>CM030358.1:317407542-317714558 GCA_017893485.1 Hemerocallis citrina
GAGAATAAGATGGGAACCATCGGTTTCTTGATGAATGCCATATTTGTAAACAGTTAAATGTTTCTATGGTATCTAGGAAGAATGGAATGCAAATTTTTATGAAATTACAGGATTAACTTGCACATTCTGCTGAACCCACCCTTTAGTAGAAATCCGATCTGAAGTCTGAACCCAAAATTGCCTGAAACTTACTCGTAATTTCGTTTAGATAACAATTACTAATAGATCCTTCCTGGTCTGGTCAGTGCACTCCCCTACTCGAGTATTGTTCTTTTTAGGATTTTCTCCCGTTCCTTTTTCCCTTCGTATTTGTGGGAGATATATTTTTCATGTTTTTTGTTTTTGTTTTTTGGTTTGAAATGTTTTAAATTGAATTTGAATTGCATTATATGAAGCCAAAACATGTGAGTTGGGTAAGTTGCATCTGCATATCTTTCAAAGTTAAGCTGAGATCCAAGGGAAAAGAACAGACACCTAGTTTGGTCCTGAATCATGATGTATAACCAACTTTGATAACTTATTTATATTAGTTGTCAAAGTATGTTTGGAGTTTGTCTTAACATTGCTATTTGGCTTTCTTCACTTTTCAGGACGAAAACACTATAGGGTCATCAACTCCCTAAGTTCTTGTACTTACTGGATGATGGACAGACAGTTCCTTGATATAAAAATTTTCTAGGTTTGTCCGAAAGCTGTTCCTTCACAGAGATGTATTCGAGCATTATTTGATAATCAATAGTACTCCTGTAATTTCGTACTCTTTTTACAGCTAAGATTAGGCACAGCAAACTCTGATACTGACAAAATTCGGCAAGTTCTTTATGACGAGGTTTATCTGGGTGTACTGTGGTGGAAGATGGTGATGGAGACTTGTGTATATGTTTATTATGTTCACGAAGGATTATAACCGACATTGTCTTATTAGTTTTAAGTATTATAAAATTGTATCAAGTATTCATCTGTGCTTATTTATGAATTAAATGGTGCTTGAAAATGGACTGCTCCTGTTTTTTGTGAAAAGATGGTCAAAAATGGGCATTGCTGATTTGGGTTGAGAAGTGTTTATCTCTTAAACCGTTTAAGGCTTGGGTTTTGAATTTTTTTTCCAAATAATTCTATTAAAACCTAACATGTTACCCATATAGTGAACCTGACCCGTGTATACATTTCACATGTTTCCTTAATTTTAGTATTTTACAATGAACATATGAACTACGAACTTTATCTAATTGCAGATATGATATATCATATGATAAAATCTTTAATATTTGATATTTTCCCATATTATTTACCTTTATTTCTGGATTTTCTCCTTCATTTTTCTTATTATATTTTTATAATATTAATAGAAAACCATTTTTTTTTCTTTTAAACCCAGGGTGTACACACACAAAAAACAACTATGGTATCTCATTTTCTTTTTTTGTAACCTTGATCCGATCCGAGGCACTTGCTAATGCATTTTAGTTCAATGTGTTTTCTTCTTGCACTGAATTTCCTTTGTATGTTATCAGCCTCTATTTCCTGGTGAAAGTGCAGTTGATCAGCTGGTAGAGATTATCAGGGTATAATGCACAAACAGTACATTCTAATCAGCCTCTAAGTCTCTAAGATCCTATGGTTCAGTGAAATTTGTAGTTATTGGGTTCAGGGAAGATAGTCCTCACTGGTGGAAAGGTATCTATCTGATTTTTCTAAGACATGTGAATATAACCCCTATACAAGATTGATGTTCATTAATAAGTTGTTTAGGTGCAAACTAACCTAAAGTAACCCATCACCCACATCAAAACAATCTTACAAACCCCAAATTCAAAGTCAAGCTGTAAATTGCATCAAACTCCAATCTGATCAAAACCCATTATCCAGTTCCATCCACACAACTAAAAACTCAAGTCAAACCCCACCCCAGTTGAGTCCCACAACAAGATCTTCACTTTATTGAACAACTGGAAGAAAAAAAAACTCACCCTAGCTAGCTTCAGCTTTCCTAATCAAATAATGCAAATTGAAAAACTACAGAACTCATATAAGAAAAGAAGTCAAACCCAAATTGTACCGTTGTAGGGAAGAAAACTGATCTAAAATTTCTGGCCCGCGGGCAGCGTCGATTGCAGGGGCATTGGAGGTGGTTGGTTACAAGATCTCTGGATGCAAGACCAAAAAGGAGGAAGAGGGTAGAGGAGCCTCTTGTGGTAGGGTTTGCGAAATAGAAAGAAGAGGGAGAGAGAGAGGTGGCGTGGATGGGGATGATCAGAGGCGCCAAGGTGAAAGTCTCGTCGAAGTTGTGGGAGATGGAAAGGGTTTGAGAGAGGAGGAGGATGCGAGGATTTCCTCGACCGGAATTGTAGGGGGATATGGATGCGGGATTAGGATGATCATATGAAAAATTAACGTCGATAATTAAGATGACTATGTCAGATCTAATGGTTCAGATATTGTTTAAATGAATGGTCAAGATCGAGTTGTCGAAATTGATGGTTGAGATTGCCTATGGACAGATTTATTGTGGCTTTTATAATATATATATTTATATATATATATATATAGGTAATATATACAATACCTATATAGGTCCTATATAGGTAATATATATATTACCTATATATATAGGTAATATATATATAATATAATATATACCTATATAGGACCTATATAGGTAATGTATATATATAGGTAATGTATAATATAATATATACCTATATAGGACCTATATAGGTATATATTATATTATATATATATTACCTATATATATATATATATATATATATATATATATATATATATATATATATATATATATATATATATATATTACCTATATATATATATAATATATATAATTACCTATATATATATATAATATATATATTATATATATATTACCTATATAGGTAATATATATATAATATATATATTATATATATATATAGGTAATTATATATATTATATATATATATAGGTAATATATATATATATATATATATATATATATATATATATATATATATATATATATATATATATATATATATATATATATATTACCTATATATATATATATATATAGGTAATATATATTGGTAATATATACATTACCTATATAGGTCCTACATAGGTAATGTATATATTACCTATATATACCTATATAGGACCTATATATACATTACCTATATAGGTCCTATATAGGTAATATATATATTACCTATATATTACCTATATATACCTATATAGGACCTATATAGGTAATGTATATTACCTATATAGGACCTATATAGGTAATGTATGTATGTATGTATATATATATATATATATATATATATATATATATATATAGACGTAATATATATATATATATATATATATATATATATATATATATATATATATATATATATATATATATATATATATATATATATATATATTACCTATATATATATATTACCTATATATATATATATATATTACCTATATATAGAAATATATCTATCTATATATATATATAGGTAATATCTATATATCTATATATATATATATAGATATTACCTATATATAGATATATAGATATATATATCTATATATATATATATATATATATATATAGGTGAAAAGATCCTAGAGGGACGGACCGTTTAGGAATTTCCGACAAGGAAGTAGTTCTAGGTCTCTTGTTATGGAGCTTGAACCACCTAATCAAGAGGTCAAGTCTCAAATTTTTCAGTAGAATTATATACACATATAGAATTACTGTATAGATCTAGGTCATACCCTTGCCACCATGTAGGTCCGCTACTGTGTATTGCAAGTGGCAAAGCTTCTCTTTCTTAAGTGAGAGGTTATAGGTTCATTTTCGGCCATATGTGGAATTCATTTGGGATGTTGAAAATTTTCTCTCCCCAATGTGGACGGCTACGATTGAATGCCAACATAATAATAATAATCTATATAATAAAATACAAAGAAAGCTATCAAGTGGCTCTCCTTCAATCCCCCCAAAATCAAAGGCCCAAATCTAATTTCACAAAACACAGTTTTCCCCCCAAAACTTTAAACCGCAAATTTCAAACCCCAAATCAAGAGTGTGGGTGTGGGGCCCTGTAACCCCTGTTTTTCCAAAAACGTATTTTTGTGTATTTTCTGTATTTAAAAATTTTTGCAAATTATTTTTTTCGGTTTTCAAATTTCTTTTGTCAAATTGTATTATAGGACTTTCTATTAAAATCTGTTTTTGATCAATAATTTTATTTACAAATATTTTCTTTGATTTTTTTTTATATTGTAATACAATTCATATTTTGTTATTATTGTTGTTTTTGAATGTTTATTAAGAAAATCCATTTTTATGTATTAATTATATTTGTACTTAATTCAAAATAAATTTTATATTGTAACTTAAATTATATAATTTTGTTTTGTAAAATTATATTTTATTAATTATTGTATCTTTCTTATTAAAAACCCAATATACCTAAACCCAATTAACCTATACCCTACCCGTTGCAACCCAGACCCAACAACAAAACCCCAATACCCATATAAAACCCAAATATCCTATTACCCACTACCCATTTAAACTATCCTATACCCACTTATCTCTCCTACCCTGTTTATACCAACCCTATTAACAACCCTAATAAACCCAAAACCCAAATTCACCGGCTACCCTATCCCAGACCCGTTATTATACCCCCACCCGTTTACAACCTATCAGCCTAACCCTAATTCCCTTCACCCTCTCTCTCCTGTATATTAACCCAACCCAGCCGTTTCATCTTCCTTCCCCTACCCCCTGTATACCTCTCTACCCCGTCTATCTTCATTTAACCCATCATCTGCCTCACCCCGCCTCTCGTCTCCTCCTCGCGATGCCTGCACCCAGCCGCCTTGCTCTCTCTCCCTCCCGCTGCTTCTTTCCCTCTCTAGCGTGCCCTCAGTCACGCCAGCACCCTTCCCTCGCAACTGCACCACCCTCGTCGACACCCTCTCTCTCTCTCCCATCTCTCCCGACCCTGTGCTTCCCCGCCCATTCACTGCGACACCAGACAGCCGCGACAGTAGCCGCACCTCGATAGCGCCGGTAGTCTCGCCGGTAGCCTCTCCGCCGCCATGTCCCCTGGCTGCCAAGTCACCGAGCTAGTACAGCCAAGCTACTATAGTTGTTGTTGGTTTTGGGTTCTTGATCATGGAGTTTTTATGGTTTGAATATTGGCCATCTGATCTTGTTGATCTTGATCATGGAGTGTTGATCATGTGATGAGAGCCGTCTGTTTCCCCCTTGATCATCTTGATCTTGATTGAGTGCATTGTTGGTCATCCGTTCTTGATCTTTTGATTTGGACCATTAGATCTTGATCATCAAGCTTGATTGGATGTGGGCCGTCGATCTCCTCTTGATCATCCGATTAGGTCCTAGCCGTCCGATCTCTCTTTGATCATCACGATCATGATGATCATCAATTTCCTCTTGTCAATTTCCTTTGATCGTCACAATCGTACGATCTCTCTTTGATCGTCATGATCATGATGATCTTGATTTTCATCATTATCTTCATCACAAGAGATCTGACCGTCCCATCTGATCCGATCATCTTGATCTTGATCGTCGATCTCAGCCGTCCGATTGTGTTCGTGATCTCGATCGTCTTCATCTGTTTGTTGGATTGTGTTCGTGATTGGTTCGTGATCCGTTGTTGTGTTCGTGCCCGGAAATCCATTCCCGTTATTCTTGTTCTTGCTTCGTTTTCGTCGTCGTCTCTCAAGTAAGTAACTTGTACTCAAATTCCTTTGTATGATACAAGTCAAAAATACTGCTTGTAGTGTAGTTGGGTTCTAGAGACAATTTGTGTGTGAAACCCCTTATTGATATTGTCTCTATAGTGATTTGACCATAGTTACCTCGCGATACAAAATTTGACATGAATTAACTTAGGTTTTGTCCGTTCTTGATTTGGTCTTGTATATGGGATATTGTGAGAATTTGGGTATTTGTTGAGAACCATGTGATAGACTTGTTTTAGATATGTTAATTACCCTATTTCATGATGTTTGGACACTTAGTAGACTCGATTTCATATTTGGTTGTGGTTAGATATGTTTCGTTGGATCTATGTTGATTTTGGTTTTTGAGGAAAGTTTGTGTTTTGCCGATATTCTGTCTTGATCAGTAATTTAGACCATGTTAAGGTCAGAATCTTAATTTCAGTATAAAACATGAGTTTTAGAGGAATTCGTCTGCTTTCCAACCTCTCTGACCTTGCTCGATTTCGTTTTCGTATGTGTGAGATATGACTGTTTTACTACAGAGGTGTAGATCTTTTCCAGATTTTGTTTCTTGGTGATTTTGATGATTAAATTATTTTGATACTTGTGCTACCCATATTATTTTGATCTGAAACTTTGGTTAGTTTTTCTATATCTACTTAGGGATTACCCAGAATTTTGGCGGATTTTATTGATGAGTTTTATATGTCATTTCATGCTTGTTTATGAAAACTATACTTGCTGTATTTTGTTTACTGTTCTGTAAAGAAACGTATTTTCACCTTGATTCCTTTTACTTTATGGAAAATATTTGTTCAATTTAAAAATTAGATTATTCTATCTATTTTCATCTCCCTTTGGCGGATTTGGATTTCGTTTCACAGTTGGCGAGATATCACAATTTTCGTACAGCAATGTTGGGAATTCCAGATTTGCCAAACTATCGTATCTTTATGATTTCTAATTTTTTATGGCTAAACTAACTTTACTGGAAAATTATGAAACTTTATATTCTGATACTAGACATATAGGGGAATACCACAGATTTTTAGTGGATTTATTTAACAAGTTTTCATGCTGTTTTCCTGCTCTTGAATTCAATTTCCTAATTTCTGGCTGAACGTGTTTGTTGTATTCAAATCAGTTTTGAGTTATATTTTTGTGAATTAGTATACGACTTATTTATATTCGCTGGATTTGGTTGGGAGTCTATTTTCTATATGTTTCGACGGATTCAGATTTTCTTGTTTGTAACCCTGGAAATCACTGTTTTACTACAGTGTGGTCGTGCTGTCCTGAACTAGAGACATGGTTATTTTATTCCTTTATGAGTTATCTTGTACCCATACATGTTTATCTTGCAACTTGCACTTGTTATATGATCATTCCATGTTATTCTTGATATGTTTTGCACACATACATGCTTGTTTGATATTAATAGTAAAATTAACCAAGCCGGGGTTTAAGGGAAAGATCTAGTAGTGGATAATTCAGAAACGTGTACTCGGAAGGGGATCTATTGATCCTACGTGATATTGGAGCTTGATATATTTGGTTATTTGGAGCTTGACATGTGATTACTTACACTTGCACACTTGACACAGAGCTTGATATATTTTGGGTATTTGGAGCTTGTTTATCTGGTTACTTGAAGCTTGATACTTGTTTACTTGGAGCTTGTCCCTGAGTACACTGTCCTCTATGGTCCACTATGAAATCTAAAATGAAACTATTTGTTGTAGCAACCATGCGGTATAGGATGCATGAAGTGCTACCTAGATAGTAATCACCACAAGACTTGATACATGGTACTTGAACATAATACTTGAACATGATACTTGAACATGATACATGCTTGCTTGATACTTGACTACATGATGCATGAGACTTGAAACTTGACACCTGACACATGTTTACATGATACTTGTTCATTTGACTCTTAATATATGCTACATGATACTTGATCACCTTACCATACTAGTTGTTATATTTTGACATCATGCTTATACCATGTTATAGTTAGTTTTTCCCCATGTACTTGTGTCCTGAATTACAAGCGGCCCGTAACTTGCAATTGACTGGTACTTGTTTTCTCTTTTCCTCTTCCCTGCAATTGTTGAATTACAGATTTTGGAGAACAGGTTCCAGATGGTATTGGTGACATGAAGTATTAGTGCTGGATCTTGTTATTATTATTTTTGTAGTTGCTTGAACAATATTATATTTTGATACTTGGATTTATTCTTGTATTTAGGCAATGTGACCCAGGATTTTGACTTATTCAGATCATGACTATTTGAGATTTATATATTTGGTTTCAAGTATTCTTGTTGGTATCCTAGTTCATATGTGCATGTTGGTTGATACTTTTGCTTCCGACTCTGATGATTCTTGTGAATATTGTAAAGATTCTTGAACAGCTTATGGATGATGAAAATCATTCGCTGGGCTTTTGTTGCATATCCGTATTCCGTATTCTCTTTTGGGAAGCGGGGCGTGACAGGCTCAACATGTGAGGAGTGGCTATGATTCTGAGAGGGTTAATTAGTGCGTGATGGCTGGTGGTGATGTGATTTTTGTGAGAGAGGTGTGGGGAAGTGGGACCCAGGTTGAGTTCATCATGGTTTTCGTGGCATTTTGAGTCTCACGTGGATATTATTAATTCTTCCAAGTATTTAGAAAGTGTACATTAAAGTCGCACTGTATTTGAATACCAGGTTTGTCCGTGGACACGTGTCTACGGCACGTTTTCTTCAATGATGCAGCATATAAAAGTAACATGAAGGTTGGGAACCAAAATTTTATATGCTGCATCGTTCACGAAAACGTGTCGTAGGCACATGCCCAAGGGAAAACCTAGTAATAATAAAAAGTAATGCTGCACCCACAACCTTTTCTACAACCTTTTCCTTTACAACCTTATGTGGCACAATACCATTGGAGGTTATTGTAGAGTAGGTTGTAGAAACATCCAATAGTATTGTGCTACATAAGGTTGTAAAAGAAAATGTTGTACAAAAGGTTGGGGCATAGCATTACTCAAAAATAAAATAACAATTGCTAATAAATTTATAGCGACCCTTCTAACAATTAACAGCTTGCAACTAAAATACACATATTGTAAGGAACTAACTAGAAAAACTCTCAAATCATACTAAATATTATACAAATAGGCGAACCCCTCTGTCCTTTCCCTATTTTGAAATAGAGAAAGGAGAACCAAAGTAGGGACTAACACGTGCTAACCCGGTGTACTCAATTTACAGAAAATTTAAAAAATAAAAAAAGACAAAAACCCTTCATCTTCCACAACTCACTACAAATCTTCCCCCCAAGCGCACTGCAAATCTTCTAGAAAGCAATCTCCATCGAAGCGATTACGATCTGAGGTTAGTTTGATCTTTTGTCTTCGATCTTGCAGTCCATTTCCGATCTCTCTCTTTCTCTCTCCTCACTTTATCTCTCATCGAAGGCAAAGAAGAACGACGACTTTCTAGAATCTTCTCAAACAAGAACATCAGTTGATTTAGAAGTGAGTTCGATCAGTCCCTTTCTGATTTTTTGATTTTCATTCCAATTTTGGTGATTTTTTACGATGAAGTAACAATGATCATAGAAAGAGTAGTGATTAAGTTAGTAATCTACAGTAAATTCCAGACTAATTTTGTTATTATATATATTTATATGCCATTATGGGTGACTATAATAGCTCCCACATCGGAGAGGCCTTCATACAAGAGGAATGAAGATAGAGTGGAGTACGGCGACTCGAATAGATCGAGAAGCTGCTCAGCTCAGAGACCATCTCGACCAGCCCATAGCGGGATGTGGGGTGAGAAGAATAGATTCAAAGAGGAAAGAATAAGGGAGAAGATGACTAGAATTAGCCCTCCGAGATCAGTTGAAGAAGACCGAAACTATCCAGAACGGCAGCGAAAGTCCTATGTGGACGTAGCTAGGGGATCAGAGGGAAAGATGACTCCCGCTCAAAATCGAGCAAGGAAGAGCTCTTCAGCGCCTTCATAAAGGAAGACGAAGAATGATGAGGAGGGTGAATGGGTCCTCGTGTGTCCTCGCAAACTAATCAAAGCGGAGAAGCAGTAGGACAAGGAAAACTCGGAGTCGGCAGGGTCTGGACAGCAGTGCCACAAATGTGCTCAGAAGGGTCATACGATCACAAAATGTGTCAATGATTGGTTCTATTATGCTTGTAAACGAACTGGACATATTTCTAAAGATTGTCCAAGCTCTAAGTGCTATGTGCCTTCTATGGCGGAAGCTTCAAGAGCTGCGGTGCCAGCGATGTCTCTAAAGCTCTAATCACTCCAACCCTGATCATGGCAGAGTTTGAGAGGGGGTTTTGTATGTGTGCTATTATCAAAGTACAGAGTGGGAATCCAACTAGCGAGGAGATCAAGAGCTTGCTATTTGCCAATACAACGACAGTGGAAATGCTGACTTGGAGAGCTCAGCGCATCAATGTCAATTGTTTCTTTTTGCATTACCACGATGAGGTTAGATTGAAGGAGGTACTAGACTTAGAGGGTGTGGGCACTGACGAGTTCTACTTGACATTTACGCAAAGGTCTAATAAATACGGTGCTTTGAAGGTGAATGAGATTTCCAAGATTTGGATTAGGCTCTTCAATTTTCCATTTCACTATTGGTTACGATCTGGGTTTCAAAACTTGGTTCGAGCATTCGGCTATCTCGTTGAAGTAGACAGATGTACCACAACTCAAGAAAGGAGAGAATTCACTCGTATTAGAATCAGTGTCGACAACTTCTCCGCCATTCCTTCCATGATACAAGTTGAGTTCGAGGGAGAATTCTATGACGTTAAGGTAGTATTGGAGAAGAAAAAGAACGTTTCATTTGGAAAGTTCTCGGCGATAGAGGAAGAGGAGTTATCAGATGGCAAAAAAACTACATAGTCGAAAGTCGACGATGCTGGGGGACCGTCAGATAGGCTCGTAGGGGATCTCGAACGCTCATCAACAAAAATTTTATCAGTGAAGAACAAGTCGTTAGATGAGTATGAATCTAACATCCACTGTCTAATTCAAATCGATGATAAAGCCGAAGCTAGATAGAAGAGACTGGAGTGGCGCGAAGGGATGGGGGAAGCCATTGATAGTGACAAGATTCAAATCGATGAAAAAGTGGAAGCTAGACAGGAGAGGGATGAGCGGCGCGAAGGGATGGGGGAAGTTATTGACAGTGACAAAACAAGAGGTGGGGATGAAAAGGCAGTAGGTAAAACATTGTACACCTCAAAAGGTGGAATTTTGAAGCACCCTTTGAGAGCGGAAGAGACAGGTCTGGACCAGGTCTCGAGGGAACAAATGTATTATGTTTTGTCCAAGGACAAGCTATAGTCCTCGATTCAATCTGCTATTGAACAGTTGGTTCGCAATGGACTTTTCGGAGTTGCTGATTCTTGTGGGCCTCTTATGGATAAGGGGAAGCCCAATAGACAAGAGGTCTAACATCCTCAATCTTTAAAGGAACAACCCAATAGATCAGGGAAGAAATTGACAGGCTTTCAGTTACTGCCGATAGACGACAATAATTTGGGGAAAGTTGACGTTACTGGAGGGGAGTTATTGGGTTCGAATGAGCCATTAGGGGAAGGGGAGATGGGCGAATATGGACACGTCGATGGGGAGAGGATCAAAGTCAATAAGGAGGTAGACGAGGAAAAGGAAGAGTGTTACATAGAATAGGTAGGGGAGCAGGGGGCGATGTTACATTGTTCGATTCTTCCGACGGAAGGATAAGAGAGTTAGACGGATTACAGAGTGGTGGAAGTCAGTACGACTCTGAGCACGAAAGGTGTGCAATGCAAGTTCGAGAATTGGAAGGTGATGGTTTGGGTGATAATGAGAGGGCAAGTGTTTCCAGGAATACTGTCGAATATCAACGTAGAATTAAAAGACAGATGGATAATGGGGCTCGAATGGTCCTAGCGAAGACAATTTGATTAAGGCATCAGCAAAGACTAGGGAGCCAGCTTCGGCATGTCGGGGTAATTCCTCAAGCAATTTTTTGGTTTTAAATTTACTAAATGATGATTCTCTTATTTATTATGCTGGTCTTTACGGTCTAGCCATGGGTTCCAATAGGGAAGAGCATTTATATCATGTTAATATTATTAGAGTGGAGAACCAACGAAGGGAAGATTAATGTGGTAGTCCGTATTGGGATATAGAGTGTAGGGATAGGGTTTTCAGACTGTCGTGTTATACATCTTTTGGAACATTAGCGGTATGCGTCAGAAATAAAAAAAAGACTTATTAGTGACACTATCGTTAGGAACAGACCAAGTATTTGCGCTTTCCAAGAGACTAGGGTAGAAGCACCATCTAGGGAAGAGTTTCAAAGCATCAAGGGTATAGGAACTTTTGATTGGAGGTTCAAACCATCAAAAGGTTTGTCAGGTGGTATCGCTATTAGAGTTTGATATGGCTAAAAATGGGGTTAAATCGGGACCGTCCAGATCGAGCACAAATCTTGAAGCACGGGGGTAAAAAGGTAATTTCACATACAGATGGATCCAAAACGGGTATTGGGTCTCCTCCTCACAGAACCAACCACCCGCGAATAGATCCACTTCAACTGGGCACGGGTCCCGACCCGATACAAGCCCGGTTCACCATGAGAAGAATCAAGGCCACTGATTTGACTGAATCAAATCAATAAGCCTGATTGGCTCTCACCAGGGAATCAGGGCCTAATTTCCCAAAACAGAATAGGAGGATTTTCCTCCTGGCTGTTAGGCAGGAAATCAGGATCCTAACCGTTCCAAAGGCGACTATAAATACAACCCCTCCACCACCAAGACCAGGTTAATCACTTCTTCACCACTTAAGCTCTTTCTTAATCTTTTTCTGATTACTGACAAGAGCGTCGGAGGGTGCATCGCCGGAATCAACCCCGGTGTCTCGCACTTCCTTGCAGGTTGCGGCGGGAGCAAGAAGGCTGAGTCAACTGTTCAGGTTTTTCTCGGACTTACAAATTCTATCTGTTTACCCCCACACCAAAATCAGCGGTAACAGATTGGCGCCGTCTGTGGGAAAAAGCCACACGAACAGCCTCAGCCCGTTCTCCGTCGTCCTCTGCAGTCATGCCGCCGAAGAAGGTCAGATCCAGAGGGTCGAACCGTGTGGGCAACCTCGCCGACCCGACGAATGAAGCCCCAGTCAATCCCATTCCTCAGTCCGACCTCCCTCCGCCGACCCAGCAGGTCCCACCTCCTCATCCCAAGCAGCAGCCCGACAATGGTCCGTCCGGTCATAACGGTCGGAAGGAGAAGCAGCCCCTCAATTCGGGCCATGTCTCGGTCCATAATGGGTCCTCGGATTCGATGGCTTCTCATCATCCCGACCTTCGCATCACACTTCTGAACCGCCAGAAGGACGACGACCTCCGAACCCATCTCGACGAGAGGCGGGCCCGAGAGGGAGCCTCCCGCCAGCGTCAAGGTGAGCGGTCCCCACGTCGCCGGGATGGCAGAAGGTCTCCGGACCGTAGAGGCCGAGCGGCGTCCCCCGAGCACCGAAGGAGGAGGTCCCGTTCCCCCGCGGATCGGCGTCACCCGAGGGACCGAGATGTACCTATCAGTCGAGCCGAATTCCTCCAGTTTCAGGAGACCGTTCTGCAGGCTCTCAATCTTCGGCAGAACATCCAGAATGCTCAGAGGGCTCCGACGCCCCGAGGGATCCCAGTCCTCGGCGCCGAACCCGGAGCCCTTCCCCGGCTCCCAGCCGCCAGCAGCGAGAACAAAGCCCTCGCCGGTCCCAGGACTACCGGCGCCGCAGTCCACGCTCCCCTTCCTATGAAGAGGAGTCCGGGGGGTCATACGATCACCAGCGGAGGGACGATGCCCTCATCCGCCGTCTCCATGAGGTGGAAAGGCGTATCGGCCGCATGGACAGGGAGGAAGAGTCCCGAGCAGGAACCTTCTGTCCCAGCCGACCCCCCTTCTCACGGTCGATCATGGAGGCCCACATACCGAGGAGTTTCAAACCGCCACAGTTTGAAACATACTCAGGGGAATCCGACCCGGTCGATCACGTCGAAAGCTTCAAGACCCTGATGCTGATCCACCAAGCTTCCGACGCGGTGCTCTGCAGGACCTTCCCGCCACACTCAGGGGGTCGGCTCGGGAATGGTATTCCAGGCTCGCCCCCTCATCCATCTTCTCATTCGAGCAGTTCGAGACGCTGTTCATAACTCACTTCGTGAGTAGCCGGCGAGCCGAGAAGACAAGTCTCTCCCTACTGAACCTGTGGCAGGAAAGGGAAGAGAAGCTGCGGGATTATGTGAAGAGATTCACCGCAGAGGTCAGGTCTATTGCCTCCTTAGACCAGTCCGTGGCCACCGTGGCGTTCCAGTCGAACGTCCTTAACGCCAACCTCCGATCATCCCTGGCCAAGAAGCCCCCGCATGACTTCGCCGACCTCCTCCTGAGGTGCGAGAAGTACATCTGAGCCGAAGAGGCTGAAGCCCTTCCGAGCTTCGGAGGGCCCTCCGTGGGTTCGAAGAGGAAGGCGACGGGAGAAGAAGGGTCCAAGAAAGCTCAAAAGGACATTGGCGGCCAGCGCCGCCCTCCCCCGAGGTTCGAAAAGTTCACTCCCCTCACCACTAATGTCTCTACTATCCTAATGGAGGTGGAGAAGGAGGGAGTCATCCCTCCAGCTCCGAGGATGCATACCCCGGCGAAGAGGAGGAACAAAGATAAGTGGTGTCGTTACCACCGAGACCACGGCCACGACACGAATGACTGCCGGGCTTTGAGAGATGAGATTGAAGCTCTCATTCGGAGGGGGCAGTTGGCCAAGTTCGTGAAGGCTAACGATCGGACAGATCGCAACTCCCCTCCGCCTCGGGGGGCTAACAAGCGCTCCGAGCGGCGCGAAGAGACACCCGAGTTCGAGGAGGAACGGGTTCTGCACTTGATCCACGGAGGCCCCATGGGGGGCTCCTCTAATTCCTCCCGGAAGGCCTTCATCCGAGAGGTCAACTCGGTCCATAGTGCCCCTCCCCCGAAAGGTCTCGGCGTCCCTGTGTCTTTCTCCGATGCCGACCTCGAAGGAGTCCGAACCCCCCACTGCGATGCCCTCGTCATCGACCTCCGCATGGCCAACTTCAAGGTGCAGGGGATTTTGGTGGACAACGGGAGTTCGGTCAATATCCTTTTCCTCTCGGCCTTCCGAGGCCTGCAGCTGTCCCGAGACCGTCTCAAGCCGGCCGGTTACACTCTCCACGGGTTCACGGGGGTCCCGGTAACCGTCGAAGGGGTGATAACCCTAGACGTTACTGTGGGAAGCACCCCTACTACCCGGACCGAGCCGATGGACTTCATGGTCGTCGACGTCCCAGCAGCATATAATGTCATCCTAGGCCGCCCCGGCCTAGCCGCCCTGGAGGCTGTCCCCTCGGCATACCATTTGAAAATGAAGTTCCCCACTCGGTCGGGAGTAGGGGAAGTCAGGGGAAGCCAGGAAACAGCCCGGAAGTGCTACATGACTTCCACCGGGGGACCAGTGCTCTCGCTTGAGACACTGGAGATCCCCGAGCCGAAGGCCCGCCAGACGTCCGAACCGGCGGACAAATTGGAAGAAGTGCTCTTCTCGGACGAGGATCCGAGCCGGAAATTTCTCATCAGCAAATCCTTGCTGACCGCACTGTGTTCGGACCTGATTAAATGCATCCGGGACAACCGTGACCTGTTTGCATGGTCAGCCGCAGACATGCCCGGCATTTCCGAGGAGCTCCTCATCCATCGCTTAAGCGTCGAACCGGGGTGCAAACCGGTCCAGCAGAAGAGGCGAAAGTTCGCTCCCGAGCGACAGCAGGCCATCAAGGAGGAGGTTGATAAACTTCTAAAGGCCAAGTTCATACAGGAGGTAAATTATCCCGAGTGGCTGTCGAACGTTGTAATGGTCAAGAAGTCCAATGGCTCATGGAGGATATGCATTGACTTCACCGACCTGAACAAGGCGTGTCCGAAGGATCCCTTCCCGCTCCCGAACATCGACACCCTTATCGACGCCACCTCGGGCCATGAGCTCCTCAGCTTCATGGATGCCTTCTCGGGGTACAATCAAATCCGAATGTTCCCTCCGGACATTCCGAAGACTTCCTTCGTCACCGACCAAGGCCTCTACTGCTACCGGGTAATGCCGTTCGGCCTGAAGAACGCGGGCGCCACCTACCAGTGCCTCGTCAACAAGGTCTTCCAGAACCAGATCGGCCGAAACATGGAGGTGTACGTTGACGACATGCTCGTCAAGAGCATCTGCAGCACCGATCATGTAGCCGACCTCCAGGAGGCCTTTGGCATGTTGAGGAAGCACAGCATGCGGCTGAACCCGAACAAGTGTGCGTTCGGTGTCTCCTCGGGAAAATTCCTCGGCTTCATGGTAAGCCAGCGAGGAATCGAAGCTAATCCCGAAAAGATTAAGGCCATATTAGACATGGCTCCGCCTCGGAACGTCAAGGAGGTGCAAAAGCTCACTGGCCGGCTCGCTGCTATCGGCCGGTTCCTTTCGAAGTCGGGGGAAAAGTGCCTTCCCTTCTTCAAAGCACTCCGGGGGGCCAAAGGTTTTGAATGGGGCCAACCACAACAGGAATCATTCGACCAGCTGAAGGCCTATTTGGTGAACCCCCCCTGCTCAGTAAACCGGTCCCGGGCGAGACTCTCTTCGTCTACTTGGCTGCCTCCGAGCAGACCTTAAGTGCTGTCTTAGTGAGAGAGGAGGACCGGGCCCAGAGGCCTATCTACTATGTGAGCAAGGTGCTCCGGGATGCCGAGCTCCGCTATCCGAGGATAGAAAAGATAGCCTACGCTCTGGTCATGGCAGCGAGAAAACTTCGGCCGTACTTTCAATCCCACTCGGTCATTGTCCTCACCGACCAACCCCTCAAGCAGATCCTCTACAAGCCTGAGACCTCGGGCCGGCTGATGAAGTGGTCCATTGAGCTAAGCCAGCACGACATCTCTTATCAGCCTTGGACGGCAATTAAGGCACAAGCTCTCGCCGACTTCATCGTAGAATCCACTATCCCCGAGGTCGGCCACGTCCCGAATGGGCCCCCCGTTTGGACCGTTTTTGTGGACGGATCCTCTTGTAATGAAGGAAGCGGCACCGGAATCATACTGAACGGCCCTGACAACTTCGTCCTCCAGTACGCCATCCGCATGAACTTCAAAGCCTCGAACAACGAGGCGGAGTACGAAGCCCTCATTGCCGGGCTCGGGCTCGCCCGAAGTGCTGGAGCCCAACGCCTTCGGATTCACAGTGACTCCTAACTAGTCGTGAACCAGGTCTCGGGCGAATATGAGGCCCGAGACGAGCGAATGGCGAAGTACCTCGCCAAGGTCCGGGACCTCCTGAGCCGGTTCGAAGAGGCCACCATCGAACGAGTCCCTCGGGAAGAAAACTCACAAGCTGATGCCCTCTCCAAATTGGCTTCGTCCTCACTTCAAGGTCTCGAACAGACCGTGCTGATCGAAGTCCTCTCTAAGCCGAGCATCGAAGATGAGTCGCCCGCCTCGGCGGAGTCTTTGCCAGTCATGCTACAAGACGACTGGATAAAGCCATTGATAGAATTCTTAAGGGATGGAGTTCTGCCTTCGGATCCCAAAGAGGCTCGCCGAGTCAGGACCCGGGCCGAGCGGTTTGTCCTAATCGAGGGTATCCTGTACAAACGCTTTTTCTCTCAGATAGACGGCCGACCGTACTTAAGGTGCCTCTCTCCGGATCAAGCCGAATACGCCCTGCGAGAGCTCCACGAAGGCATCGGAGGGGCGCACTCAGGGTTTAGGTCTGTGGCCCGAAAAGCTTTGAATTATGGGTATTTCTGGCCGACCCTTCTTCAAGACGTCGAACGACACGTTCGGCAATGCAGTTCCTGTCAGAGACACTCTAACATCCGACGCCTCCCTCAAGCCAACCTCGCCTCCCTATCAAGTCCCATCCCCTTCGCAATGTGGGAGATGGACTTACTAGGACCCTTCCCTCCAGCTCCAGGTCAGCTCAGGTTCTTGGTCGTAGCCATCGACTACTTCTCGAAGTGGGTCGAGGCCGAGCCCCTCGCCACTATAACCGAGAACAAAGTGGTACAGTTCTTCTGGAAGAGCATCATATGCAGGTTCGGAGTCCCCCGGGTCCTCGTAACGGACAACGGGACTCAGTTCACAGGCACAGCGTTCCGAGCTCTATGCGACGACCTGGCCATTCAGCAGCGCTTCTCGTCCGTCTCCCATCCTCAGTCGAACGGACAGGCAGAAAATGCCAACCGGCAGATCCTCGCAGGTATCAAGAAAAGGCTCGACAAAAGCTCCAAGGGCTTATGGGTCGACCAACTCCCCAACATCCTATGGAACTACCGCACGAGCAAACGGACCCCCACAGGCGAGTCCCCCTTCAACCTCACCTACGGGTCCGAGGCCGTGATACCTCTTGAGGTCGGAATACCTTCCCCTCGGCTCACAGCCTATGACGAGGCACAGAATGCCAGAGACCTCAGAGCAGAATTGGACTTGATAGACGAGCTGAGGGAAAGGGCATCGATTCGGCAGCAGATTTACCGAAGAAGAGTTGAATTGGCGTACAACAGGAAGGTCCGGCCCGCCAACCTTAAATAAGGAGATTTGGTCTTGAGAAAGCTGGCTATATCCCTCCCCAGTCAGAAGAACAAGCTAGCCCCGAACTGGGAAGGGCCGTACAGGATCACGAAAGTTGTTCGGCCAGGAACATATCGCCTTGAAGACCTGGACGGCAGAGAGCTTCCGAGGACTTGGAATGCCGACCACCTCCTGAAATACCAAGAAAGTGCTCCGACGCCGCTCTGAGTAACATGGAGTATCGAGCCATTCCAATCCTCCGACTTGTAACCCATTTTTCACAAATTGTACTATGTAAAACGGTTCGCCGTTAAACATCAATAAAGAAAGCTCTATTATGTTTGTGAATCCGCATGTTTTTCTCCCCTCTTATCACCTGCCCTTTTATATTGTGATTTCAACCAATGGTTCGGAGTCCACGTTCGGCTCGGCCTCATTCCCTCAGTTCGTCTCCGGATGGACCAGAGGTAGACCGCCGTTCCGAACTGCTCCCGCAGCCGTTGAACTATACCGATGGTTCGGAGTCCAACACTCGGCTCGACTTTACCTCCTCGGTTCGTCTCCGGACGAATCAGGGGTAGATCGCCGTTCGGAATTGCTCCCACAGCTGTTGAACTATACCGATGGTTCGGAGTCCAACACTCGGCTCGACTTTACCTCCTCGGTTCGTCTTCGGACGAATCAAGGGTAGATCGCCGTTCGGAATTGCTCCCACAACCGTTGAACTATACCCAAGGTCCGGAACACATAATCCGAACTATCCTAACTATTAGCCGAAGCCCGAAGACCCACACCTTCGGTCGGTTCCCGAGCAAGTGCCTTCCCGAGCGTGTAAACGGGGAAAACACACTTTCCCCTCAACTTTCATGCACGATCTCGATCAGACGGCTCAGATCTTGCCACCTGCGCTAAACGACAAGATAACGTTTTCTTGGGGACTGAGCCGCCTCGAGATTTGCGCCTACGTTCAACAGCTTAGATCTCGCCACCTGCTCTAAACAACAAAATAGCACTTTCTTGGGCACAGAGCCGCCCAGGAATTCGTACCGTACCGTGTCAGAGCCGCTAAACGACAAAATACCGTACTCATGGGGACCCGTTCGGTTAAACAAACACGCTCGGCTCAAAGATCTCGGAACAACCGACACAGTTATAAGCAAAGACAAATATGCAAGGCAATGAAAGGGAATTTTATTAATGGCCGGCGCAAACAAAACACACAACGCCCGACCCACTACACTTGTCTCTCATATAGAAACATCCTCACTAGACTGTTCGTCCTCCTCGGCTGGCAGCTCCTCTGCCTCCCCCCGGAGCTTCGCCATCACAGCCTGCAAGTGCCGAATCTCCGAAAGCAAGTCATCCCGCTCGGCAATAATCTTCGACTGGTTGTGCCGAATGCATTTGACCCGAAGAGCGTTGCTGAATGCGGTTTGCGAGTCTTCATCCCCTCCTGCGGGGCTCAGCTCGACGATCCTATTCTCCAAGCGTTGGATCTCGGCTTCCCGGAGATCGAGGACGGACGAAAGATGGGCCCGTTCACTCTCAGCCCGGCGTAACTTCAGATCGGCGCTCCTAGGGCTCAAAACCACCGTCCCAGAAGTGGCCTCAGATTCGGAGTCATCATTCGGACGTTCAGAGTCCGAGCCATGGATCGTCCCCATGAGCTGAAAGGAAGGGAAAACGAATAACACAATTTCAATATACTGCCGATGTCTAACACTTGAAAATTTTCCAAAAAAAAGATTTGCATTCAGACATGATAGTGTTACAGACAGCCAAACCGACCCCATAATTAGGTTTTTACAACAACCAACGAAAATGGAAAACGACATGATCAGGGCCTCTTCGGAAGGGGAATGCTTCGGTTTAGGGAAACGCGAGGACGACGAGGCCTGCCCTCCGAGCTCGACCCTAAACCAACGAAGCGCGATCCCCCTTCACTGCTAGTCCTAACAGCGACGCCGACCGAGGCACCGCTCGACGAGACAGCCGCGCTACTTTGAGCATCGGCCGGACTCCGCCTGGTCATAGGCGAGCGCGTCGCAAGTTCGTAAAACGTAATCCCCCTCTCGCTCTCCTCACAAGTGCACGACGTGCTGCAGACATTAGCTCTCTCCAGCACGGGCTTGAGCGACGCGATCTCCTCCTCCAGTTCAATAATTCTATCCCTCAAGACGTCGTCCTTCGCCAACTTCTTCGGTCGAGGGGCCCTCAACGAGCCCGAGGCATTGGCACTATCAGCCGCAAGCCGTCGATAATGGGTGACCTCAATCCCCCTATCTATTGTGATCCTTCTGAGCCTGTCGATTTCGGCTGATAGCCTCTTGCGCTCGGTTGACGCTTTCTCCAGTTCGGAAGTCAGCTTCTCTCCCTCCGCCGAACGTTCTTTCTCCGCTAACTCCAAGTATTGGACCTCAGCCAAGAGATCGTCATTCTTCTGCTCGTCGGCAGCAAGCTCTCTACGGAGACTCTCAACTTCGCCTTCGGGACAAGGGGCTGGGGGGTGCTTCCGTAGTTGCCACAGCTCGCGACAATACCTCCGCAGAGCTGCCTTCGTCTCCTCCAGCCTGCCGAGCAGGAGAAATCGATTATACCGGCTCTGAAAGAGCTCGTCCTTCGTTTTCGCCAGCTCCTTCCGAAGGTATACAACCTCTGTGATCGGACCGAATCTCACCTGAAAAGCAGAGATAAATCCGAGGCCCAACACTTGAAGAAATTTACGCCAAATCAGACACTAAGTCCGAGACTCAACACTTGGACAAATTTTGGCCAAACAAAACATTTTTTCATTCAAGATTCAAAGAGTTCTACAACAGCGGTGGCCAGTCCGCAGTTAGGCTTACAAAAACAAAAACAAAAAAGAAAAAAGACAACCGAGTCAGGGGTCGACCTTTTTGTCGTTCGGGTCCGTCGACCCCTCGGCCTTGTCCTCGCCCTCGCCCCCGCCTCCGCCTTCGCTCCTGCTCTCCTCCTCGGAGTCGTCCTCCTCTTCCTCCTTGGCCTCGGCCTTCCATGGGTCCTCGACGGGTTCCGTCTCCCCCTCGGGGTCGAGCAACCCCTCGGGGACACCCTCCTCCCCTTCCACGAGGTCGTAAAAGTTGTAGGAGGACTTATCGAAGCCCGGGTTCTCGGCGACCACATGTTGCAGGGCTCGGCCATAGGCATCCACCATGTTCTGGAGCATGTGCAGTGCGGCCTCCTCCTGCACGGCCTTCTTCACCCTCTTCACCTTCCTGAGGTGTTTGGCCTTGATCTTCTCGGCCCTCTTCCGAGCATCCTCCGCTTCCGACCGAGCCTTGGCCAGCTCCTCCTTCAGCTCGGCTGCCTCCTTTACCGATGCCTCGAGCTTGGCCGTCGTATCCTTCAGCTCGGCCACCTCCTTCTCCGAGGCCTCAAGCTTGGCCGCCGTGTCCTTTGACAGCTGAATGGCGTCGGCCAGCTACTTCTCCAACCCTCCTACTTCGGCAGCTCTCTTCGTCGAGAGAAGCAGCTCGTCATCAAGCTGCTTCGCGACCTTGACGCGCTCCGCCCTCTCCCGCTCCTTCTCCTGCTCCTTGTTCGCCAACTCCTCGACCAGGAAATTGAAGTGGCAGAGGGTCTGAAAGAGAACAACACGTTAAAATCCGAACCCAAGAACTTAGAGAAATTCCAAGGAAGAAATGTGGACGAAGAAGAGCTCAAGAGCTCGGCCTACTTACCGACATGGTATTCCGGGCAATCTGCATCACGGCGTCCCCTGCCATCCCGGCCTTCAGGGTCGCTCGATCCTTCGGGGTCGGCAGGTGCCTCACCGCCTCCATGCAGATGTTCCCGTCGCCCAAAAAGCCATCGACGTTCATCACCTGCCAGTCGGGGACGAAGATCTGCTTATGACGCTCGGTCAAGATCTTCTCCGCATCGGCGGTAAGGGGCGGAACTGGGAGGGACAGCGCATCCTTCACCCCGAACACGCTGCTCGACGAGCCGGGAGCACCCGCCTCCAGGGTCGGTGCAGGTGCATCCGAGGCGAGGGGATCGGAGACCACAACCCCCCCTGCTCGGGGACCACGACCTTCGTTGGAGAGACAAGGACCTCGATCTCCCCCTCCTTGAGGACCGCGACCTTCGGTTGGTCGGCAGCCTTCACAACCGAGGGCTTCTTCGAAGCTCGGCTGTCCTGAGGTGCTGCCGACGGCCTCTTCTTCTTCTCCTGCTCTGCCCTGCCCTTCGCCACCAGAGCCTTGTAATCAAGCTTCATCGTC
Organism: Hemerocallis citrina; assembly: GCA_017893485.1. Classification (NCBI taxonomy): domain Eukaryota; kingdom Viridiplantae; phylum Streptophyta; class Magnoliopsida; order Asparagales; family Asphodelaceae; genus Hemerocallis; species Hemerocallis citrina. Next base: position 317,430,184 of record CM030358.1, read on the forward strand.
TCTACAAAAGCCGAATGAAAATACTTAGAAAAATTTTCATGAACTTTAAACAAAGAGTATAAATACCAGAAGCATACGAGGGTCGATCGGACTGAGACCCCCACAGAACAGATGCTCCTCCGTGATATCTTTCCAGCTTAGCGTTGGCAGGGCGAGGAGCTTCTTCTGGACCTCCTTGTCCTCATCACTCAGCGGCACCTCTCTCTTGGTCTGCTTGGGCAGACCTTCCTTCGCCCAAACCGTCGGTATCACCCATGGCGTCAGAGCTCGGACGAGGAAGTACTTCTCCTTCCAATGTTTGATCGAGTCCGGGTTCTCGATCAACTTAACTCCCGTCCGAGGAGAAAGGAAAAACCTCTGCTCGTCCCGCCTCGGCTGGCAAGGTCGGAAGAGACTCCGGAAAAGGAACATAGTCGGCTTGGCGCCGACCTCTTGGCATCGAAGGACAAACGCCACGACGTGCCTCCATGTGTTCGGCATCAGTTGGGCGGGACTCAAACCGTACCAGACCGAAACTTCAACCACGAACGGGTGGAGGGAAAAGCGGAGTCCGGCAATGAGGGAGTCGACCGGAAAGACACATACGTCCGACTAGGACTTTGTGTTGGCTCGGAACCCCGGCCCAGGAAGGAGCAGTACATACTCAAGTGGGATCCGGAAACCCTCTCGGATCAGACGAAGATCGGTCTCGGTAAGAGTCGAGATCCTATGGTCAACCTCGGACAGCTCCCTAGGCTCGTTCTCCTCTACCAGCTTAGCCGTACCTTGAGTGACTCTTTCCAAGGTATCCTCGGTGTAATCCCGGACGCCTCCCACGCTCGACACGGCGATGGGCTGCCGACCAAATGCCCCCGCTCTCTTCGGTGTTTCCACTATCGTGATCACGGCTTTACCCTTTCGGGACTCCGCCACGACTTCCTCGGGCACTTCAGCCACTTCACCCTCTTTATCCGGACGAACGACGTCTCGCTCGCTCGGCTCCACTACTCCCTTCCCTTCATCCCCTCGGCCAACGGCTTGCTCCGAGGCGGGGGTCTCAGCCGAAATCTTAACCATTTTTCCTAAAAGAGAAGGGAAAGAGACTGACCTTGAAGTGACAGGTGCGGTCGAAAAGTTCGCCGGAAACTAGGAACGCTACCGTGACAGCTAGCAACGCCACCAGAGAGCTAAAAACTTCGAAGCAAAGTAAAAACTGAAGAGAGAGAGTAAAAGTGAAAAGTGAGACTTGGTCTAAGGGGGGGTGAAGATTTATAGTAAAAATGGGACGTCCCTTGGACTTCCAAACGAAAGTTTGCGACTTTTGGGCTGCTCTCGAAACGTCGCGAAGGCCCATCACCGCTATCTCCGTCGCCAAGTCAACTAGCTCGGCTCCAGGGAATCTGAATCCGAGCTACGAGCAATCCGAACATGCCGGCAATAGGGTCCGGTCGGAATCCGAGCAAGTGCCTTCCCGAGCATGTAAACGGGGAAAACTCACTTTCCCCTCAACTTTCGCGCCTGATCTCGATCAGACGGCCCAGATCTCGCCAAGAGCACTAAACGACAAGATAGTGTTTTCTTGGGAGCTGCGCCCGTCTCGAGATGCGCGCCATCATCCAACGGCTCAGGGTGCGCCACGTCGCTCGGACGATTGAACCCTCGGACGCCCCACCTATGTCTAAAGGAACCAGGAAGATTTTGATTCAAAGTTTTAAGGCACCGCCCTCGGCGAGCACCCCCCGGGTCCCGTGCCTCAGTCGGTATTCCGCCGACCCACGGGCCCCGGTCAAAAACAGATCGGCACTCCCCCCATCTCTAACTCCTCCGGGCTGACATCCATCAGAAGCCATCAGCCCGGAAGGAAGACAGAGATGGGAGGGGGCCCATCAACACTCAGAGATCAGGAGAAACGCACCATTCCGAGCTAGTTGGTAGCAACTGGAAGGCTCGGCTCGTCAGAGGACTCTGACAACAGCGCCTTCACAGTTGCTAACAACGGGCTCGGACGGTCCGGAAGCCCGAGCCAAGACTCATGGTGGAGAAGCGCACCATTCCGAGCTAGTTGGTTGCAACTGGAAGGCTCGGCTTGTCAGAGGACTCTGGCAACAGCGCCTTCACAGTTGCAACAAACGGACTCGGATGGTCCGGAGATCGGCATCGGACATGGATCATCACCTCTTCCACCAAGATCTCCGCCTACCTAGACACCCACTTCGGAGCGACCAAAGAAAGCAGAAGATCTTGGTGGAAGAACGACCACCCGTCCTTCCGAAGTGTCCCACACCTCGGGTCCGGACTATGGTCGTCGCCACTACTGCCTTATCCCCTCCCGCTCCTGACACCCCCTTCGGAGCAGTGAGGAACGGGAGAAGAATAAGACAACAGGGCGACCACCCGTCCTTCTGAAGTAACTCATCCCTCAGGTCCGGACTATGGTCGTCGCCACTACTGCCTCGTTCCCCCCCCCGCTCCTGACATCCACTTTGGGGCCGTCAGGAACAGAGGGAAAACCAGGCAGAAGAGCAACCACCCCCCCGGACCTCAAAGGAGAAGCTACCCAGGGCAGATACCTCCGAGGTGTGAAACTCTATGCTGATGGTGATTGAAATGACAAAGGAAGTGGGGTACTTATAGCCTGCCTCCAAGAACCAGCCATTATGACCCTAGGAAGTTGAAACGCCGCGCATTAATTAAGGGAGTTATCCTTAATGACATCGGGAAGGCAGAACGCCACGCAAGTCCCGAAGCACCATTAATACCATTGGGAGCAGAGCCATCTCGGATTGCCAAAAACCACAGGCCCTCGGTCGGCCGCCGAGCAAGTGCCTTCCCGAGCGTGTAAACGGGGAAAACTCACTTTCCCCTCAACTTTCGCGCCTGATCTCGATCAGACGGCCCAGATCTCGCCGAGAGCACTAAACGACAAGATAGTGTTTTCTTGGGAGCTGCGCCCGTCTCGAGATGCGCGCCAATATCCAACAGCTCAGATAGTGCCACGTCGCTCGGACGACCGAAGCCATGCCCCCTCGGTCGGCTTCCGAGCAAGTGCCTTCCCGAGCTGGTAAATGGAGAAAAAAGACACCGAGCTACTTAAACCGTTGGATCTCTCAGAAATTCGCAATCCCAATGATGAACGGCCCAGATTGTGCCACGTGCACTAAAAGACAAGATAGCGTTTTCTTGGGAACCGCGCCCGTCTCAAGATGCACACCAGCATCCGACAGCTCAGATAGCGCCACGTCGCTCGGCCTGCCGAACCCCCTACCTCCGGTCGGCAGCCGAACAAGCGCCTTTCCGAGCTCGTAAACGGAGAAAAACACTACCGAGCGGTAACAGCCATCAGATCTTTCCGAAATTCGCGCTCGTCCATGATCAACGGCTCAGATCGAGCCACGTCATCAATCGGTATTTAAATCGTTTTTTATTTATTTAAATCGTTTTATTTATTTAGAAATTGCGAAAAAATTGCTAAAAATTCGGGAAAATTAACTAAAAATTCAGGAAAATAATTGGAAATTTGGGGGGACATTTTCGAACCCCTAAACGAACAATTATTACCCAGAATGTACCGTTAAAGGCCCCCGAACGATTAGTGAACACGTCCCAAAATTAAATAAATAGTCCGAAAAAATAGATAAAAACCCTTAAATACCCGATGTGACCAGAGAACAGCCAGCGGCGTCAAAAGTTACCTCACTACCCCCTTTCTAGATTCAAAATCCCACATTTGGACTCCGATACAACTCCACCAGCCACTAAAACAACTAGACTACTCCTCAAAGTCTGATCACACTCAATCTTTAGGAGTGGGGGGCTCGTGATATGGCTAAACATGGGGTTAAATCGGGACCGTCTAGATCGAGCACAAATCTTGAAGCACGGGGGTAAAAAGGTAATTTCACATACAGATGGATCCAAAACGGGTATTGGGTCTCCTCCTCACAGAACCAACCACCCGCGAATAGATCCACTTCAACTGGGCACGGGTCCCGACCCGATACAAGCCCGGTTCACCATGAGGAGAATCAAGGCCACTGATTTGACTGAATCAAATCAATAAGCCTGATTGGCTCTCACCAGGGAATCAGGGCCTAATTTCCCAAAACAGAATAGGAGGATTTTCCTCCTGGCTGTTAGGCAGGAAATCAGGATCCTAACCGTTCCAAAGGCGACTATAAATACAACCCCTCCACCACCAAGACTAGGTTAATCACTTCTTCACCACTTAAGCTCTTTCTTAATCTTTTTCTGATTACTGACAAGAGCGTCGGAGGGTGCGTCGCCGGAATCAACCCCGGTGTCTCGCACTTCCTTGCAGGTTGCGGTGGGAGCAAGAAGGCTGAGTCAACTGTTCAGGTTTTTCTCGGACTTACAAATTCTATCTGTTTACCCCCACACCGAAATCAGCGGTAACAGAGTTGATCCGAGATTGTTTGAGATTCTAGACAATATTATAGGGCTTTTTTTCACTCACGGTGGTCCGTAGACGACATAGCGATAACTGGATACATACGGTAACCTCAATGTATGGCCCTTACGACTCAAATCAAAGGAGCCTGTTTTGGAACGAACTAAAGGAGATAAGAGGTAGATGTACGGGTCCATGGGTCTTAGGAGGAGATTTCAATATCACTAGATTTCAGTATGAGCACAGAGGATGAGGAGCGACAACAAGCGATAGAGACAAGTTCAACGCACTCATCAACGAATTAGATTTATTGGAAATCGATGTAAGGAATAGGAAGTTCACTTGGACGAACATGCAGGCAGTACCCATTTTGGCAAAGCTAGATAGAATATTCGTGACCGCTGAATGGGAGGATAAACTTCCTTTGGCCAAAGCTAAAGCCTTGGTCAGATTCACATATGATCATACTCCGCTAGCCCTAGATTGCGGGGAAGGAGAGAGGACGAAAAGATTTCAGTTCCGACTCGAGAAGGCTTGGACTCTGTGCGAGGGGACGAGTAAGGTGATCGAAGATTCTTGGAACGCTACCACAGTTGAGAGTTCAACGGTTGGATGTTGGATAGAAAAGATTAGGAGACTAAGAAATAGACAGAAATTGTGGGCAAAGTTAGAATTTGGTAAGAACCAAAGGATGAAAAATGAAATTGGGGAGGGGATTCAGTAGTTGGGATTAATAGAGGAAGAAAGAGATTTAATTGAGGATGAACTCGACGAGCTATGTCAGAATAAACACGATCTTTCACAAATTGGAAACATGGAAGAGCAATACTAGAGACAACGGTCAAGGATTCAATGGCTAGACGAAGGGGATTCCAACACCAAATTCTTCCATAGAATTGCAAATGGTAGAAGGCGGTGTAACAATATTTCCGGATTGTAGGTGAACGGAGACTGGTGCGAGAATGAGGATCGAATCGCGCAGCATATTAATGACAGTTACAAGGAGTTGCTCGGCAAAAGAATAGAGCATAGATGTCAAATGAGCCGGAATATGTGGATAGCAACAAGGATTAATGGAAGTGATAGTATTGAGGGCAAGTTCAGTGAAGAGGAGGTGTTAGCGGCAATTAAGAGCATGGGGCAGGACAAGGTGCCAGGGCCGGATGGTTTTTCGCTCTTCTTTTATAGATTGTATTGGAAGGTGGTCAAAGTAGATTTCATGCGCATGGTCCAAGATTTCTATAATGGAGAGGCTGATTTGGGAAGGCTAAACTACACGAACATAGATTTAATTCCTAAAAATGAAGAAATAAAGAAGGTCAGAGATTTGAGGCCCATCAGCCTCCTCAACGGGTCCTTCAAAATCATATCAAAAGTCTTCGCTAATAGGTTGGGCCCACAACTGAATGATATTGTTGGAGAGTTGCAGAGTGGTTTTGTCAGAGGAAGAGACATCATGGACAGTGTCGCTTCAGCACACGAAGTCATTTTCAGAGGAAACAAAGACAAAACAAACGGCTTTATTTTCAAAGTTGATTTGAAAAAGCATACGATACTGTAGAATGGGACTGTGTGGATGAGGTTTTACGTCTAAAATGATTCGGAGAAAAGTGGAGGAGGTGGATCCATCAGTGTGTCAGGAGAGGAAAATCATTTATTCTTATCAACGAGGTGCCAGGAAAGGAAATCACATGCCAAAGAGGGTTAAGGCAAGGATATCCACTGTCTTCGTTATTATTTGCCATTGTCGTAGATGGCTTAGCAGAAATGATGGCTAACGGAAGAAAGGGGAACGTCATTCAGGGCATCAAAATCAAAGGTATCCAGGAAATAATATCCATACTTCAGTATGCAGATGACACGCTGCTGCTTGGTTCAGCTTTAAAGGACGATATCATAGCTATGGGAACGGTACTTAAATGTTTCGAGGCCTGGTCTGGAATGAAGGTCAATTTTAACAAGAGTTGTATCATTCCATTAAGCGACAATTGCTCTATCCCAATAGACTCTATCCAACAGATGCTAGGCTCTAACAAGGGAGATTTTCTGTTAATCTATTTGGAGATCTCTATTAGATCGGGGAAACTAACATGGGACGATTGGAAACCGTTAATCGAAAAAATTGAGAAAAGATTAGCAGGGTAGAAAGGGAGCATGCTCACATTGGGAGGAAGGATTACACTGCTAAACTCGGTTATCAACAGTATTCCTATTTATCTTATGTCGATATATGAATTACCAGGGTGGATAATAAATAGAATTGACAAATGTAGAAGGAAATTTCTCTGGAAGGGGCAAGCAAAGGAGGAAAATGAATACATCTAATAAGCTGGGGGAGAGTTTGCAAAAGGAAAGAGTTTGGGGGATTGGGTATAGTCAATCTTAGAGATATGAACAAGGCCATGCTAAGTAAATGGTGGTGGAAAATGGCTATTAGGCGTAACAATTGGTGGTGTAAGTCTTTCATCAAGAATAGGGCGAGGAAGAAATACAGATACGGGGGAAAAGTATATATAGCAGGAGTTCATTTTTATGGAAAGGGGTGTCCAAAATGGGCGAAGTTTTCCATAGTAATACTATCTGCAGGGTAGGAAACGGCAAGAGCACGAGATTTTGGAAGGACAAATGGTGCGGAGACAATACTCTTATGGGACTTTTCTCGTCAGCAGCAAAGGCAGTCCTTAACGGAGATACCTTGGTTAATGACGTCTGGGGTAACAGCAAGCTTAGACTCGAAGTTAAGGAGAGCCTAGATCAAGATACTATCAATCAACTCCAAAATCTGAACAACTACATTCGTATAGAAGGGAGGTACACCCAAGAGGATGACGACGAGAGATGTGGCTTCTGGAGTCGAGCTTCAGATTCTCAGTTTCCTCACTGTACAAACGGCTCAACGATGGAGGAAGAAGAAATGAGGTTGCAGACGTCATATGGGGCAGTAGCGTTCCCACTAAAGTCAAAGTTTTTCTCTGGCTTGTGGATAACGACGCGATTATATCCAAGGTTAATTTGGCAAAACGGGGCATTCCGGTGAACTTCGAGTGCAATAGATGCCCAACATAGGTCGAAGACATAAACCACATCCTTTTCAATTGTCCTAGAGCTAGATTGCTTTGGGAGAGTATGGGTCCTAGGTTCGGGATTTTTGAGTGTCCACGGTCGAGTGCGGAGGTTTGGGGTTACATTAGATCCAACAAGACTAGAAACAAGGATAGAATAGATTGGGAAATTGTTGTAGCCTCTACGATATGGAACCTATGGCTAGATTGAAATGAACTATGTTTTCGCAGTGTAAATCATAGATTTTTGGCTTTGTTACACAAAACTCATATCTGCATTTATGAATGGATAGGGCACCTTGGTACCAAGAAGAGACTGCGATTGGAGGACGAGGAGGAGTAGGCAAGGCTGAGGTCAGGTGACATTGAGACTCGTGCCGACAGATGGGAGCTTTTGGACTAGTTGTTATCTTCTCTTTTTGTGGCCTTGTGTAGGCTTGAGGTTATAGCCTCTGTTTTGGGAGATTGATGTTTTACTTGCCTTCGGGCCTTCTATGTAGTATTATATTACTGTTTCTTTAATTATCATTAATGAAGCGATGACAGTGTCATCTTTTATATATAAAAAAAAAGCTCCCACAAAATACGAAGCACTTCTCAAGTTACTGCATCTTCATCTCTCCCAAATTTCCATGGAAACCCTAGATCCCTTATATTCTTCCCAATTTCAATAGATGCCATGGTCCCTAATCATCGGTTGTTCACCGTCGACAAGATGGATCCGTCCTCGCCATCTCCAATGTATGCTCCTTCATCTCCTACCCAAAATGCATCAGCTAAAATGACTCAATACTTTGATGGTCCTCTTCCTCTTTTTTACTATGCTGTAAAAAATTAAAAAGCAAATTTTTTAAAAAAAAATTGCTTTCGGATATTTTATATGCTCTCTCTCTCTCTCTATCTGATCCTGCGGTACAAAAACAAAGGAAGCATGTTCTATTTCAGTTCCATTTTGTAAATAATTCACCATGCATTCTTTTAGTTCCCTTTAATTAAAAGAGGTTTTGGTTATTCACTAATAATAATAAGTTTTCCTTAATCCTAAATAGTGGATTTGTACTTGTTATCGCTGAATCTGGTGTATTTTCCGACCATTGCTGTCAATTCAAGGTAATTCTATACTTATCTTATTTCCTTCCTTTAGAGAATGTCTATCGACCCCATAAGGCAGGAGCCCTCCCCTCCTACTGCTGCCGAGGCCTCCTCTAGTCAGGTCCTCGCAAAAGATAAGGGTAATGCCATAGTAGAGCCTTCTTCGGTAATTATGGAGACGAGGGTTGAGGAGGAGCGGAGAATGGGAGAGTTCGGAAGGTTACCAGGGGTGCTAACCAGACTACAGAGGGTTCGGGAAATTTCGGAAGACCATGCAGAGCGGATTATGTACGGGATGGGTCGCAGCTTCGAGGAAAATGAAGCTAGAGAGACGACGGAGGCAGACGAGATGGTTTCTATCCTCACCGAGGAGGACCTGGAACGGATTTGGGAAGGCTTCCAAATTCTGAGGGAGTATGCCCTAATGCTCCCTGGGGCGGGAGTGAGGGCCAACTCATCGATGCCCGTTGACATGTGCTTCTGGCCTGTCGACGCGTTCTTGGCAGGGGTTTGGCTCCCACTCCACTCCTTCGTCGTCGAAGTGCTGAGGTGGTTCTGCCTCAGCCCCGTTCAGTACATCTCGAACGTGTGGCGACTGATCAACAAATTTATCTTGCACTGCCAAGCGGCCAGCTTTAAGCCGAGGTTGAGCATTCTCCGGACGGTGTACCGGATTCACCAACAACACAAGACGAAGTATCGTTTATATCTTGCTCCGAGGTATGGGGCAAAGCTGGTAAGCTGTCTGGACTCATTAAAAAATTAGAGGGACAATTACTTTTTAATACGAAGTCCCGTACCTTGGGAGATCCCTACAACTTGGGTAGAGGCAGTCTCGAAAAGAGTCAAGGAGTGTCCGACACTTGGTTCCGAGGAAGAGGACATGGTTCGGACGCTACTCGACCGTCCGAAGTTTGGTTGGAGGGACATGACCGAGGAGGTGCTCTTCCGGGGGGGGCGGGATTAGCTCGATAAACCCCAGTATGGTTTTACTATATTTGTCTCCCCCTTTTTTTGATTGGCGCTAGTTGCAAAGTAGGGCATATTTTCTAACTTTTTTTCTATCTCTCTGTAACACCCCGGATTGTATTATGCTTGTATATGTATGTATGTATATTGACAGTATGCGTGCAGTTGATTGTAGTCAGTGTTCTAAATGGCGTTCGCCTCGGACGCCTAGGCGGCGCCTAGGCGCTCAAATGGAGGAGAACGAACCGCCTTTGCAATAGGCGGTGGTCTAGGCGGTTAGAGGCGATTAAGCGTCCGTCTTGTTGAGTAGCGTCCGTCTTGTTGAGTAGGCGTCCGCCTATGTCCAATGCTCAGGCGTTTTTTATTTTTTAAAATTTTAAATACTATAAAATAACACAAAAAAAAGAGAACTATTATTAATCTATTAATTTGTTGTATAATATGTATGGATCTTTAATAGTAGTGGATTTTTTTAAAAACTTTTTTTGTATTATTGGTGATGGATTGCACATATTACACCTATTAAACATATTAAAATAGCACATGTTACACATATTACACATAATGGCATATTGCACATATTACAATTGAACAATTATTTTTTTTAATTGCACGAGGAAGCTTTTTTTATGCATAAACACTTTTTAAGTACACATTACACAAGAATATGATGAATATTTACAATTGGATTGCATGATTATACTTACGATTAAAGAATAGGAGCTGAAATTAACTAAATCGGCAAAATAAATTCAACCGCCTAGGCGCTGCCTAGGCACCGCTTAAGCACCCTAGGCGCTAGGCACCCCTTGACCGAACCGCCACCGCCTAACGCCGTTTACAACCTTGATTGTAGTATTATGGGTCGATTTTGCTATCGTGGTGGATGGTTAGGGTTACGGGACGGTTCTTGGGAGAGTTGCATTCCAAAGATGCACGAGCACGAGACGGACCGATACTAGTATAACCGCTAGTTTTCGGCACGACGCACATGCAAATATAATACGGTATGATACTACAGTGAATATAGGTTGCATGCACTCGTTAAAACACGCGTCTCACACTCGTTGGAGCTCGTTAAGGGTTATGTTGGGCAGCCAACATAACAAACACAAAACCAATGGGCTTAAGCCATGGTTTTTGTCTACAAAACCACCTAGACCCTAAACCTACCCCCCCCCCCCCCCCTGTCAAATCCGGCCTACCCTCCCATCTCCTTCATTTCCCACTTCATTTCCTCCCTTTTGCTCTGGAAATTTCAGAAAGAGAACACCACAAGAGAAGGAGGAGAGAAAGAAGAAGGAAGTGAAGAAGGATCAAAAGGAGATTTCCAAGAGAAGAAGCTTGAAGAAGTTCCTTCTACTACTACAACCAAGGGTGGGAAGTTTCTCTAAACTTGAAATTCTTGTCTTTTAATTAATTTTGGCTGCATGAATGTGTGCTAGAATGCATAGGATTGCTCTTCTAAAGGTTAGAAGTAGAAGTCAGAATTGAACTAGGAAAAACTGGTTCGGAGTACCATTTTGTGGATTTTTCCGAGAGCAACATATGATAAATTAGACCATGAAATTAAAAGGGTTTGTTCATATATGTGTTTGGATCATTCATGATTTATTTAAGATTTTTCTATGATCATTTGATATGCTAATAAAATCGTGAGATGGATATGTGTCGTAAGGCAAACTCAAAAAAAGAAAAACAGGATGGCTGATATTGTAGTAATTTTCGTGATTTATTGAAGCATGATATTGATCTGAAATTTTTACTCAATGTTCCTGAATGCATGTTTATTATGTACAAAAATCAGTAAATTATTTGGATTATTTTAGAGGCATGAGAAAAATCTATCTATAACCAGTATCTGATGTTGAATTAGAAAACTTGATGGTTTCTGTGCTAACTTGCAATAGGTAGTACTCATTGTATAATTGAAATTTTGATATGAGGTCTTTTGCATGATGTTAGGTATGATGTCTAGTTTCACCACCAAAAATTTTATATCATTGGACAAGGGTGAAATTTACTGTGATTTTGTGATTAAGCACTGTGCTGTTTTCAGCCAGTTTTGATACTCTGTAAAGATTGGGAATTTGAGACCTGTTAGAGGCACATTTTGAGGATCATGACCCAGTAGAGAGTTGTAGTGGACACCTAGAACTTTCCAACAAAACTAATTTGAGGCAATTTCAGTAAACGGTTGAATTATTATGATTTTTGTAAGACTGGATAGGGGACTAGAGTAGAGCTGAGTACTCTGAATTGGAGAGACCAATTGTGTGAACTGGTGTATTGATGATAGATGAGTGTGTTAGGGTGACTTAATGGTGTAATTTGGACTCATGACCAACTAGAGAGTTTTTGAGGACACCCACACCCTTCTACAGAATTTGAGTTTGTATCGTTCTGATGAACGAGTAGGATTTTGTGTTACTGGTAAGGTACAGCCCGTGCGCAGGATGCACGCAGGCTGGAGCTTGAAAAGCTAATTCGATGACTTAGATGGTTGAATCTAAGCTCGTGATCAACTAGGAAGTTATAACCTAGGATCGTATCTTTCCAGGTTGGGCCCATACACTCCAATCAGAGTTGTATTGATAGAGGGATGACCATTTTGAGATTCGGGCAGAAACCCATAGGTCGCTTAGTCTGGATTTGGACTAAGGGTTGTGAAAGCATTTTTCCTTTGTGTGTTATTTGAGTCGATGACTCGTGTCTAGGAGTGGTTGATCTCTGTTATTGAGGTTGTTGACTCCTCGAGTGGGATGGGTGACTCGAGTTAGTCACTAGGGTAAAGGATACCCTGCACCTATCAAGCCTATATTGTTAGACTTCTGCCAAGCATAGGATATCCGAGCATGCCAGTGAGTGGAGCTCACGGGGCAATTATATATTTACAGCCGGAGTAGCGGTAGGCGTAGGCCATTATGCTGGACGAGTCCAAGTCGGGGAAGTGGCGAACCGGACCGGTATCGCCAGGGGCCAGAGGTTGATAGGCAAGTGTGGAAGCAGTTAATTCTTACCCGAATAATTAGAGTAAGGTAGGGGTTAGAATGGTTTACTAAGAGGTTAGGAAATTGCATTAGTCCTAGTAATCCATAGTCGGTGTTGTATCTTCCAGTCGTAGGGATACGTTCTCGGCCGCTAATGGATTGCATCCCCGACTCGTATCTCGATCTGTTGATTCCCAAAGTTCTGCCGAAGTAAGGTGCGGGAGGCCCGGAAGATTTGACCTCCCGTGGTGCTCACGTCCCTAAAGTGCGGGTTTTGTGTTTTGTGGTTTTTTTGGTATATATCAGTTCATTACCCGATGAGGGGTGAACACGCATGCGTCAGTCCATGGGTGGACATGTGGAACCTAGGGTCATAAGGACCAGGTTCAACGCAGTTTCTAAGAAGGTCCGTACGCGGGTACCAACTGGCAGTGACCACTTGGGCACTACAGGACAGAATTAGACCGACCGCTACAATCTCCTTGGGTGACGGACAGTCTATTGGGAGCTGGAGTGTGTACAAGAGTAGGGTGCATGGCGAGGGTTCGAATCCCTAAATTGTGGAGAAAGACGGCTAGATTTGGGGGCATATGTAGTATGGGATGCATTCGTGCTCCAAGGTCTTGCTTGCATTAGAAGTTAGGCATGTGAGTTTGCTACATCTAGTCATAGGGTCATGTCATAACACTGCACTAGAACCCGAATCCACTAATCCCTTGTTTTGGCACAACACTTTTCCTTTTTGCATAAATTATTGGTTGTGATTGAATTTTAGAGGATCGTTGTTATCACCAGCTTTGCATCAGTCGAAGTACTGACGTTTCCCACCTTTTAGGTATCGGTTATACCTTCCGAACAGGTGCAGAGATATCAGAGTCGCGCAGCAGAAGCCTGAAGCTGAGGAGCAAGTCCCGGGGGAGCCGATGGGCCGCTTAGTGAAGTTCCGCAAGTAATCAGTCGATTACCATTCCAGGAGGAAGCTGATAGCTTTACAAGAGGAGTCTGTAAATACTTGTAATAAGTTGTAATGAATTGATGTAATTTGTACTCCTTGTCCAAGAACAAGTTATCGGTTGTAATCAATGATGTAATGACTTATTTGGCAATAAAAAGTTTTTAAATTTTCGTGTTATTACTGTGTTGAGATGCATTTGAAGGTAAAGATTCTGGAAGGTGTCACAGATGTCCGGTAACGGGGATCCGGGGCGCTACACTCTTTTCTTGCCGAGTCTATAGACTTCGACGACCTGTTGGCAATGAGGGGTGCCTTGGGCAGCAAAGCCTCGAAGAAGAGGAAGCGAGTTGCTTCGAAGGCAACAACGCCGGGGGCAAAGGCGCATCGCACCATCAGGGAGCAATTGGCAAGGCAGCCATTGGTTCCAAAGCCATCGACCCTAGTGATGGCATCGGCCTCTACCGACACGGCGGTTTTCCCCCTATCAGCTGCCTTAGGTCAGGAGGCCCCACCGCTAACCACTGATGCCAAGGTGTTCCTAATCGAGGAACACAAGAAGATATTCGTCCCAGACTGGCAGGTCCGCAAGCTCGACGGGTTCCTGGGAGACTTGTCGACGTGCATGCAGGCCATTCGGCATCTGCAACACCGAAGGACAAAGCAGCCATGGAGGCGGGGAGCGTGGGAGACGACGCGCTCAAGGTCTCTCATTCGGCGATGTCAGTGAGTCTTGAAGAGTTCTTTCTGTTGAGTACTTAATCTCTCCCCCCCCCCTTTTGTGTTTATAACTCAAGTTCTACTCCCCTTAGATTACTTGCCACTTCGGCCATCTGATGGAGAATATGGTCGAGCAGGAGAGAGAGCTGAAGCTAGAGGTAGACAAGGCTTGAGTGGAGAGCGTTCAGGTTACCAAGGACCTCGAGCAGGCAAGGCTTGAAGCAAAGTCGAAGAACTCGAGACTGGGGCACTCGAAGTCATGGTCACCAAGCTGGAAGCTGACAATGCTCGGCTTCTTAAGGCTGCCGAGGAGGCGGCTAAGGACAAGGTAGACGTAGTGGACATGGCGAAGCTGGAGGCAGCGAAGATGGCCGAGGAGCAGGCCATGGTGAAGGCGCAGGGGTTCCTCATCATGAACATGGCGAAGGCATATGCTCAAGCCATAGATTAGATGATGGAGAAGTTCCCTGAAGCGGACTGCGCCGGCTGGCGTCTCTTTCTGGACCCCGTCCCCAGGTTCGAAGACGTCTCGGAAGGGGATAAGGAGGGTGAAGGAGAAGGAGAAGAGGACGAGGAGGTCGAGGCTGGAGGCACCGAAGCTGAGGATGGCGCTCAGTCGGAGGCTACACCCCTGGCCATCATGGCCTCTGAGGAAGCATCTTCAGCGCTGGATCGCGCGAAAGAGGTCGACCCTTGATTTGCCTTGTATTTTGATTCTTTTTTTTTTTTGACCATGTAGTGCCGAACCGCGGACTGGCCACTGCTTGTATTTCTGATTACTTAATGAAAAAGCTATTTTGACCAAGTGTTGGTGAAGTTGCAAAACTATGTTTGTCTTGCTTTTGAGTCGCCTCGTAGTTTTGGTTATCTTTGTGGACTTTCCTTTAGGTCCTAAGACATTTTCCTCTTTTGTTCACCTCCTTCAGGATGGTAGCGCCACCCGTCCCCGCGCAGAGCTCGGCACCGTTAAGATGGGGCTCACTAGGAGCCAAGAGCGGCTTCGTGAAGTGGAGTGGGAGCTTCGTAAAGCGGAGTGGGAGCTAGGTCATCTGAGATTGAGCTTAGTTCGTCGAGATATAGAAAGGAGACGATTAGAAGACAGGATTAACAAGACGACCCCCGAAGGCGATGAGGTGGGTTCTTCGGTGGCTGCCAACCTTGGCTTGAGACTTAGGTGCCTTCGTCACTTTCTGACTAAGGTGACAGCAGAGAGGGACGAATTGAAGAAGGTAACTCTCAATAAGAGCATGGAGGTTGCTCATCTTCGGCGGACAATCACCGACACCTCTCGTGGTGCATGCTCAATGCGACTGCCGCGTTTGAAGATAACTGTGATGGACAACTCGCTTAAAGAGCGAATTGTCGAGCTTGAGGCGGAGAATGCTCGTCTTCGATCACGATCTGAGGGGAGCACTTTCAGAACTACCTCTTGCACTCAGGAGGAGTATGATAGGGGATAACATTCTGCGAGCTCGCTCTTCGCTCGCCCCCTATACATCGAAACCCCGAAGATGCGCAAAGTGGGGTGGCAGCCTCGTCAAGCGGAGCATCTGTTGGGGTCACCATTAAATCGGGTGCGGACGATGCTTCTCTGCTCGCCGGCCCAGGAACGTCCGTCGAAGTAGGGTGTCGGCAGCACAGCATTCGTCGCCCACGCGTGTCTCTTAACCGAAGTATCCCCGCCCCTAGGAGGGGTTGAAGTAGCTTTCTATAATCTTGTAATCTTGGTTTCACAAGTTTTGTATCTCGATGTAAAGTTGAGTCGGTTGTCTGTAATTAGACTTGTATCTCAAACTTTAATGAAATAGTACTTGTTTCGTGAACTTGTGTGTTTTGCTAGCGTTTGTAATTTTCATTAGTTGTAGGAGCATTCCGAATGGTGGGACGCTTTGTACTCAGCAAAGTTGCGTCGAACCAAGTGTTGGACTCCGAACTTGTTGTTTAGAGAATATCAACAGTTGTAGGAGCAATTCCGAATGGTGATCCACTTCGTACTCGCTTAGAAGCAAGTAGTTGAAGCGGAGTCAAACCAAGTGTTGGACTCCAAGCGTGTCATTTAGAGAATATCAACAGTAGTAGGAGCAATTCCGAATGGTAATCCGCTTCGTACTCGCTTAGAAGCAAGTAGTTGAAGAGGAGTCGAACCAAGTATTAGACTCCAAGCGTGTCGTTTGAAGAATTCCAGCAGCTGTAGGAGCAATTCCGAATGGTGAACCACTTTGTACTCGCTTAAAAGCAAGTATTTGAAGCAGAGGCCAACCAAGTGTTGGACTCCGAGCGTGCCATTTTAATGCGAATTTTTTTTAAGTACAATTAGACTACTCAAAATAGTTAACTTGCCATAAAAGATTGCTTTTATTGAAAACAATTAGGCGGCCGCTTCTAAGTTGCGAGATGCATTTACACTTTGATAAAGAAAATACAAATAAGAATTTTTGACATGTTTTATGGAGCGCTCTTGGGGAAGTTGCTTGGAGCGATGCTTAGACACCCTCTTGGTACTTCATCAAGTGCTCCACATTCCATGTCCTCAATATTCTCCTGCCCCCCGGGTCTTCGAGTTGATACACTCCTGGGCGAATAACTCTGGAGACCCTATATTGTCCTTCCCAATTGGGTGCCAACTTGCCCTTTTTGCTTGGATTGGAGATCGATAACTTTCGGATTACTAGGTCTCCCTCTTTAAGATTAGCTGGCCGTACCTTCTTGTTGTAAGACTGAATGATCCTATGGTGGTAGGTCTTGTGTCGAATGGCAGCTCTCTCACGGACCTCGTCTATGAGGTCTAAGCAGTTGCGAAGTTGGTTCGCATTTTGTGCTTTACTGTAGGCTATCAGTCGGGGTGAAGGCAGACCCACTTCTCAGGGGATGAGGGCTTCGGAACCATAGGTGAGGTTGAAGGGGGACTCCCTTGTCGAAGCTCTCTTGGTCGTGTGATAGTTCCAAAGCACTTTGGGGAGCTGTTCGACCCACAGCCTCTTGGTAGATTTATCAAGCCTCTTCTTCAGTCCAGAGAGGATTTTTCGATTGGCGTTCTCCGCTTGACCATTGGACTGAGGGTGGGCTACCGAGGAGAACCGCTGCTGGATGCCGAGGTCGGCGCATAAGTTGCGAAAGGTTGCTCCTGCAAATTGAGTCCCATTGTCGGTTACGAGGATGCGGGGTACTCCGAACCGGCAAACGATGTTCTTCCAAAAAGAACTTCTGGACCTTGTGCTCGGTAATTGTTGAAAGAGGTTCAGCCTCAATCCATCTTTAGAAGTAGTCTATCGCCACGACTAAGAACTTCAGCTGGCCCGGTGCTGAAGGAAAGGGTCCGAGCAAATCCATCCCCCACATTGCAAAGGGGATTGTACTTGCCAAGGAGGTGAGTTGTGCTTGAGGCAGGCGACAGGTCGGGGAGAATTTCTGGCAGGAGTCGCACTGGCGGACGTACTCCTTGGAGTCACTCAGTAGTGTAAGCCAGAAGTAGCAGTAATTTAAGAGTTTACGGGCGAGAGATCTCGCTCCCAAGTGCGCACCACACAGATCGTCATGGGCCTCCTTTAGGGCATAGAGCGCTTCCTCTGGGGAGAGGCATCTCAGATAGGGTCGGCCGTCAATCTGAGTGTAAGAGCGTTTGTACATGACTCCATCAAGGAGTGTGTACCGCTCGGCTTGTGTCCTGATCCTCCTCGCCTCTTTCGGGTCTTCGGGGGGGACTCCATCTCTGAGGTACTCAAGGAGATGCTTCATCCAGTTCTCCCCAAATATTAGGGGGTAGGCTTCCATTGGCTCCTGGCTATCTTCATCAATACTTGGTCTGAGGAGGACCTCTATTAAGACGGTCCGTTCTAGACCTTGGAGGGACGAGGAGGCAAGATTTGAGAGAGCGTCCTCCTATGCGTTTTCCTCACGAGGAACCCGCTGGAGTTGAACGACTTTGAATAAGGCTAGTAGCTCCTTAATTTTTGCCAAGTACTTGGCCATACGCTCGTCCCTTGCCTCGTATTCCCCTGACACTTGGTTGACGACCAACTGTGAATCACTGAAGACTCTGACATGCTTGGCCCCTGCTTTGCGAGCTATACAGAGCCCCGCTATGAGCGCCTCATACTCTGCTTCGTTGTTTGATGCCAGAAAGTTTAGGCGGAGGGAGTATTGGAGGACGAAAGCATCTGGGCCGGTCAAAATAACGTCGGCCCCACTTCAGTCGGCACAAGAAGATCCATCCACATAAATGGTCCAGACCAGGGGGTCGGCAGATGACTCGCAAGAGTCGGGGATGGTGCTCTCCACAATGAATTCTGCCAGAGCTTGGGCCTTGATTGCTGTTCTTAGCTGGTAGCTGATGTCATGTTGGCTTAGCTCGATGGACCACTTCATCAAGCGGCCCGACGTTTCTGGCTTGTGGAGCACCTGCTTCAGTGGTTGGTCGGTAAGGAAGACCACCGAATGAGATTGAAAGTACGGACGGAGTTTCCTCGCCACGACAACCAAGGTAAAAGCCATCTTCTCAAGCTTCAAGTAACGAAGTTCAGCATCCCAGAGGGCTTTACTCACATAATAGATGGGTCTTTGCATTCTATCCTCTTCTATTACAAGGACCGCGCTGAGGGTCTAATCCGAAGCGGCAAGATATAGGTAGAGGACCTCCCCAGGCACTAGCTTGCTCAAGAGCAGGGTGTTAGCTACGTATGCCTTGAGCTGGTCGAAGGACTCTTGTTGCTGTTGCCCCCATTCGAAGCCTTTAGCCCCCCTGAGGGCCTTGAAGAAGGGGAGGCACTTCTCCCCGGACTTGGAGAGGAATCGCCCGATCGCCACGAGGCGCCTAGTGAGCCTCTGTACATCTTTAACACTGGAGGAGGGAGCCATTTTGAGAATGGCCTGGATCTTCTCGGGGTTGGCCTTTATGCCCCTTTCCTGACCATGAACCCCAAGAACTTGCCGGGTGAGACTCCGAACGCACACTTGTTTGGATTCAGCCTCATATTGTGCCTCCTGAGCACCCCGAAGGCTTCTTGGAGGTTGAGAACATGCTCCTTCCCACGGGTGCTCTTGACCAACATGTCGTCTACATAGACTTCCATGTTTCGGCCAATCTGGTCTTAGAAGACCCTGTTCACGAGGCACTGATAAGTAGCTCCTGCATTCTTAAACCCGAATGGCATAACCTTGTAGCAATACAGGCCCTGATCCATCACGAACGAGGTCTTCGAGATGTCGGGAGGAAACATCCGAATCTGGCTGTACCCCGAGAAAGTGTCCATGAAACTGAGGAGCTCGTGCCTGGACGTCGCATCGATCAGGGGGTCGATGCTTAGAATGGAAAAAGGGTCCTTCGAGCATGCGTTATTGAGATCGGTGAAGTCGATGCATATCCTTCAGCTCTCGTTGGCTTTCTTGACCATCACCACATTAGATAGCCACTCGGGATAGTTCACCTCCTGGACGAATCGGGCATTGAGGAGCTTTTCGACTTATTCTTTGATCGCCTTTTGATGCTCGGGAGCGAATTTGCATCGCTTCTACTGAACAGGCTTGACACTCGGGGCAACACTGAGATTGTGCATTAGTGCTCCTCGAAGATCCCAGGCATATCGGTCGCGGTTCAGGCAAAGAGATCACGGTTCTCCTTTATGCACTGGGATATGTCTTCTTTGATGGAGGGGGAAAGTGCCTTGCTGACCCGGAACGTCTTGGTGGCATCTTCCTCTGAGAAGGCCACTTCTTCTAGTTCATCCACTAGTTCGGAGATGGTCTGGCTACTCTCCGGTGGGAGCTCGAGGGCTTCTAGGGAGAGGATCGGGCCTCCCTATGAGGTCATATAGCACTTGCGAGCCGCCTCCTGACTCCCTCTCACTTCCCCCACCCCTACGGGAGTGGGAAACTTCATCTTCATGTGATAAGCCGAAGAGATGGCTTGGAGTGCGGCGAGGCCTGGTCGACCCAGGATCACATTGTAGGCGGCTTTCACGTCCACCACCATGAAGTTTATTAGCTCTATGCGGGTGACCGAGATTTTTCCAGCGGTGACGTCGAGGGTTGTAATTCCTTCGATCGTCGCCAGCACCTCGGTGAACCCATGAAGGGTGTAGCCAGCTAGCTTGAGCCAGTCCCTTGATAGCTGGAGGCCTTTAAATACCTCCAAGAAGAGGATGTTGACCGAACTTCCATTGTCCACCAGCACCCACCGAACGTCGAAATTGGCCATTTTGTGGTTAATGACGAGGGCATCGCAGTAGGGCATGCGGATGCCTTCCAAGTCCCTATCGAAGAACGTCACAGGGACTCCTAGGCCCTTGGAAGGGATGGCTCTGCACGGAGTTGACTTCCCTAACGAAGGCCTTTCGGGAGGAGTTAGAATCTCCCCCCGTTGGGCCTCCGTGTAAAAGGTGCAAGATGGCCTCTGCTTCGGCCTCCGGGGTCTCCACGCGCTGCTCTGTTTGCCTGTTAACCCTCCTATGCGATGGAGGCGGATCGGCTCTGTCCCTCCTGACAAACCGAGGAGCTACCCCCTCTGGATAAGGGCCTCGATCTCGTCCTTCAGGGCCCGACAATCATCAGTGTCGTGCCTATGGTCCCAATGGAAGTGGCACCACTTGTCCCGATTTCTCTTCTTTCCGGGAGTGTTCATCTTCGGAGGTGGCGGCAGGAGACCTTCATTCCCAATCTCCATCAGGATGGCAGAGACACTCGCATTGAGTGGAGTGAACTTCTCAAAGCGGGGGAGAGGCCGTCGCTAACCTCTGTTATCCTTTGGAGCTTCTTAGCTCCTTCTTCCTCTGCAGTCTTCCGTTTGTTCCCGGAAGACGAACCCTCCAGAGTGGGGCGATTGAGAGCCTCTTCAGCTCGGATGTACTTCTCGCTCCTAAGGAGTAGGTTGGAGAAGTTCCAAGGAAGCTTCTTGGCCAAGGAAGCCCTGAGGTCGGGGTTGATGACATTAGATTAGAAGGCAGCCGAAGCTACCGACTTATCCAGGGAGGTGATTGACCTGGGTTTTGCGGTGAACCGCTTGATATAGTCCCTCAGCCACTCGCCTTTCTTTTGGCTGAGGAAGAGCAGTAAGGTGCTCGTCTTCTCGGAGCAGCGACTGCTCACGAAATGCGTGAGGAAAAGGCCTTCAAACTGGTCGAAGGAGAAGATAGATGCCGGTGCAAGTCGAGAATACCACTTTCAAGCCGGCCCCTTGAGTGTGGCTGGGAAGGTCTTGCAGAGGAGGGCATCGGATGCATGATGGATCATCATAAGAGTTTGAAACTCTCAATGTGATCTGCGGGGTCCGACTCCCCGGTGTAAGTCTCGAAGTGTGGAGGTTTGAAGTTATCTAGGACAGGAGCCTCCAAGATGGTGCGGGAGAATGGGGGCCTGCTCGGGCAGAGGTTCCTCGCCCATTGCTGCTCATCTCTATCCATCTCGCCGAGGTGCCTCTCCATCTCGTGGAGACGGCAGTAGACCGAGTCCTCCCTTCGGTCGTACCTCGCTGAGCCCCGAGACTCATCCTCGTGCAGAGGAGGGCTGGGGCTGCGGTGGTGCTGGCTCTGAGTAGGTGGTGGACTGATAGAATGACGGGGGTGACTCGGAGTGGGCTGCGAACTTCAGGAGCGACGGCAGTGATCAGGAGAGGGGCGGCGACAGCTCAGAGCCGGCCTAGGACTTAGGGAACGGCAGTGATGGCTCGGAGCTGGCCGAGGACTGTGGGAGCGGCGATGATGGCGAGGAGCTGGCTGAAGGCTGGAAGCCCGATGGCCGTTGTTGGGGCGGCATTGAGCGCCCGAAGGACCGCAGAATGACGGGGGTGACTCGGAGTAGGCCGCGGACCTCGGGAATGGTGGTGGTGATCAGAAGAGGGGCGGCGATGGCTCGGAGCCGGCCTAGGACTTAGGGAATGGCGGTGATGGCTCGGAGCCGGCCGAGGACTACGGGAGAGCGATGATGGTGAGGAGCTGGCTGAGGGCTGGGAGCCCGATGGCCATTGTTGGGAGTGGCGTTGAGCGCCCGAAGGACCGCATCCTGGAATTGTTGAAATTCTTCCCTCGTGACAGGGGCCTCCTGCTCACAATGGACTCGAGTTGCAGGACGGCATGCCGGGGAGCAGCTTCGTCTTGGGTGATGCTGGGGTGACTCTCTCCGCCTCTGAGGAGAGTTGGACCCCTTGCAGTCTACTCGGCGAGGAAACCGGTCCCTCTGGTGCTCTCGGCGAGGGTTCGCTTTGCGAGTCCGCCTCTCCTCCAAACGGACCCGAAGGTCGGGCTCAGGCTCGCTCTGTCGGTTATTGAGCACATCTCACAGATCCTTTGGCATTGGAGGGCTATGGGAGGCCATGGAATCTGTGGAGGCGTTGTGGATAGAGACCCGAACATGGTGGAGCGGATGCTTCTGGTGACTTCGCCGAGAGGGCTCCCCAACAATGGCTTGGGGCCCTAGAGCCTGCTGAACGGATTGAGGGTTCGGTTGTTCGAGCTGTAAGGTTGGTTGGATGGGCCGAGGGAGATCCTCTGGCGGAGGAGGAGGAGGAATAGTGGAGGTAGTTCTTCGGTTGGAGTTTGCGGACTTCCTCTTGGGAGGCATGGCTAGGAGTAGCTTTGGTTGAAGAAGGAAGGTCGGATTGCTATTCGAGGAATTTCCCACAGACGGCACCAATCTGTTGCCGCTGAATCTAGTATAGGGGCAATAGACAAAATTTGTGGATTCGTAGGAACTCGAACGGTCTTAATCTAACTTCTTTCTTTATTGACAAGTTGACTCCTTGGTGCTCTCGCAGACCTGCACAAACGTTTGAAACACCGGGATGGATCCGGCGACGAACCCTCCGACGCTCTTGTCAATACTTGTCACGCCCCGCTTCCCAAAATACGGAATACGAGTGCATGACTAAGCCCAGCGAATGATTTCTCAATTATCCATAAGCTGTAGGATCGACTCAGCATCACAACAAGCATATATAACAAGAGAGATATATAAAACCAAGCATGCATGAATACTTTATTAGCAAAGAAACAACTGAAATATGAATAAACATCCAAGTAGTTTCAAGTCTGAATCAAAGTAACTCGGGAACATCAGCCCGTTACAAGTTCTCAAAACACAAGAAATATTAATAATCCAAATAAACAAATAAATGCAAGAATTAAATGTTCTAATCTGGTCCTTCTCCACTTGGGAACTAGAACCTTTGCTCAGCAATTCCCGCAGGCAGCTCGTCTCCAAAGTCTGTTTAATAAATATAAACAGGAAACAAGAGGGGAAACAAGAGAAAATGCCCTTAGTGCAAGTTAGGGCCACAAATAGTAAAAGCAAGTACAAGAAAGGGGAAAACAAGATTTGGAACCAAGAATAAACCGAGTTATAAGAAGTAGTGACAAATTCAAGGTCTAGCGGGCAAGAGGGAACATCATAATGACTAGATTGGATAACAACTGCTAGTGGTGAATCACATGTCAGGTATACTTATAGGGGTATTTAATATCAAGCGACAACCTCAAGCCTAGTGTCACATGTTATTTTGAATGTCAGGTTTCAAATGTCAAGTCCAAGTATCAAGTTCCAGGCTTTAAGTCTCAGGTGTCATGTTTCATGTATCATATCGTCAGGTATCAAGTAACAGGTGTCAAGTTCAAGTCTTGTAATCATTACTATCTAGGTAGCACGACATGCATCCATTATACTACATGGTTGCTACAGTCAAATCAATTGCGCTTAGACCTAGTAATGGAGTCTATAGGGCGGTGTACTCAGGCATCAAACTAGCAGGTGATCAACCATGGGCTCTAGAGGTGGCCCCCGTAGGCTCTAGAGGTGGCCCCCGTCACCCATGACGTGGCACTTAGTTCTACGTGGCACTTAGTTCCATGTGATTTCAAACATACATCATGTAAACATATAATGGGCTCTAGAGGTGGCCCCCGTAGGCTCTAGAGGTGGCCCCCGTCACCCATGACGTGGCACTTAGTTCCATTTAACATACAACTTGGGAAACACGGGCCCCCTTCCGAGTACACTTACCTATGTTGTCCACTCTATAGTCTTTCCCATAACCCCCGGCTTGTCACATTTGTTCAGGCAGATTTTGTGTTCTTGTATTTATACATGTGAAACAGGGGTGAAATAATATAAATTAATTCTAAGAAAAATTGGAGATGTCCTATAGGGTGTCCAGCAGCTACCTATAAAATTTGGGGTCAAACACTCGCTGTTTGCACCGCGAAAATAGTTTGTAAAGAAAATATATACAGCAGTTTTTACAGAACTGCGCCTACTGACACAGCTGCAGTATAACAGCCATATCTCCTAGACCGTAACTCCAAATTCAATCATTCTGGAGTCTATCGACATCTACACATCCTGATCTACGTTTTGTATTCAGGCCTCGGGCCCAAATTCCAATGTTAAAAGGGTCGAAACCTCAAAAGAAAATCCAGACAGCAACATAGGGAAATAATTCACTAATGTAGATTTCATAGAATTATGTAATTTGGTGTCTAAAATCGTTATGTGGCACAAATACATGGTAATGGGAATCAAACAGCGAATAATAGTATTTTTCAAGTCATAATAATCATAAATTGCCAAAACACTAAATTTATATGCGTCTACAATTTCTAGGGGTCCTTAATTCATATGTCTATGTGATTCGCAAGTTCAAGGAGATAAAGGAGTCCAATTGAATTATTATTTAATGCGAGGAAGTTTTGTGACTCTTAGACTGGTGAGTTTGAAGGTTCAAATTGTTTTACTATGATATTCAAAGAGAGTCACAAACTAACTACATGTGGTATTTCAAGGAGACTTGTACTAGGACAATAAGATGTACAAGGTTACTTGCCTTAAATCGACGGTTGAAATCTCCGCTTGTTGAAGCAAATAGAGTAGAAAAATTCCCGAAGACGTCCTCGAAAAGCGCGTGCAAAAAATTGATCGGAGATCGAGTTTTCCCTCGCACACGATCGGCCAAAACAGCGGACAGCAACAGGGATCTGGTGCGGCACGAACAGGGAACACCGAAACAGGCCAATCAGATCGATTCCCACACAGCGGATCAGGGACGAACAGCGTACAGCGGAATCGGGATCTGCTGTGGAACGAACACGGGACAGCAAAACAGGCGAATCAGATTGCTGGGAAGCAGCGGATCTGAGGCCAGAACAGGGTGCAGCGGTCTGGGATCCGGTGTGGGCGAAACACGAAACAGCGATCACAGCGCGGATCTTGGCGCGATCTGACGGCTGCGATTCGCTCCCGCCTAATCCTCTTCTTCTTCGTTCTTCGTCTTCGTTCTCCTTCGTTCGATCGAACCGCGCGCGAGAGAGAAAGCAACGGTGTGGTGCTTAGATGGCGGGGACTGCGGCAGTGACGGAGTGCGGCGACGGCGGCGACGACGTCGAGAAGCGACGGCGCGGCAATGGCGATGGCTGCTCTGTTCGTGGGTTCGAACAGAGGGTGAGAGCGGGAGCGGCGTTGGGGTTCGGCGGCGTCTGGCGAAGCAACGGAGAGGTAGAGGCGGTCGAGGGGGTGTGCTGGAGGCGAGGGGTGATGGGGATACGGTCGGAGTAATGGTGAGGGAGACGTCGAGTTGGTAATGGCGGTGGATTTCGGAGTGATGGGTTCGGAGTTGAGGACGGCGGTGGTGACGAAGTGGGTTGCTGTGGTTGAAGGGATGGCGGAGGCGATGGCGAGAGAGTTGTGGAGGTGGTGGTGGCGATCGGGAGTGGGGGAGAATTTGGGTTTATGGCGTGCGAGGATTGGAGAAGATGATTAGCGGCGGGGGGGGGGGGGGGGGGGTGATTAGGTTTAAACAGTATATGGTGATTAGGGTTAGGGTAGGGGTTTATATACTAGGTTAACGGGTTTGCGGGTTGAGAGTTTAGGGGACCCGATTCAAAAAGAGCCCAACAGGAGAAATGATCAAAATGCACTAAAATGGAGATTAGAGAGATGAATGAGGATGATTAGTCCATTCTCCATAAAGAACAATACAAATGGTACAGAAATGAAATTGATAAAACGATCCACAATTTGAGTTGAGACAAAAATAATGATTTTATTCGAACTGAAATAAAATACAGGATCTCAAATAGATGAAAGAGTACAATTGAGAAAAATACAGTATAAAATACAAATACGGGGAACAGGAGTTACAAATCCTACCCACCTTACACAAAAATTTCGTCCTCGAAATTTGCTTAGGCGGTACATAGGACAGGGTAAAGTAACTTAGGGGCGGGTAACAAACAATGGATCCAAAGAAAAGTCAACTTGGTGATAACACCAAAATAAGATGGGAGTGGATAACAACGATGTCAAATGGATGGCATGAAAGAGAATAACAGTATCTAAAGGATCCAAATAACACAAGATAATAAATACGATGAAGGAGTAGGCAGAATTGAAACCAAGGAGATGGAAGACAGGAAAGAAATGAATCCAATAATGAATGAGTACATGATGGCTGGATGGAAAGCAAGAAGGAAATAACCGGTATCAAAAACGAAGAAGAACACTGAACACCACAAGACTTACAGGATAACAAGGCAAGGAGGTGAACGAATAGAAAGAGCTGGAATCGAAGAAGGCAGCGACAAGGGAAAGATGCACCACGCAATGAGTCAATGGATGAGAACAAAAGCAAGAGATAGGGGACAGCAAATGGTGCAAGGAATGGAACAAAACACAATACAAGAAAGGAGAAGCAACAACATGATCCTGGGTCCTGTGGGTCATGGGCCGGCCACGCATCCGCTGCGCCACTCTGATGGTGGCGTTCCAAGCTCCAGACATGTCGTTGTAGACCACGTGACACCAAACGACGATCCGAGCAGGAAGAAAGGAATGAGACACCAAGATCAAAGAGAGTATGGGTTCAGGATAGATATAAACAAGGATGCAAAGAATATAAAATTGAGCTTCAATTCAAATAATCAAAATATATAGTATACATCAAAACTAATGACTTTAACAGGAATACTAATAGTAACAATATCCATGATAATAATATCAACAGTAATAGAAAATAATAATGACAATAAAAACTAATAATAACAATAATAATAACAAAATTAGCAATATTAGTAACAAAATAATAATAATAATATCAATAATAATAACAGAAATAAAAACCGTCATAATCATACAGGTAATAATAATACGATGAAATAAAAATATCAACAATACTAATAATAACGATAATACATACACGACAAAATAGAATTCAACACATTCATGAAAATAATGCAATAATAATAATAGCATTAAAAATAATATCCACAATGATAATAATAATATGACAATATCAAAATAACAATAATATCAATAAAGCAACAGTAATAATAATAAAAATAATAACAGTAATAAAGATGATGAAAACGATAATAATAACATCAATTGAAATGACAGTAATATTAATAATACCAATAATAACGAAAGTATTCTCTTACCATCAGTTTCATTTATATAAGTAACGAGTCTTGAAATATCAATTAACAATAGGTAGAAAATCTTGCCTCCCTAACATCAAGTTGCATATTTGCCTTCACGACATCAGGTTTCAAATTGCCATCCAAATATTCGGCTGCACATTTTGCCTCGCCGATATCCAGTTGCAATTTGCCTCCATTGACATCGAGTTGCATATTTGCCATCTCGACATTAGGTTGCAGCGAAATGGTGAAATGTATATAAAATTGAGCATGCTCAGGCTCAAAACAAATTAATAATAATAATAATAGTAACGTTAAAAATAATAATATCAATAACAACAATAATAACAAAATATCGATACTATTAACAATAAGAGTAACAATGTTAAGAATAATAATCATAACAATAATAATATCAGTAATCGCAAAAAGAATGATAGCAATAATAATAATACCAACGATAATATTAAAATATTAACAGCACTAGTAAAAGTAATAATGTAAGACAAGATATAGTTTGAGCCCAACATTTTTGTGGAAGTAATTTAATATTAACGATAATAATAAAATAATGAAAACAACAATAAGAATATCAATAGTAGTAACAATAATAATAATACTAGTAAGGATAGTGAAAATAATAGCAATAATAATAATAGTAGTAATAATGGCATTGTACAACAAAATAAGAATTTGTCTTATCAAAATAATCCAGTAGAAACATATAGTCGATCAAAAAATAAAAATGAAGTTAGAATACACCATTGTTCGAAATAATAAAATCTTGTTGAGAAACATTTTTACAGAAGATCGAAAATAAATATAACAATTAATAATCGAAACATAGAAAGTATTCGGAAAAAATAATTATAAAGAGAAAAATAAGTAGGAGAAAAATGAAGCTACACCCAATAAGGAGTTAAAGAGAATGATGCCTAGAAGGGACGAAAGAAAATTAAGGAATTGAATACGAAGGAAGAAGGACGAGGGCAAAATCGGAATTGAAGAGATATAGCAGAGGATGAATAACCATCCTGATACTCAATATGAATCAACATATGAAGATGATTGCAAGGCAGGGAAAGCAATGAACGACACACGAGTTGAAATAAGAAGGAATTAACGAGGCAAGCAGAAAATAAGAGATCGCTTGCACCGAAATCAAAGAATATGGGTACAGAAGAATAAATTGTACCCAATAAGGACTCAACAAATCAGGATGACTGTAAGGGACGGAAGGAAGCAATGAATCAAGGAATGGATCAAAATAGATGGGATAAGACTTGTGTCCAGATCGAGTTGACTATTAAATTATTCATGTGGTTGCATGGCCTGTTTAATGTTGAGTTAATCCTGACCGAGTCAAGCCCGTCTAATGTATTAGTCGAACCAACACATTAGCCAAACCTGGCTCTGATACCACTAAAAACCTTGTCACGCCCCGCTTCCCAAAATACGGAATACGAGTGCATGACTAAGCCCAGCGAATGATTTCTCAATCATCCATAAGCTGTAGGATCGACTCAGCATCACAACAAGCATATATAACAAGAGAGATATATAAAACCAAGCATGCATGAATACTTTATTAGCAAAGAAACAACTGAAATATGAATAAACATCCAAGTAGTTTCAAGTCTGAATCAAAGTAACTCGGGAACATCAGCCCGTTACAAGTTCTCAAAACACAAGAAATATTAATAATCCAAATAAACAAATAAATGCAAGAATTAAATGTTCTAATCTGGTCCTTCTCCACTTGGGAACTAGAACCTTTGCTCAGCAATTCCCGCAGGCAGCTCGTCTCCAAAGTCTGTTTAATAAATATAAACAGGAAACAAGAGGGGAAACAAGAGAAAATGCCCTTAGTGCAAGTTAGGGCCACAAATAGTAAAAGCAAGTACAAGAAAGGGGAAAACAAGATTTGGAACCAAGAATAAACCGAGTTATAAGAAGTAGTGATAAATTCAAGGTCTAGCGGGCAAGAGGGAACATCATAATGACTAGATTGGATAACAACTGCTAGTGGTGAATCACATGTCAGGTATACTTATAGGGGTATTTAATATCAAGCGACAACCTCAAGCCTAGTGTCATATGTTATTTTGAATGTCAGGTTTCAAATGTCAAGTCCAAGTATCAAGTTCCAGGCTTTAAGTCTCAGGTGTCATGTTTCATGTATCATATCGTCAGGTATCAAGTAACAGGTGTCAAGTTCAAGTCTTGTAATCATTACTATCTAGGTAGCACGACATGCATCCATTATACTACATGGTTGCTACAGTCAAATCAATTGCGCTTAGACCTAGTAATGGAGTCTATAGGGCGGTGTACTCAGGCATCAAACTAGCAGGTGATCAACCATGGGCTCTAGAGGTGGCCCCCGTAGGCTCTAGAGGTGGCCCCCGTCACCCATGACGTGGCACTTAGTTCTACGTGGCACTTAGTTCCATTTAACATACAACTTGGGAAACACGGGCCCCCTTCCGAGTACACTTACCTATGTTGTCCACTCTATAGTCTTTCCCATAACCCCCGGCTTGTCACATTTGTTCAGGCAGATTTTGTGTTCTTGTATTTATACATGTGAAACAGGGGTGAAATAATATAAATTAATTCTAAGAAAAATTGGATATGTCCTATAGGGTGTCCAGCAGCTACCTATAAAATTTGGGGTCAAACACTCGCGGTTTGCACCGCGAAAATAGTTTGTAAAGAAAATATATACAGCAGTTTTTACAGAACTGCGCCTACTGACACAGATGCAGTATAACAGCCATATCTCCTAGACCGTAACTCCAAATTCAATCATTCTGGAGTCTATCGACATCTACACATCCTGATCTACGTTTTGTATTCAGGCCTCGGGCCCAAATTCCAATGTTAAAAGGGTCGAAACCTCAAAAGAAAATCCAGACAGCAACATAGGGAAATAATTCACTAATGTAGATTTCATAGAATTATGTAATTTGGTGTCTAAAATCGTTATGTGGCACAAATACATGGTAATGGGAATCAAACAGCGAATAATAGTATTTTTCAAGTCATAATAATCATAAATTGCCAAAACACTAAATTTATATGCGTCTACAATTTCTAGGGGTCCTTAATTCATATGTCTATGTGATTCGCAAGTTCAAGGAGATAAAGGAGTCCAATTGAATTATTATTTAATGCGAGGAAGTTTTGTGACTCTTAGAATGGTGAGTTTGAAGGTTCAAATTGTTTTACTATGATATTCAAAGAGAGTCACAAACTAACTACATGTGGTATTTCAAGGAGACTTGTACTAGGACAATAAGATGTACAAGGTTACTTGCCTTAAATCGACGGTTGAAATCTCCGCTTGTTGAAGCAAATAGAGTAGAAAAATTCCCGAAGACGTCCTCGAAAAGCGCGTGCAAAAAATTGATCGGAGATCGAGTTTTCCCTCGCACACGATCGGCCAAAACAGCGGACAGCAACAGGAATCTGGTGCGGCACGAACAGGGAACACCGAAACAGGCCAATCAGATCGATTCCCACACAGCGGATCAGGGACGAACAGCGTACAGCGGAATCGGGATCTGCTGTGGAACGAACACGGGACAGCAAAACAGGCGAATCAGATCGCTGGGAAGCAGCGGATCTGAGGCCAGAACAGGGTGCAGCGGTCTGGGATCCGGTGTGGGCGAAACACGAAACAGCGATCACAGTGCGGATCTTGGCGCGATCTGACGGCTGCGATTCGCTCCCGCCTAATCCTCTTCTTCTTCGTTCTTCGTCTTCGTTCTCCTTCGTTCGATCGAACCGCGCGCGAGAGAGAAAGCAACGGTGTGGTGCTTAGATGGCGGGGACTGCGGCAGTGACGGAGTGCGGCGACGGCGGCGACGACGTCGAGAAGCGACGGCGCGGCAATGGCGATGGCTGCTCTGTTCGTGGGTTCGAACAGAGGGTGAGAGCGGGAGCGGCGTTGGGGTTCGGCGGCGTCTGGCGAAGCAACGGAGAGGTAGAGGCGGTCGAGGGGGTGTGCTGGAGGCGAGGGGTGATGGGGATACGGTCGGAGTAATGGTGAGGGAGACGTCGAGTTGGTAATGGCGGTGGATTTCGGAGTGATGGGTTCGGAGTTGAGGACGGCGGTGGTGACGAAGTGGGTTGCTGTGGTTGAAGGGATGGCGGAGGCGATGGCGAGAGAGTTGTGGAGGTGGTGGTGGCGATCGGGAGTGGGGGAGAATTTGGGTTTATGGCGTGCGAGGATTGGAGAAGATGATTAGCGGCGGGGGGGGGGGGGGGTGATTAGGTTTAAACAGTATATGGTGATTAGGGTTAGGGTAGGGGTTTATATACTAGGTTAACGGGTTTGCGGGTTGAGAGTTTAGGGGACCCGATTCAAAAAGAGCCCAACAGGAGAAATGATCAAAATGCACTAAAATGGAGATTAGAGAGATGAATGAGGATGATTAGTCCATTCTCCATAAAGAACAATACAAATGGTACAGAAATGAAATTGATAAAACGATCCACAATTTGAGTTGAGACAAAAATAATGATTTTATTCGAACTGAAATAAAATACAGGATCTCAAATAGATGAAAGAGTACAATTGAGAAAAATACAGTATAAAATACAAATACGGGGAACAGGAGTTACAATACTCATTAAAGAAAGGGGAAAGAGTTTAGGTAGACAAAGAGTGATCACCTTGTAACGGTAGGAGGTAGGGTATATTTATAGTCACCGTGGGGATCTGCTTCGGGATAAGAATGAATCCCTATTTCCCGGTGTGACTGGATAGGAGTGGTTGCAACCACCTCTAGTAAATAAGGACGAGCCAGGATTTCCTCATATCCTGTTGACCTGGTCCTTTGCGGGTTGTGACCCGTTCTTAGTTGAACAGGTCCGTTCATGGGTTAGCGGGTCCAAGAGGAGAGACCCGGTTCCCAATTCGGATCCGTCTGTAGGTGAAATTACCATCTTGCCCCTGTAACTTTAAGATTCGTGCCCAATTTGAACGGTTCCGATTTAACCCTATTTTTAGTCATATCAGTTCTCCTATTTGTTTACTTAATTTTTTTGAAAATTCTTGTATTGTTTAGTTGCTATTGAATTGATCGTTTTCTATCTTTTCCTGAGTTGTTTATTGAGTAATTATCTAGCATTTCTTTATTTAGGTGTCATGATCTGGTTTGGTTAAGAATAGTGTGAATTAAATTTTAGCTTTGTGTTAATTCCATTTTTAATGGCATTTATTAAGTGTTTAAAAAGTTTCTTCCCGGTGTATTAAAAGATATTGTGTTGATTTGCTAACAACATAATGTTATCCTTTGTCTGTGGAAAATTAGCTTTCATTACACTGTTTTAAAGTTGAAATAAAAGTTTATAGTTGTATTCACTCATATTTAGTAGGCTACCACTGAACTGGGGTGTCCATCTCCTATATAACTGTTTATGAAAGAATATACTGAATGAGAAAGATATTGAATTTTTTTAAGTCCACTTATTAAAAATTGGATAAATTGATAGTGAAGTCAAACAGGTTTTTTATTGTGGATCACAGGTTCACCTAGCAATAACATTGATGTGCCAGCAGACTCTTGCACATTTGCATGGTCAGCTTCATTGACGACATGTGGTTCATAGGCTCACCTAGCGCTGTGCTCGCAGAGACTCTTGCACATTTGCATGGTCAACTTCATTGATGGTATCACTGTGAAAGTTCTCGAGCCAGATAGTGAAGAAAAGGCCCCAATCAATCAATTCGTTACTACGATAAAAGAAAAGAGAAGGGCATTGCCTTCCTACTAACTCATGCAAGCAAAACTGCTCTTAGATGTAATTTTCTCAGTTGAAAAGACAAAATCTTACTGATTAACAAGTTTGCTATTATGGGTTGTATAAAGGTTTTAGATACATGTACCCATAAACATATTCTACCACGTCATTGTTCGACTTGACCAACAGTGTAATAATTGATAAGGTTAAAAATATGATTAAATCGAGATCGTTCAAATCGAGCACGAATTTCAAAGCTCTCAGGGGTAAAACGGCAATTTTCACCACAAACGGATACGAAATGGAAACTGTGTCTCTTTTCAAGACCAATAATCAAAAAACAGATCTGTCCTATTGGGTGTGGATGGCAGCCCATCACAAACTAGCCCAGGATGTTTAGAGAGTAATTCAAATTCGCGGTTATCTATAAGAGCCAGTTTAAACTGTCACTCTTATCCTGAAACAAGTTAAACTTTCTTCCTTATCCAAAGACACCGGGACATAAAGATATAGGATTAACTCTAAACTGTCTCTAAAGGCGACTATAAATACCTCTCTCCCCCCACCATAAAAAGGTAATCAATATTTTTCCACAAAGCGCTCTTTCATAATCTTCCTAATTACTAACTTGAGCTTCGGAGGGTTCGTCGCCGGGATCCATCCCGGTGTATCGAACTTTTTTGCAGGTCAACAGAAGCGGCAAGAAACTGTCAAACACCGGCAAGAAGTCAACAGGCTTGCCTTATTTGTTTCCAAAAGAATCCACAAATCATCTGTTTGCTCCCACACCAAAATCAGCAGCAACAGATTGGCGCCGTCTGTGGGAACAGAAAAAGCAATCCAATCACATACCGCCGGTGAAGGTAGTTCCTAAGCCATGCCTCCGAAAGAAAAAGGGAAAGCAACGGCGTCCAGCCGAAGAGCCACTCCTCTTCCTCCTCCTCCACAACTCCAAGATCTTCCTCTTCAACTCGACCAACTAGCTCAGCAACCGTAGCCTGAACATAAGGCTGGCGAACGGGTCGAGTGGGCCGGGCCGGGCCCAATCCGTACGGGTTGGCACGAATACTTAGCCGGGCCGGGCCGGGTTGCACCCTTATACGGGCCGGGCCGGGCCGGGCTAAGTTTTCATTTGGATGGCCCGCCCAACCCGTGAACCCTTTAGGGTTCGACCCGGGTTGGGCCGGGTCGACCCGCGGGTTGGCCCGTTTAATATTATTATTATTTTTTTTTTTGGATCGCTTAAATTAAAATAATAATAGTAATAATTTTAAAAATGATGTATACAAACAACCATATCTTTGTTTGATGAATACTACAATTCTTCAAAAATTATAATACTAAGTAAGTAATAATACTAATAAGTAATAATACTACAATTCTTCAAATATCCCCAAATGATGTTTAATTATAATACTAAGTAAGTAATTAATAATACTAATAAGTAATAATACTACAATTCTTCAAATATCCCCAAATGATGTTTAATTATAATACTAAGTAAGTAATAATACTAATAAACAATAAAAATCGTAATAATAATAATAAGATTGAAAGAGTGAAATTGACAACAAATTTTGAAATATTATTCATATGAATTTAAGTTATACAATTTGAACAATTTATAACGAAATGAAGAATTCAATTCACAAATAAGTTTTATACAATAACATATTTCTTATATATAATTTTAATTGAGTACAAGTTTTCTAATTTGACATAACAAGCAAAGCTATTGTTGTTGTTGTTGTTGTTGTTGTTGTTGTTCGTCGGGCGAGTTGCTCCCACTTGTGGAACTTGATAGTGCTTTCCCTTGCGTCCTATCTTCATCCTTCAGCCAGTCTTCTGTGCAAACGAGCATCTCTAACGCCTCGGACTTCAACCGATTCCTGTAATCAGATAGAACCCTGCCACTTGTAGAAAATGCACTCTCAGAAGCAACTGTAGAGACAGGAGGAGTTAGTAAATCTTTAGCCATAATTGACAGAATACTATAAGTGTGTTCATGTTCTTTCCACCATTGTAAAATATCTAGTGGAGAAAGAGTAGGCTCAGTATCCTGTTGGTTATACCAATTTAATTCATTTGGTTGATTAGTCCTAGGTTTTTTAGATTGAATTTGTTCAAGTAAACTAAATGTTCTATCACCAATTCTACTTTTACCCTTCCTTTAGAACTACCAGAAGAAGAACTAACTACAGAAGTTGTACTACTAGAAGCAAAACGTCTATCATAATAATCATACAAGTTATTTAACGTAGATTCAAACTGAACTAAAAAAGTAGCGCAATCAGTTGTAAAATTTACATTGTCCTCTAAATATCCAAAAAATATTTCGATCAAATTTTTCGTACCTTCTAATTTGATACGGGGATCCATAACAGTAGCAACACAAATCAACATAGAAGGAAGAAAATAATACTTCAAAAATTTTTGAAATGCAGGTACTACAATGTCACTAATATAGGGATCATTTAACATTTCGTTAAATATTTGCATCATGCTAACTAATTCAATAAAAATGCTACTAGAAGTAGATTCATATGTTTTTAAAAATTTTAAAGTTGCGGTTTTAAAAGGTTCTAAAAATTTCAACAAAGATTCGGCAAAAAACCAATCGGGGGGAGTCATTTCAAAATTGTGCATATTTTTTGCGATGCAAAAATCATTTACAACTGCTTTATAATCGGTAACAACATTTAGTAAATCAAAAGTAGAATTCCATCGGTGTCTAACATCCTTTGGAAATTTTCTAAAAGGAACATTTCTAACCCTACACCAAGCTTTCCATTCTTGTAAAATGCTTGGACTTAATGCAATGAAATGTACACAATTTCTAATTTTAACTATATATGGATCAGCTATTCTTAATGCATCTTGAACACATAAATTTATAATATGACATGCACATCTAACATGAAAAATATTGTCAGATGGAGGGTTTAATACAGATTTTAAAGTAGTAATTGCTATATTGTTGTTAGATGCATTATCAAAACTAATAGCCATAATTTTATCGCGAATATGAAAAACATCACAAATTTTTATAATACGGTTTGCTATTTCAGCGCCACTATGGGGATACGGCAACGATGCAAGTGATATGATTCTTTTTTGAAGAATCCAATCATTGTCGATCCAATGACAGGTTATTCCCATCGTTGGAATATTGTTGACACCCGTCCAACAATCCGAAGTTAAACTAACCCTACAAATTAAACTCCATAAAATTGCAATCAAAGCGTCCTTCATTTTCTTGTATACTTTAAAACAATCCGATTTGCAAGTATTTCTCGGAATTCTTTTAAAATGAGGGTTTAAGGCCGTTTGATTAAAATTTTCCAAGTTCCTACTCTCGGGATAAGAAAATGGCAACTCTTCCTTAATGACTAATCGGGTCATTTCCCGACGAACAAGTTCGGGATCATAAGGGTGGCTATCTACTTGACCGGTCCTAGGGTTGATTTTTTGTTGGCCTTGTATTTGATCAAGAAGTTCTTTATGATTATGTTGTATGTGCCTACTAAGTGTACCGGTGCCGTCACCCCTCTTGAATTTGTATGTTTTACTACATATTTTACACACTTTCAAACCTATACCCGGAGTATGTTAGTCCGGGATATAATCATAAAACTTATGCCAATCGCTAGTTTCTCCTCTACTTTTCCTACTACTACAGGGTTGTGTAGTTTCGGTTTGTTGTTGTTGTTGTTGTTCTTCTAATTGTATGTCACCTACAACATCGTCGTGTGTACCCCATTGTTCCATAATAGGATCAATGTAATCTTGGACGGGCTCACTAGTTGGAACAATTGGTGGCCTACGTGAAGAGGAGGAGGAATCTTGTCGGCTACGACCGCTACCGCGTGATCTAGACATAATGTAGTAATGTGGTATGTAAAAAAAAAAATACAATGTAGGAGCGGTGAATTATACAAAAAAAATCTAAAAAACAAGAGGGTTGAGATAGAGAAGTTCAAAAAACGAACAATAATTTTAACTACAATACAAAAAAAAAAAATTAACGAGAGAGATAGAGATATTTTGATA
Source organism: Hemerocallis citrina (assembly GCA_017893485.1). Taxonomy (NCBI): domain Eukaryota; kingdom Viridiplantae; phylum Streptophyta; class Magnoliopsida; order Asparagales; family Asphodelaceae; genus Hemerocallis; species Hemerocallis citrina. The sequence goes on from CM030358.1 coordinate 317,467,551, forward strand.
CCGTTCACCGTGGAATACGCGCATGTAAAAAAAATCGTTAAAATAAGAATATAATAGAAAAAATGGAGGAGCGCTTTGCCGATTCCGCAATTGAAGAGTTGAGAAGAGGTTGAAGTAGATTTGACGAGGGTTGAAGAGAGTTGAAGACGTTGAAGACGTTAAATTTTGATTCCGATACGACCGAAATTTGATCGTGTATATGCCTCCTTGTAGACTTGTTTGATGAACACTACAATTGTTCAAAAATTCTTTACAAATGATGTATAATAGTAGAGAGAGTAAGAGAGTGAGGTGTGATTTTTTATGAGATTTTTGGGGATATTTATAGGCTAAATATGTGGGAAAAAACAAAAAGAAACAAAAAAAAAAACAAAATAACGGCTCTGGAAACAGAGAGCCAAAACGGGCATTTTTTCGACCGTTCGACCCGCGGGTCAACGGTCGACCCGTCACGGGTCGAACGGGTCGGAACCCGCGGGTCGACCCGCGGGTTGGCAGGTTGAATTCGCAGGTTGGGCCGGGTTCGTGGGCCGGGTTTCGCGAGTTTAATTTGCCTTAATTGCGACCCGGGTCGACCCGGTACTGTTCACCGAGTTCGATCCGAACCCGCTAAGACGCTAAGCGGGCCGGGTTGGCGGACCGGGTCGCGGGTGGGTCGCCGGTTGACCCGGCCCAGTTGCCATCCCTACCTGAATAGCCACCTCCTAGGTCCAAAGGAGCTGCCCTTGGGGGCTCCCGTCGGAGCCGTCAGGGACAACACTCCCACCATGACCACATTTCAGTCCATAATCCTTCAACTGGCTCTATGGCTTCTCAAAGTCCTCTCGGGCTAGATTTCCGTCAAGTAATTGTTAATCGTCAGCAGGGGGTCGACCTCCGAACTCGCTTGAATGAAAGGCGAGCCCTTGAGGAAGCCCCCCAACCCGAGCGCCAAAGGGCCCTTAGAGCCCGGTCCCCCGCAGATCAAGGCCTAGAAGAACCCCCTCCCCAAGGAGGCGAAGGGAGTCCCCTCCATGCCGCCGGCAGAGGACTCTTACCTCAATAAGTCTAGCTGCACCTAGAGACTGTCGTGGTGGAGGGGCACCAGTCACTCAAGCATAGTTCCAGAACTTCAAAGAAGACATTCTGCGAGCTCTCAATATTGCCACGAGTCACGATCAGCGTGCACCTAGTTCTCCCCTTGCCCTGAGCCATGACCAGTATGCACCTAGTCCTCGCCATACTGCCACTCATGAAGGAGAATATCGATGGTCGACTAGATCCGATCGGAGGTACGACTGGGCCCATCGCCGTCTCCACGAGATGGAGAGGCACCTTAGCAGGCTCAACCGGGAAGAAGAACAGTGGGCAAGGAATTTTTGCCCGAGCAGGCCTCCTTTCTCTAGAGCCATCATGGAAGACATGGTCCCTGAGACCATCAAGCCTCCCCACTTCCAGTCCTACAATGGGAAGACGGACCTAGCTGACCATATCGAGAGTTTCAAAACTCTCATGGTGATTCACCAGGCCTCGGATGCGCTCTTTTGCAAAACCTTCCCAGCCACATCGAAGGGACCTGCAAGAGAATAGGGCTCTAAACTATCCCCCGCCTCCATCTTCTTGTTCGATCAGTTTGAGGAATTCTTCCTCACCCACTTTGTCAGTAGCGGCAGAGCAGAGTAGACAAGCGCATCCCTATTGGCCCTATTGGCCCTCAGCCAGAGGAAGAGAGAGCGCCTAAGGGACTATGTCCGGCACTTCACAACCGAGGCTCGGTCTATCTCCTCACTTGATCAGTCGGTGGCCTTCGCAGCATTCCAAAACAACATCAATCTTGTCGACCTCAAAGCGTCCCTCGCCAAGAAGCCACCCCGGGACTTCTCGGAGCTCCTGCTAAGGAGTGAGAAGTATATCCGAGCTGAAGAAGCCCTCCATCCCCAAAAACAGAAGTAGCCCCTATCCGGGAACAAACGGAAGGGTGCATAAGGAGAAAGTTTTAAAAAGTTCCAGAAGGACACCCTCTCCCCCGCTTCGAAAATTTCACTCCTCTAAATGCCAGTGTCTCGGTCATCCTCATGGAGGTCGGCTTAAACCTCCCACAAAGATTAATACACATGGTAAGAAGAGAAACAGAGACAAGTTGTGCCGATTCCACAGGGACTATGGCCACGACACAGATGATTGTTGGGCCCTGAAAGACGAGATCAAGGCCCTCATCTAGAGAGGCCAACTCGCCAAGTTCGTGAGGAAGGATAGAGCTGATCCTCCACCGCCCCGGGGGCCAATAAGCAAACTGAGAAACCAACGGAATCCCAAGACTCCGAGCCAAGGACAGTTCTACACTCTATACACAGAAGGCCCAAGGAGGGAGAGTCTAACTCCTCCGACAAAACCTTTGTCCGGGAGGTCAACTCAGTAGAAAACTTTCCTCCTCTAAAAAGTTTTGGTGTCCCAGTTACCTTCTCCGATGAGGACTTGGAAGGAATCTGAATGCCCCACTGCGATGCACTCGTAATCAGCCTTCAAATGGCCAACCACGAGGTGCGGCGGATCCTTGTAGATAACAGGAGCTCTGTTAACATCCTCTTCTTAGATGCGTTCCAAGGTCTTGGTCACTCCCGAGAACACCTTAAACTAGCAGGATACAATATGACCGGATTCCCAGGGGTCCCAGTTTCGATTGACAGAGTGCTCACCCTTGACGTGACCACGGGAAAGGCCCCAACAAGCCGAACAGAGGCGATGGATTTCATCGTAGTGGATGTGAAAGTGGCGTACAACGCCATCCTCGGCAGACCAGGCATGGCCGCACTTTGGGCCGTCCCCTCCGCGTTCCACATAAAAATGAAGTTCCCGACCCCTGCCGGGGTATGGGAAGTTAAAAGGAATCAAGAGACGGCTCGAAGGAGCTACACCACAGCTATAGGAGGAACAATTTTCTCCCTCGATTCATTAGAAGTCCCTCAGATGGCCCGGCAAGTTATCTCGGAACCGGTCGACGAGCTAGAAAAAGTCCCATTCTCTGGAGAATACCCGTCTAAAACCTTCCGAGTGAGTAAGGTCCTCCCGCAAGTAGTCAAGAAACAGATTTTCGACTGCATCAGAGACAACAAAGACCTATTTGCATGGATAGCAGCTGACATGCCTGGAATATCGGAAGACCTCATCACCCACCGTCTCAGCATCAATCCCGAAGCTAATCTCGTTCAACAATAGCATCAAAAGTTTGCCCCCGATTGCCAGGTAGCCATCAGAGAGGAGGTGGATAAACTCCTCGTGATTCGCTTCATCTAAAAAGTCAACTATCCCGAGTGGCTTGCCAATGTAGTAATGGTATAAAAAAGCTAATGGAAGGTGGAGGATGTGTATTGACTTCACGGATTTGAACAAAGCCTGTCCGAAAGACCCGTTCCCTCTCCCTAGCATCGACGCCCTTATCGACGCTACATATGGTCACCAACTCCTTAGTTTCATGGATGCCTACTCCGGATATAACCAAATTAGAATGTTCCCTTCTGATATCCCGAAGACCTTTTTTGTGACCGACCAAGGTCTGTATTGCTACCGGGTCATGCCCTTCGGACTAAAGAACACGGGGGCTACATACCAGCACCTGGTCAATAAGGTCTTCCGAGAGCAGATCGGCAGAAATATAATGGTATATGTAGATGAAATGCTGGTGAAGAGCCTTACCCGAGCAGACCATGCCCATGACCTACAGGAAGCCTTCGGCATACTACGAAGGCACATGATGTGTCTCAATACATCCAAATGTGTTTCCGGGGTATCATCAGGCAAATTCCTGGGCTTCATGATCAGCCACAAGGGGGATAGAGGCCAACCCCGAGAAGATCCAAGCTATTCTTGATATGCCACCTCCTTCAAATGTTAAAGAGGTTCAGAGGCTCATGGGTTGCCTCGCAGCAATCGGACATTTCCTCTCTAAGTCAGGAGAGAAATGTCTTCCTTTCTTCAAAGCTCTTCGAGGGGCTAAAAGTTTTGAGTGGGGACAACCACAGCAAAATGCCTTTGAGCAGCTCAAAACCTATCTAGTCAACCCCCCATTGCTGAGCAAGCCTGAACCAGGAAAACTGCTCTATCTCTATCTTGCTACTTCATAACGGACTCTAAGTGCATTTCTTTTAAGAAAAGAGAATAAGGCGCAGAAGCCCATATATTACATAAGCAAGGTCCTCCATGACACCGAAATCCTCTACTCAAAAGTGGATAAGATGGCTTATGCCTTAATTATGGCCGCTTGCAAAATCCGACCCTATTTCCAAGCCTACTCCATCACCGTTCTCACCGATCAACCCCTGAAGCAAATATTGCACAAGCCGGAGAGCTCGAGAAGACTCATGAAATGGTCTATCAAGCTGAGCCAACATGATATAATTTTCTAGCCGCGAGAAGCCATTAAATCCCAAGTCCTCGACGAATTTGCAGTCGAAAGCACAATTCCGGACCCTCTTGAGGAAGACAGAAACCCTCCATTATGGAGCGTCTATGTCGATGGATCCTCATTCCTAGGGGGAAGTGGGGCGGGCGTTATCCTAATGGGACCTGATGATTTCACCCTCCAGTACTCTCTCGGCATTAATTTTTGAGCCTCCAACAACGAAGCTGAATACGAGGCCATAATAGCTGGCTTGCTCTTAGCCAAAAAGCTTGGGGCTCGCCGTGTGAAAGTATACAGCGACTCTCAGCTAGTTGTTAATCAAGTCCTCGGGGAATACGAGGCTAGAGATGATCGGATGGTCAGATATCTCACTTGAGTCAAGCTATGTAATAATTGTCGGCCAACTCAGCGAATGTTTAAATTTAAAGACTTGCAACTCAGAAACAGCCACTTAGTTCTCTTTTAGAAAAGCAGTTTCCTTTTCTAGAAAAGCTATTGTCTAAATCCTGATTGTCTTTGCCCCAAAGTGCACACTCTAAGTACGAAAATCTTAAACGACAAGTTTGGAGTCGAGCACTTGGTTCGACGCTACCTTAGCCGCTTGCGAACCAAGTATTGGACTCCGAACTTGTCGTTTAAGAGTTTTCAATTATTGTGGGAGCAATTTTGAATGGTGAGCTACTTCACACTTGCTCGTTCACAAGCAGCTAAAGCAGCATTGAACCAAGTGTTGGACTCTGAACTTGTCATTTACGAGTTTTCGTACTTAGAGTGCGCGTTTTGGGGCAAAGACAATCAGGATTTAGACAATAGCTTTTCAAAAAAGGAAACTATTTTTATAAAAGAAAACTAAGTGGCTGCTTCTGAGTTGCAAGCAGCTTCTAAGCATATTCCAAGGGTCGAAAGTTATCCGCATACCACGAGAGGAGAATGGGCAAGCAGATGCCCTATCCAAGTTAGCATCTTCGTCCCTAGAGGGACTCGATCATATAGTCCTTATTGAAGTCCTCCTCCGCCCGAGTATCGAGGAAGAACGTTATGAACTCATGATGATTACTCCCCCACCACCCGGAGAGAACTGGATGAAGCCGTTGTTCGAATTCCTCGAGGGGGGGTACTTCTAGCGGATAAAAAAGAAACAGGAGAATCTGAACAAGAGCAAAATGTTGCACAATTATCGAAGGTGTCTTGTACAAACGTTCGTATACTCCAGTTGACGGCCGACCGTATCTTCGGTGCTTATTCCCCGAAGAGGCCTAGTATGACCTTAAGGTAGTCTATGAAGGGATTGGTGGTGCCCATATTTGTTCAAGATCTCTCTCCCAAAAAATCCTCAATCATGGCTACTATTGGCCCATGATCCTCAGAAATGCCAGCAACATGTCCGCCACAAACGGGCACCCCAAGCCGAGCTCTGTTCCTTGTACAGCCTAATCCCCTTCACTATGTGGGGGATGGATATCCTCGGACCCTTCCCACCAGCTACCGGGCAAAGGAAATTTCTCATAGTAGCAATTGACTATTTTACTAAGTGCGTTGAAGCTGAACCACTTGCTACAATTACTGAGAAGAAGGTCTTGCAGTTCCTATGGAGAAGCATCATTTTTTGATTCGGTGTTCCCCGAATCCTAGTTACTGATAACAGAACATAGTTCACAGGGGCAACATTTCGGCAATTTTGGGCCGACATGAGCATTCAGTAGCGGTTCTTTTTTGTCTCTAACCCGCAAACCAATGACCAAGCAGAAAATGCAAATAAGCAAATCTTAACGGGCCTCCGCCGAAGGCTTGATAGAGCTTCCAAAGACTTGTGGGCCGAGCAGCTCCCAAACGTGCTATGGTCTTACAGGACCACTAAGAGGACCCCAACTGGAGAATCTCCTTTCAACCTCACTTATGGCTCCGACACAGTTATTCCACTTGAAGTAGGTCTACCCTCCACTCGCCTTATCGTGTTTGACGAGGAACAAAACTCCAACAGTCTCAGAGGCAATCTTGATCTCTTAGACGAGGTCCATGAGCATTCGTTTATTCGACAGCATGCATACAAGCAGCGAGTTGAAAAGTTCTACAATCAGAGAGTCCGCCCTACTAACCTAAAAGATGGCGATCTAGTTTTCCATAAACTAGCCATTTCAGCTCCCCGTAACAAAGGCAAACTCTCTCCAAATTGGGTTGGACCATATAGGATCGCCAAAGTGGTTCATCCGAGAACTTACCAACTTGCATATCCGGGGGGTCGAGATATACCAAGTGTAACACCCCGCAAAATAGTAAATAACTATTTTGCATAGTAATCCGTGAACGTAGTGTGTATTGTCCTGATTGTTTTAACGAAACAATATTTTGAGAAAATAATCTTTTGATCAAGTATATTCTTATGTTTTACAAATAAATATTTTTATTTGTATGTATGTATATATATATATTTAATTGAATTGTAATGAATTGGATTTTATACTTGAATATACCTATATGTTTGTGTATGTGTATAAGTATATATAAGTATGTGTGTATATTAATAAATATGTATGTATATGTATATATATTTTTGGTAGGGTGTAGAAGACTCACACCTCATCAAGAGTTTTTCTCCTTGATCATGATGATCATGAAATCAATGGTAGAGAATCATCCCAGAACAAACTCCAACTTTCCATCTATTCTTGAATGTTCTAGGGTCTAAAATGAATAAAACCCCCACTCTCCTTCCCTTCCCCATACTCGACCAACCTACACCCATTATTATATGCAGACCAAACCCCAATTTCCCCCTCTCCATCTCCATCTCATTTCCTCTCAATCTCATCTCATTTCATTCAAAAAAACCGTATTCTACTCCATCCTCTTCTACTACTTTCTTCATGGGATGAGAAAAGAAAGAGAGAATGAGAGTTGATTATTTGTAGATTCAAGATGATCAATGAGGAGGTGTAGAAGTGCTCAAGGAGGAGAAGAAGCATTCAAGAGCATGGAGCTTGAAGATTCTTCAATCAAATTTGGTGGGTGTTTTCCAACTCTAAATTAGTATAAAAAAATGTGTGTGTGAAAATTGGTCTGTTGTAGTAGCTAAGAGGGCATGATTACCATGTATAAGTGTTTGGTATGCTAGATAAATTGAACTTGTATGTTAGTGAAATTCACACCATGTTTCATGTTAAAGAACACTTATATAGTGACTTAGGATTTTCTACTGGCAAATGACTTTGAATCTGGTCATAAAATTTTAATGGCATGTTCTAGGATGAGTTTAGAGCATCCTCAATTTTTTCGGACTTTTCTGGGTTCATTTAGTAGCCCGATGAAGTGTTTCATTTCGAAATAGTGAGGAACACAAAAACTGGCTATATCCTGTTTTTAGAATGATGTTTGAAAATCCGTATCTTGAAATTGGTGTAATATCTTGAGTTGAAACTTTTGTAGAGTTTCTTAAATGTGTTAACAACTTTAGTTTCAAATATCATATTTTTCAGAATTTATTTGATATTTCTACAAAAATTCATTTGGTCGACTGTTTGAGATGGAAAAATGGCTCTGTCCAGATTTCAAGTTGTAATTCAAACAATTTTAATTATTTTTGGGTATAGAATTTGACAATGAGAATTGTTTTATAGCACCTTCTATATGTATAGATCATGTTTCTAAAGTTTCAGAATTGTTAGACATAGTTTGATGCTCTTTAAAAATTGTATTGCAAGGGAGTGTTTACACACTGTCTGGAAAACAGATGTGAGTTTCTACTAATTTCAAAAGAGTATAACTCTCTGAGTATTTTGAATCTTCATGAGATTTTTGGTAGTAATGAACTTGTTTATGTGTAGTTCATAAATATTAAGTTTCATAATAATTGGAGTTATGGTTGCATTGATATTAATTTTTGAATACAACATGTTCAGTTCAGTTCAGATTTTAACTAGTCAGTGAATTTGTGGAATTCTTGATTTCTGTGTTGAGAATCTGGAAGAATGGTCAAGTAGAGATTTGTAGTAGAGATTAGTAGTTTTCTAAAACATCTTGAATCATGCAATTTCAGTTTTTGGTTTGAAAGATATGATTTTTCTAAGTTTGGGACAGAACCAGTCCTAATAAAAAGACCTTGCTTTTGTAGAGTGACTCATTTCCTGTACACCTGGATAGGGGTTTTCCACTGTTTTAATGAATGAATCTGAGGATGTGATCAACTAGAAAGTTGAAATAGACACTCCCAGCTTTCTATAGAATCTAAGATCGCGTAATTCCAATAAGTGAGCAAGTTTTTATGTTATTAGCAAGATGCAGCAAATGCATTGAAGAAGTGTACATCTGAGAACATATAGGTATTTTATAGCATCTTGATGTATGAATCTGAAGGAATGGTTAACTAGAGACATGTAGTATAGAGTCTTAGCTTTCCAAAATGGGTAAGATCATGCAATTCTAAGTTGTATTTTGAAAGTTGTGAATTTTTCAAGGTGCAGCAACTGCATTTCTTTGAACTGCTTATTATTAGTAGATTGCTAAGGGGTTTTCTCACTTTAGTTGGCATAATTTGGGATAGTTGTCAACTAGAGGAGTGAAGTAGAGGATTGTACCATGCTATAGGATCTGAAATCATCAAATTTTGGTTAGTAGATGAATTGATATGGAATTTTCTACATGCTACAGGATTATGACTATGAGTTGATTTGAGTTTGAAGATGTTGAATAATTATTCCTATTAAGCACTTCATTTGGAACTTAGATAAGATTCTTGTGCTTAGTACTCATGGTGGACACATGAGTAAGTTTAGTAGAACAGCTATATGGTAGATTTGTTGTATTGTGGTGCACGTAGCTAGTATAGCTTGGAACTAGTCTAGGGTGTTGATACCCTAGGACTATCAACCCATTCGGCAAGTATTGTAATTGAATTCTCTAGCATCGAGAACTAGATAGTCATCCCTCGTGTGCCGACAAACTCTTACCCAATAGGCAATTGATCTCAGACCGGGATACTGGATGCAATCCAAGTCAGAGGTGGTGGCGAACGATGGAGATCGGGTCGCCAGTGCTTGAGTTAATTGACCAGGACAGATCTATTTCTGACCTAGGTATTACTGAAACTATTTTATAACCGGTGTATTAGTACCCTAGGTCTGTCAATAAGTCAGGTGTTGATGTTTATGTATGTTACCTCTATTGTCGGGTGTAAGGCTTCCCTAGGGTCATAGGCCGGGGATTTGGTCGAGGACCAACAGGGGTATGGCAGCCGATGAGTATCGACTCGCCGGGTTATTAATTTAACAGGCCAGTCAGGGATCAATTGTTTGATAAAACTTCATGCATGATTTTGGGTGACAAACATATTTTCAGTAAACTGTTATTTAATTAAGTTTATTTACCTTTCTCTTAAAGACCGAGTTGATGTTAGGGGTGATTCCCTATAATTCGACTTATTCTAAGGGCCAGCACTAGGCAGGGATAACCAGGGTTATCTCTTCCTGTGAACGAGATACGGGACCCGTATCTCGCTCTGTTAATTCCTGAAGTGTCGTGGTAAGAACGGGAAAGTTCTTGTCGGATAGGGGGATTAGACCCTCGAGGCCATCATGTTCTTATGTTGAGTGGACACGAACGGACCATAGGGCTGCTGTTCCTTGGGGCTGCTGTCCCATGGATCTTCGGCGCCATAGATATGTGGCTGTGTATCTGTAAGATCGTCACGGCATTTGGTGTGATCCAAACTGGATTGGAGCACTAGTGAAAAATGGGGACACCACTATGTTTAGCAGTAATAACTATAGGAATCACCAGCCACGTTGTATCTATCAGGAACAGGTTGAGTACAATAGTAGAATGTATTGCATGGTGAGTGTTCGAAACCCTGAAACTAGAGAAGGCGGCTTGATTTGGAGCGTATGTAGTATGGGATGCATGCGTGTCCAAAGTCTTGTTAACATTAGACTAAGTGCATCTGTTCCCTGTACATTGTGTACTGTGCATTAGACTTAAGGTCATGGCATACACTGACACTAAGAAATTAGAATGCACGTTTCTATTTTCATTAAAGGCTAGTTGTGGTTGCTAGTTGGAGATCGTTGTCTTCTTATCAGCATTGCGTCAGTATATGTACTGACGTGCCCACTCAATTAGGTGTTGGATACCGGGTTATGAGTGCAGGAGTACTCAAGACAAGCAGGGCATCCAAGTGGAGTAATTATGTACCTATCTACCATTCGAGCAGGTGCAGGAATATCAGAGTAGCGCAGCAGAAGATTCGAGCTACAAGGCGCATCTCAGGGAAGCAGATTGACCACTCAATGGAGTTCCACTGGAAGATAAGTTGACTACCGATCTGAAGGGCAGGCGAATGTTGAGTAGTATTTGTAATACTTTAATGTGATTTGTATTCCTTGTTTAAGAACAAGATAATAATTGTAATTGATGATATAATGATTTTATTTTGTCATTAAAAATTTTTAAATTTCCATGTTATTAGTATGTTGAGATGCATTTGAAGGAAAAGATTCTAGTTGTGTCACGGATTTCCGGTAGTGGGATCCGGGGCGCTACACCAAGAACTTGGAATGCGGAGGACCTGATGAAGTACCAAGAGGGTGTTCAAACACCGCTCGAAGCAACTTCTGCCTAAAGCATTTCTTAATGTTTTTCTTCCTTTTACTTAATTGATTTCTATGTAATAAAAGCTTGCAACTCAGAAGCAGCCACTTAGTTCTCTTTTATAAAAGCAGTTTCCTTTTCTGAAAAGCTATTGTCAAAATCCTGATTGTCTTTGCCCCAAAACAAGCACTCTAAGTACGAAAACTCTTAAACGACAAGTTCGAAGTCCAATACTTGGTTCGACGCCGCTTTAACCGCTTGCGAACGAGCAAGTGTGAAACTCACCATTCGAAATTGCTCCTACAACTGTCGAAAACTCTTAAACGACAAGTTCGAAGTCCAACACTTGGTTCGACGCCGCTTTAGCCGCTTGCAAACGAGCAAGTGTGAAAGTAGCTCACCATTCGAAATTGCTCCCACAATTGTTGAAAACTCTTAAATGACAAGTTCGGAGTCCAACACTTAGTTCGACGCCACTTTAGCCGCTTGCAAACGAGTAAGTGCGAAGTAGCTCGCCATTCAAAATTGCTCCCGCAACTGTTGAAAACTTCTAGATACAAGTGTTAGCAAACACTTAGAGAAACTTCTCTCCAGCACTTGGCAAAAAAATCTTGTTTCACAAACAAGAGAGAATACAAGTGTTAGCAGACACTTAGCGAAATGACTCTCTAGCACTTAGCCAAAAAAACGCTACCTGTTCCACAAAAAAGGAAATGTTACAAGTGTTATTAGGCAAACGAGGCTCACTACAAAGATCAGAAGGGCGCAATCAACAAAAACGTCGCTTAAGTACTAAGAATATATTATTCCATAATAAGAAATTGGGGTTACAAGTCTTATTAGGACCAAAACTCGTACAAAATTACAAAGTGTCACTCTAACTCCTCCTATGGAGTGGGATACTCCTATTAAGTGATACACGCGGGCGATGAGCGCTATGCCGCTCTCTCTTTCCCTCCGAAGAAATCTTAAGACCAGCGAGTCGAGTCATACCATCAGGGCCCATAGGCTTAGTGGCCCCTCCAACCGATGCCCCGCTGGACGAACCTGCCACACTACTTTGAGCATCCACAGGGTATCCCGTGGCATTAGGAATACGTAAAGCCAATTCATGGAACGATCTCTCTGGGGCGTACTCCTCGCACGGACAAAAAGTGCTCGTAACATTGCCTCTCTCGAAGAGTCGTTTCAAATGAAGATTCTCCGCCTCTAACTCTACGAGCCGCTGTTTGAGGGAGTCATCTGTCACTTTAAACTTCAGATGAGGAACCCCGCTCGTACTACCTTCCTGCGAGAGCTCAAAGATAGTCCTCCTTAGATGAGCTGCTTCTAAACTCTTCTCAAGCACCATGTTTTTTAGCTCGTCCCTCTTGAACGTTACTGCGAATAGAGAGTGCCGAAGGAATTTCAGTCTCGAAGCTTTGCCTGCATCCATTGAAGGACATACCTCCTCACCCATAGGGGGCACTTCTTGGACTTCGTCATGCCTCGTCTCGATTTCTTGGCGAGTCAAGACCCTCCGCAGATGTCCAAGCTCTAGCTCTGCTTCATAGAGCCGCTCACGAGACTGAGCGAGTCCCATCTCGGTAACGTGGAGCTTTTTGCGAAGCTGCGACGCCTCACTCCCCTGAGAAAGTTGCGTATGGTATATAGAGATCTGCCAAAACAAAGAAAGAAGCATAAATCACTCTAAGTCCAAGTAGAGCTGCAAGATAGTTCTAAGCTCAAGAAGAGCTACAAGATAGTCCTAAGTCTAAGTGGAGCTACAAGATAGTTTTAATTTCAAGAAAAAGCTACAAGATAGTCCTAAGTCTAACTGGAGCTACAAGATAGCTCTAAGTTCAATTATTAGAAGCTGCAAGAAAGTTCTAAGTCTCGCTGCCATATACGGTAACTATGCCCAAAAAAGAGTCTTCATTACTTAAGTGAAGATACAAAAGCGGTGGGGGCTATTAGGGATCGATACAAAAACTTAGACTAAAAAAGAAATAAAATCTACAATCAAGTTAAGGGTCGACCTCTTTCGAAGGATCCACGGACGCAGAAGGCTCGGCCACTTGCGCCTCAATGGCGAGCACCCGAGGCGAGGAATCTGGAGGTGCGTCTACCTTCGTCTCGCAGCCCCCGACCTCTTCCTCCTCATCCCCATCTTCATCACCTTCGCCGAACTCTTCTTCGCCCTCTTCGCCGTCATCGTCGAACCCTGGGACTGGATCTAGGAAGAGAAGAAACCAAGCATAGTCAAAGTCAGGGAATTTTGCCCTGACATTGCCTATGGCATGGGCATAGGCCTTCGCCACGTTCACAGACAGGAACTCCTTGGCCTTCTCCATCGCTTGGTTTTCGGCCTCCTTCGCCGTGGCTATCTTCGCAGCCGTGATCGCCTCCTCCTTCGCGGCGAGCTCCTTCTCCTTCACTAACCGAGCATTGTCCACCTCCAGCTTGGCGACAATGGCCTCGAGGTGCTCCACTCTTAAGGTCTTCACCTCGGCTTGAATCCTCGATTGCTCAAGGTCTTTTACGATCCTAGCCTTGTCAACCCTAGGTTCTCTCACTCTCGAGCTTCAGCTCCTTCTACTGTTCGGCCATCTGGTGCATCAAATGGCCGAAATGGAAACTGATCTGCAGAGAAGATGAAACTCAGGCACTAACACTTAGCCAAAAAAGAAAAAAATTCAGAAATAGTAGAAAAATTACTAACATGGTTCCTCGAGTGATTTCAAGCACATCGTCACCAACGGTCCCCGCCCCCAGGGCTTCCTTGTCTTTTGGTGTGGCAAGATGGCAAATAGCTTGCATGCAAGCGCTCGAATTGCCGAGGAACCCGTCAAGCTTCCTGACTTACCAATCAGGAATGAAGATCTTCTTGTGATCCTCGGTTAGGAACACCTCGGCCTTGATAGTAAGAGGGGGGCCTCTAGTGCCAAAGCTGCTGACAGGGGGAAATCCCCCGTGTCAACCGAGGCAAACGGCATAGCTAAAAGCAAGGGTTGCAAGACCATTGGGGCCTCTTTCGAGGAAAGCCCAACAGCAATAGCGGACGTCTTCGCCTTTGGTGAAAAGATCTTAGTAACCGCCCTCTTCCTCTTCCTGCCGGTAGGGGCCTTGCTGCTCAGAACTCCGCGATTTGTGAGCATGGCTTCGTATTCCATTGATTCTGCGGAAAAGAAAATACGTCGAAGATAAGAACTAAAATTTGGCTAAGTCATAAGCATAAGAAACTAAAATAGAAGAACAAAAAGCGTACTAGGGTTGATCAGGCTAAGACCCCTTGAAAAGCACCTCATCTGTCAGGTCCTTCCAATCGAACTAAGGCTAATCAAGAAGGTTTGGACCATCTCGGTCTCCTCGAGGCTCAAAATGGGGCTTTCCTTCGCCCACTTCGGAACTTCCTCGACTCAAGCGGTCGGAATGTCCCATGGCTCTCGAATTCGGATCAGGAAGAACTTATCCCTCCAATTCTTGATAGAATCCGGGTTGTTGACAAGCTTTACCCCATGCCTCAGAGAAAGATAGAATCTAAACTCTGTCTTATGTTGCTGATGAATCTGATACATGGTCCGTAGCACACTCAGACAAGGCTCAATGTTCGCTGCTTGGCAGTGTAAGACAAACCCATTGACATGCTTCAACATGTACTGATTCAATACCAACGCAATACCTCGGTAACAAAAGGATAGAGTGGAAGCCGAGCTCTTACTAAGAAAGCATCAACAGACCAAAAGCACATGTCCACTAGCATCAGCGAGTTGGCCCTCACCCCGGGCCCAGGGAGCATCAGATCGAATTCTTTCGGAATCTTGAAACACTCCCGAGTCGACTCTAAGTACTCTTCGTTCAAAATGGAAATGGTGCGTCGACCTCGGAGGTCTCCTGCCATGTTCTCCTCGAAGTCCCGTGTTCGGTCGTATACGATGCGTTCGACCAGGTTGTCATGTAGTTCCCGAACTCGATTGGAGCCCCGTCAGGAGTCCGGGCATCCTGCCACACTCCCCCATTCTTCGTTCGCTCTCAATGATGGTCTCCACCACAGCCGAAGAAGCCCCTACCACGGCCTTACCTTTGTCGACTTTAAAAGCTTGACTGGTGGTCAGCTTGGTGATGACGATGGGGGGGTCTCTTGGCCCGAAGTGACCCTAGACATTCTCTAAAGTAAATAAAATTATCTATGAATTACCTTGATTAGATTGCTACGGTCGGAAAAGATCGCCGGAGATTGAAAATCGCCGGAAGCTCTCGCTAGAAAGTAAAATCGCCTGAGTAAAAACTTAGAGAATGAGCAAATGAGTAGGGGGAAGGAGTTTTATAGAGAAAGGGGGGTAGTTGGAACGCTCCCCAAGGTTAAAAGGCCTGGCCCATTTAGCGCAAGACGACACGAAAGATGGGGAATCCAAAAATCCCTTGACTGATCAACGGTCAATGGTCAAACTCTCCATGTGTCGCTCTCTCGAAGTCTCCCTAGACCTCGGCAGCCTTCACCGAGCACTCTTGGCACCGACGGCGTAATAGGAGAAATGGCATTGACGGGTCAACCATCAAACTCTCCACGTGTCGCTCTCTCGAAGTCTCTCTAGGCCTCAGTAGCCCTCGCCGAGCACTCTTGGCACCGACATCGTAATTGGAGAAATGGCATTGACGGGTTAACGGTCAATGGTCAAACTCTCCACGTGTTGCTCTCTCGAAGTCTCCCTAGACCTCGGCAGCCTTCACCGAGCACTCTTGGCACCAACGTCGTAATGAGAGAAATGGCGTTGACTAGCCAACGGTCAATGGTCATACTCTCCACGTGTCGCTCTCTCGAAGTCTCCCTAGACCTCGGCAGCCTTCGTCGAGCACTCTTGGCACCGACGTCATAATTGGAGAAATGGTGTTGATTGGTTAATGGTCAACCGTCAAACTCTCCACGTGTCGCTCTCTCGAAATCTCCCTAGACCTCGGCAGCCTTTGCCGAGCACTCTTGGCACTGACGTCGTAATTGGAGAAATGGCGTTGATTGGTCAATGGTCAATTGTCAAACTATCCACGTGTCGCTCTCTCGAAGTCTCCCTAAACCGTGGCAGCCTTCATCGAGCACTCTTGGCACCGACGTCGTAATTGGAGAAATGGCATTGACTGGTCAACGGTCAACGGTCAAACTCTCCATATGTCGCTCTCTCAAAGTATCCCTATACCTCGACAGCCTTCGCCGAGCACTCTAGGCACCGACGTCGTAATTAGAGAAATGGCATTGACTGGTCAACGGTCAACAGTCAAACTCTCCACGTGTCGCTCTCTTGAGGTCTCCCTAAACTTCGACAGCCTTCGCCGAGCACTCTTGGCACCGACGTCGTAATTATAGAAATGATGTTGACTGGACAACGGTCAAACTCGCCATGTGTCAGCCTGTCGAAGTGTCGTTGGGGTTCGGTGCTGGAACCGAGTGCTCTTGCCACCGACCCCCTTTTAAGCAAAAGACTGCTGACCTGTCAGCCGTCTCTAGCCATCTGATCATTCAGAAAATCCTGCCAGAACGTGATCGACACTTCAGATTGTGCCACGTCGATAATCATTTGATTAATTCTTTTATTTTAATTATTAAATCGAATTAATTATTTAAAAATTGGGGGGGAATGACTAAAAATTCAAAAAATTAATTAAAAATCCTAAAAAATAATTATAAATTCAGGAAAAATATTTTCAAACTCCTAGAAAAATAATTTTTAATTAGAATAATTAATTGATATTTTTTGAAAATTGATTGTTACCTTGCAAGTTGAATAAATGATTCAAGAAATGGTTAAAAAATTGGAAAAAAATCATTGGAAGATCCAGGAAATTCCACAAACAAATTCGAGTATTGTACAAACTCAATTAAGCGCCGTTAAATCCCGTGTGAGATTCTAAGGCTCCCAAGAACTCCGATAAAATCTCGTACGCCATTAAAACAAGAAAACTACTCCTCAAAGGTTGTCAAACTCAGCCTTCGGAAGTGCGGCTCGTGATATGGCTAAAAATAGGATCAAATCAGGACCGTTCAAATCGAGCACGAATCTCAAAGCTCTCAGGGGTAAAACAGAATTTTCCACCACAGACGGATTCAAAATGGGAACTGGGTCTCTTTTCAATCCCAATAACCCAAAACAGATTTGTCCTATTGGGTATGGGTGGCAGCCCGTCACAAAGCAGCCCGGGATGTTTATAGAGTAATTCAAATTCGCGATTATCTATAAGAGGCAGTTTGAACCGCCTCTCTTATCCTGAAACAAGTAAAACTCTCTTCCTTATCCAAAAACACCGGGACATACAGATATAGGATTATCTCTAAACTGTCTGTAAAGGCGACTATAAATACCCCTATCCCCCCATCATAAAAAAGGTAATCAATATTTTTTCCACAAAGCGCTCTTTCATAATCTTTCTGGTTACTGACTTGAGCATCGGAGGGTTCGTCGCCGGGATCCATCCCGGTGTATCGAACTTTTTTGTAGGTCAACGGCAGCGGCGAGAAACAGTCAAACGCCGGCAAGAAGTCAACAGGTTTGCCTTATTTGTTTCCAAAAGAATTCACAAATCATCTGTTTGCTCCCACACCAAAATCAGCAGCAACAAATAATAATACTTGATAATGTTAAATTTGAGTTCGATATCCATTCATGCAATGTAAAATTTTAGGAAAGCAAGTAATATTATATAAACATGCATAATTTTATAGGCTTCAACCTCAAATAGAAGTTACATAAATATGGGGAAAACCAGTTTAAGCTCATTATCTCCCACATTAACAAAGTGGTAGAGGCATTAGATGCCTTTTTTATGAATTAATATAAACACTAGCTGTAACCCTTGTTTTCCTTTTTCTTGTATTTTGGATGTATTTGTCTTTTTCTGAATACTTATTCATACTGTATTCTTCTTTTCCTTCTGAATCGTATATTTGATCTTCATTCTCTATATAAATTCATCTATTTGTTTTGTCGCGTGTGAATTGATCTTCTTGATTCGAATTTTGCCTGCCTGTTATTTTATCTCCGGATGATTTGTTGATTTTAAATTATTATTAGTTCATGGCTTATTATTGTTGTTTCCTATCACTTATTAGATCCTATTCATACCCAAATACCCAATAACTATTAATACCCTAAAACCCTGTTCTAGTCCTTATTGGGTTGAAACCCAATACCCTACCCCGTTTTACCCCTAAACCCTAATATCCCTCCTATATAACCCACTGTTTAATCAACCCTAATCACTTTTATTAAAGACCTAGCCGCATACCCTTCTCCTACCTCCTGCAACTCCCGATCTCTATCTCCCTTCTACCCTGTGCACACCCCCCGATCTACATCCAGATCCCCCTCCCGCACCACCCTGTCTCACTACAGCCCTGACGCCGCCCAGCACCCGACAGAGCCCCCTGCTTCCTTCCCTACCTTCTTCGATCGTCAGTCAGACAGCAGCAGCGCCAACCAGCAGTAACGCTAGCTAGCACCGCGCCCCTCGGCCTTCCCCTGGCCAATGTCGCTCACGTCGCCATCGTCCCCTCCTCACAGTGCACACCTCCTCCCCCAGCTACCGTAGTGTCTTTGAGTGCTTGCGGTTTGATCTCTCGAGTTTTGGGTTTGAGTGCACGTGGGCGATACGTGCGTTGTGTTCGTGATTTGTTCGTGATCCGTTGCGTTGTGTTCGTGCCCGGAATTCTATTCCTGTTATTCCCTTTTTCTCGTCGGATTCGTCGTCAATTATAAGGCAAGTAACTTGTATTCTTTTGTTGTATATACAAGTACTAAATACTGCTTGTAGTGTGGCTTTTGTTCTAGATTCATTCTCATGAAAAACCCTTATTAGATCTTGCCACTACTTGTTGATCAATCTGTAGTCGTCCTTTGTTACACACACGACATGAAATAATTTAGATCTGCTTAAATTCTGGATGCATGTATGTATGTTGTTTTGTGATTCCATGATATGTTGTACACTCGTCGCATGCTTGATGTTTAGGTTGTAGTATCTGGTAGTAGACTTGTTAAATACCCATATCATGTTGTTTTGGACATCTATTATATCATGCTTTGTATTTTGTTCTAATTTGGATTTGTTGCATATGAATTATTTGATTTATTGCATAAGAAGATTTTTGTTTTGCTGCTACCCTGTTTTGCTTCAGTATTTTAAACCCTATTAAGGTCATTAAATGAAACTAATTTGTGAATATAAATCATAGATCTCACTATCTATTTTTTAGAATTTTCGACAGATCTCAGTTTTGATTTGTGAGACATGAGTTATTGCTGTTTTGCTACATATGTGTTGAAAATTCTAGATTCTGTTTTAGGTGAATTCGGTATAGTTATTTATTTTAAAACTGATGCTAAAGATAAAATTTGAATCTAATATTTTTCTGGTTATGACTAGACTTGACTGTGATTAACCCCAAATTTTTGTATATTTATTTGATGATATTTACAAACTATTCTATACTTGTGAACAAACTATTATATTTTCAAAACTGCACACTGTTCATTAAATAACCATGTTTTCAACCGGATTCTAGCTGCTGTTGGTAAAAACTTTGTAAATATCAAATGTATCCTGCTGTATCTACTTTACTAACATTTTGACGGATTTGGATTTTGAGTTTTACATTGTAATCTATTGCTGTTTTGGTACTGCTGTGTCTAAAGTTTCAGATTTACAAACTTGCTGTATCTTGCTGTTTTCTGATTTTATTTGACTACACTATCTAAGTTGGAATATTATGAAACATTATTTGCTGATACTAGACATACTAGGGAATACCCCAGATTTTTCTTAGATTTAATCAGTAAGTTTTTATACCATTTTCATGCTTATGAATACAACTCTGTGATTTCTGGCTGAACGCGATTTCTGTATATAATGCAGTTTTGAGCCCTGTTTCTGTAATTATTATATGACTTATATATATGTGCTGGATTCGGCCAAGAGTCTATTTTCTAGATTTTCTAATGGATCCAGATTTGCATGTTTGTGGCAACGGGAATCTTGATTTTGGTACAGTACTGTCTAGCTGTCCAGAATTGAAAGTTTCGTTGTCTTAGTCTATTATGAGTTGTCTATCACCCGTGTATGTCTTCTACCCAACCTGAGTTGTTCCTTGTTCCTTGACAAGTTTTTCTCACCCTGTTTATGCACTTATATGCCTGCTTTAATAATAATGACACATAATCAAGCCGGGGTTAAGAGAAAGATCGAGTAGTGGAAAATATAGAAATGTGTACTTGGAAGGGGGTCGGTTTCCCACCTGTTACGTGTTTCATGGTTACATGATACATAATTCTGTTTACCTAATTACCTGGCTACGCACTTCCCTATAGGAAGGTGTACTCAGAAGGGGACTCGTAGGTCCTACCTGTACTTATACCTGTACCTGTACCTGTTTACTTGATACCTGAGTACACAGCCCTATACAGTCCACTACGAAATCTAAATGTAACTTGTTTGAATGTAGCAACCATGTGGTAAAATTTGGGACGCATGAAGTGCTACCTAGTTAGGATTAAGTACAAGACCTGTAATAACATGATCACTTGCACATTTCTGTTACCTGTACATGCTACCTCACACCTGTTACTTGCTTACCTGCTTACATGCTACTTGACAGCTGTCACATGTTACCTGCACCCTGTTACCTCATCATATTACTTGAATCTGTTTCTGATTTATGTTAGTCATTCTGTTTTTGCTATTACATCCATTTCATTCTTATTCTATACTTGCTTCCGCTGTTACCCTATACTTATTTATCTTTTCTTTGCCTGTACTTGTTGCTTGCACTACAAGCGGCCCGTAACTTGCATTGACGAACGTTTTGTTTCTTTTTTCATCTTCCTGCAATTTGTTAAATTGCAGACTTTGGTGACCAGCTTCCCGAAGGAGTAGGTGACCAAATTTTCTAGTCGACTGGAGTTCTCGCTATATTTATTTCCTACTATTTTTGAATAAATGTAATTGTTACTTGGATTATTTTTGTATTGGGCAGTTTGACCTAGAATTTATAACTTGTTCCAGATCTGGTTTATTTGAGAATTATTCATTTTGTTTCAAGTAAATTTTGTTTGTTATATTAATTTATTCATGCATGCGTGGTTGGTTATTTTCTGTATATTTCTTGTTTATTCCTGTATATATTGTAAAGATCCTTACAGCTTATGAATGATGAAAATCATTTGCTGGACTTAGTCACGTATCCATATTCCGAAATTTTTTTTTAAAAACGGGACGTGATACTAGCAGTGCATCTCACATGTGGGATTATAAATTTTTACTGGTGCTTTCAAAATGTACAAAAATAAAGTGAAATGTGGTCATCTCAATTATGCAACATTAGGAAATCAATGTCAGTATATTAATAAATGACAACTTTTATCTAAACATGTGGGAATGGAATGGCAAATAGTTCAATTTTTGTTTCCATTCTGATTGCGAGTCGGGTATCCGTTTTTGCTGAAACTTTAGGCTAAAATAAATGTACTTATGTTTTTTTATAAAATAATTTAAACGCTCCATTTCTTACCTCTTTTCCCTATCGCTACCATTTTCTTCAGGTGGGGGAAAATGACATTGAGACTAGGGACACAGAATTGAGAAAAAATACCTTAAAAAATGAAAGCATGACCCCTTCTTCCAATCACCACAATCCAGGTATATTATTAGTCGAGGAATTCAATGGGAAAAAGAATCCAAATTGTTATTGGTCGAGGAAAGGCTTGATTTGAGAGGGAAGATGATTGAGAAGCGCGCGGTGGAGAAGGAGATAACGGAGTACATAAAGAAGGAGTCCGAGAAGAGTCACAGCTCCACCTGACACTGCTTTGTTAGTCCAACTTCAGTAATTATTCGACTTTTTTTCTTCCTTGCTTTCAATTGAATAGAAGTATGGAATGATGTTGGTTGGTTTGGAAATGTGAATTTGGTTTTTTTTTTATGAAAAGGATAGTGCCTTACGGCAACAGCCAACCAAACATATTATAAATAAGAAATCAACGAGAAATACAACGATTCATTTTACAAGCGGTAAAACAAGGCTTTGACACGACGCTGTAAACAAAGTAAAAACTAGAAAGATAGGCGCCCAGATTAAAAGGGCAAACGAAAACGAAAAACAACAAGCTGTTCTATTCACAACGAGAACACGTTCGCTGGCCACAACCAGAGACGGAAGACACCAAGGGATGGCAGCAGAACAAACAACTCCGAGCCACGGGAGACCATTCAGGTAGTGCAGAGGACCTCGCGACGGGGAAGGGGGAGAATGGCTGCTCTAGCGAAGACACCATCTAAATGCAAAACCACCCCAGGCCGCAACCAGAAGAAAAACGCATCCAGCACTGGACTACGAGCGTGCTGGAGGTCGAAGCCAAACGCACTCCAAAAACGGTCGAACAAAGGAGGGGACTGGAAAAAAAAACCCCTTCCGCGGCAAAGCTGACTAACAGAAAGCAAAACCGCCGCAAAACTACGCCGATCACGGCGTAGGCCACCGCTAGAGCGACAAAACAATAGAAGGGAGAAAACTCCGATAAACTCAGTGAACAAAACTCTCAGAAAGCGGAGAAAAAAATAGTCCGGGGCTAGATCAAAGCCCACAGCGACTAAAAGAAAGGGCCAAGGACTAATACGTCCTCAACGATAGAGCAATCAGAAAAACACTGTGCAAACAAAGCCAACAATAATACAACATCAGAAGAAACGGAGAACAAAACCCTCTGATCCACACCGGCTAGCTCCATACTGGAGCTCAGCCCTAAACTTCCTGAGTTCAAAAAGGGAGGCCAAACCTTGAAAACCACCCCTCCAATCAAGGCCCAACCACAACAAAATGAAACGACCAGGCCACAGCCGATCACCACAATAAGCTGAAACAACCACCACACCACAACTGACCCCCAAAATAAGGTCAGGACAAAAACAGGGCTCACACAATTCCAGTGGCAAACACATTACCAACACCACCAAACTCAAGAATAGAAACAAATGAGAACATAACATCTAAAAACATATAGAATCCTGAATAAACTTGAACAAAAGGAGATAAGAAAGCTAGCAAAAAGCCAGACCAAAACTTCCAGTTATCAGGCCTGCCGAAGAAAGCCTTCCAGTACAACAAAAAGAGCCCCCAAAGCACACAACCAAACATACCACGCATCCCATAGAACAACAACCATAGGAAGGAGGCCAGACTACCAAAAGGGGTTAAAGAAATGCCTCAAAAGAACCCATTAGATGTCCCTCCCAAAGAGACCCCTCCGGGCTTGCCCGTAAAATCAGATCTGAAAAGCATAAGGAACAATTAATTACGAAAGACAAAATAAATGTTACGAGAAGGAATTATTAGCACGAAGAAAATAAAAAGCATCATCTAGACGATGTAAATGCAGAGCTGCCACTTTATCAACAGGTAAAGTGGAAGGAAAAAAATTGAAAAAATAAAGGAACTCATCAATAATGTTGTCAATCGGAGCGGCTATCTGCTTGAAAATACGTTTGTTCCGTACCGCCCAAATAACCCAGATAAGAACCATAACAGAAAGAACCCACGAATTACGAAACTCTTTCCCGGGGGAAGGAAACCTCCAGCACAACGAAAAAACCTCCGGAGTGCCCTGTGCTTGCCAGGCGTTGACCGCAATCAACCAAAGCAGTTGAATAAACGCACACTTAGAAACAGGTGCTCAGCGTATTCAAGGTGGCTCGAGCAGAACACACACAACTGACCAACGGCCAGATTCATCTTGTTAAGAACATCAACAGTCAATAACTTATTATTCAGAGTTAGCCAAGACAGGATTTTCGATTTGAGAGGCGCACAGATGCTCCATAAATCCTTGGCACTCGAGGAAACAGTCCTACCAAAATTCAGAAAATTATAAAAGGATTTCACAGAGAAATTACCAGCATTGGTCCATCTCCATTTGAAGTCATCAAATGGATACCAGTGGTAAAGGTTAATACTATTAAACAACTCTTGTAGTTCAATCTGAAGAGTCGGAGGGAGAACGATAGAGAACGGAATGGACCAGAATTTGTTATTCTGCTTATTTGTCATCTTTTGATCATATTGTGATCGAAATAGTTAAGGGGCATCTCTAAATTTACAGACCTTAGGTTTATCTATGTCTTTGTGTGGTGTCGGTGTTGAATAGAGTCACCTCAGTCCAATTAAGACTTTTATGTTTTCGTTTAAGAACTAAAGTTTTTTTTCGAGGTAAAAGGTGGAATAGCGCCACCCTGTTTCATTAATAAGAAATTAACAAAACAACTCAGGCGTACCGGGAGAAATACAAAAGGTACAATGCAAGAAATAAAACATAATCCCCCAACAAAACCCTGAGTGGTGGGTCTAATCATCCATACCGCATACAACCAAAGTACAGAGGGTCGATACAAGATACAAAGAAGCGTAGACTGCGGTCAGTGAAAATCCGAGGAAACTGGACGGCGTCCACCCCTCAGTCCAGAGTCAGCCCGAACTCTACCTCCTCATCATCAAACTCCTCCACCTGGAAGACTCTGGCGATCCTCCCTCTCGCTCCTGTGGCGGCAGCATGCATCCTTCATTTCATGGCAAATCGAGGCGAATTTCGGACCAATCCACAGATCCTCATATTCACTAGGGTAGTCATCTGTACCTAAGGCTCGTAGGACCTCTACCATTGTTGCCTTACTCCTTGGGCAGTGAATAAAAAGGTGATTCAGATTTTCTGCATGCATGTTGCAGAATCCACAGTTGGTCGCTATTTGGGGTTGTCTTTTAGTAAGGTTCTCTCTGGTGAGGATTGCATTGTTGAGCACTAGCTAGAGGAAGACCCTAACTTTAAGGGGGGTTTTTGCCTTCCACAACACCTGTGCCCAGCCTGACCTGCATCCTTGATAGTGGATTCGATGATACAGCGATCTAACCGTGAAAGCTCCCTTGGACTCAAGTGCTCAGTGCATCTGATCTTGGCCTTGAGTGCACCTCACACCTGTCCGAGTAATGTGTGCTTGCAATTCAAGTAGTTGCTGGTGTAATTCTAGTGTTAGAGTTCCTCTGAACGATGGTTTCCAATTGCCCCTCTTCCAAGTCTCGGCCACAGAAATATTTGGTCGATTCACTTTCTCGTACAGCTCCGAGAAGGTTTCCTTAAGGGTATGGGCACCACACCATTTGTCCCACCAAAATCTGCTGGACCGTCCATTACCGATAGTCGAAGTAATAGCTGAGTTGAACGGTCTGCTTGCTTTGGTAATACCTTTCCAAAATTGAGAAACTCTAGCCCCAACTCGGAAGCCTAGATTTCTCATAACTTTTCCCCGCAGGTATGGTTGAATGTAATCCTGCCATCCTTCCCCGCTGTGATGGAATACCTTCCACCACCACTTCCCTAAGAGGGCTAGGTTCATATCTCTAAGGTCGATGATGCCTAGCCCTCCGTGCTTCCTCTTCATTCAAGCGATACTCTATTTGATTAGGTGGTATCCTCCTCTATTCGAGTCTGCCCCTTTCCAAAGGAATCTTTTTCGGATTCGGTCTACCCTTTGGATTACCCACTTGGGAAGCTCAAAAAACGACATGTAATAAATGGGTAAATTAGACAACACAGAGTTGATGAGCACCACTCTACCGCCGATGGAGAGCGACTTTCCTTTCCAACCTGATAATCTGTCCTCCACCCTGTCTATAATAGGTAGCCAGTCCGCCTTAGTGAGCTTCCCTGGCTTGAGTGGAAGCCCTAAATATTTGATTGGGAACGCATCTTTCACACAGTTAAGAATGGTCGCATGGTCCTGAGCCTCTACATCGGAGAGGGCAATTGGAATCAACACACTTTTGTGGAAATTAATTCTGAGACCTGACCAGGCTTCAAAGCAGTAGAGGGCCCCTTTAAAGCAGACTGTCTCTGACCTATTTCCGTTTCCAAAGAGTAGGGTGTCATCAGCATACTGAAGAATCGTGCACCCTTGGTTAGATTGACTGCTAGTCACGGGCGCAATCCAGCCTTTCCTCCTACAATTATCTAGCATGCCCCTCAATACATCTGAAACGATGGTGAATAGTAGCAGAGAAAGTGGGCCCCCTGCCGAAGCCCCCTCTTACATGGAAACGGTGGACCCGACCTTCCATTCACCGAGATTGCCGTTTTACAGGTGTATAAACACTGTTTGATCCACCTAATCCATTTATCCCTGAAGCCTCTCCCTCTGAGAGCTTCCAACAAGCAGTCCCAGTCAACCAAGTCGTATGCTTTCTCGAAGTCTAGTTTGAGGAGGAAATTCTTAGACTGGCCCGTATGGCAGTGGTGAATGACTTGTTCTGCAGTAGCCACACAATCCAGGATACATTTGCCCTTGATAAAACTAGTCTGGGTTTTGGAAATTAAACTGTCCATTATGTTTCCCAGACGGATGGCCAGGACCTTAGTGATGATCTTGGCCGAGCAGTTTATCAGGCTGATCGGTCTAAAATCCCCCACCCTCGAAGATTCCATTTTCTTAGGGATCAACACTACTTCCGCGAAGTTGAACATGCCGAATCTGAGATTTTTGTGGAAGAATTCATCCATCAATGCCATAATGTCCCCTTTTATTTCTTTCCAGAACACCTTGAAAAATAGCAGTGGGAAACCATCTGGTCCGGGCGACTTGTCTGCTCCTATTTGCTTGATGGCATTTTCCACTTCTGTCATCGAGAAGGGTGCCTCCAAGTTAGAGAGCGATTGCGCTGACTCGTACTGACTCCCTGCCAGAAGTCTTCCCTGAGTGGGACCCTGAAACCATTCTTCGTCCCAAAGAGGCCCTTGTAGTAATCTAAAAAGGTCTGGTAAATCACTGTTTCGTCTTACGAGGTTCCCGAGTCCGTTTGGATTGACAAGATTAGGTTGGATCTGCGCCTTGCACTTGCTATTCGGTGGAAGTAGGCCGTGTTTGCATCTCCCTCTTTGAGCCACGAAAGCCTCGACCTTTGCTGTCATTTGATCTCCTCCAGCTTATAAAGATTGGCGATATTTTCTCGGAGGGCTAGCAGCCTGTTTCTTTTGTCTTGTGAAAGGACCCTCGTTTCTTCCAGTCTTTTTAACTCATCAATGCCTTCCAAAAATGATTCTTTTGCACACCATATGGTCGAAAATCTAGATTGGTTCCACCTACACAGCCGTTTTCTCAATCTGCGTAGTTTCTCACACCATCGGGATGCTGCATCCGTACCCGTGGTTGGGAGCGCCTAGCTTTCCATCACCATGTGATGAAAACCTTGAATTTCGAGCTAGACCTTCTCAAATCTGAAATTCCTAGGTCTTGGAGATCCCTGTACCCCGGCATCAAGAAGGACCGGGGTGTGATCTGAAGTGGGTCTGGGGATAGATTTAGCGCTCGCTAGAGGAAATTTGGCCTCCCAGTCCATTGATACCAGAATCTTATTTAGTTTGGCCATAATCGGGGTAGCTTGCATATTGGACCACGTAAATAGTCTATCATTAATTGGGATATTGATTAGTTTAAGTTCCGTGATCACCCTATTAAACTCTTTTCTGTGCCTGTCGCTGGACCCTCTTCCCATGTACTCAAAAGCAAATCTGGTGATATTGAAGTCCCCGCCGACAATCCAAGTGCCCGACCAACATTGTCTAATATCGATTAGCTCTAGCCAAAAGGCTTCTCGCTCTGAAGCTACGTTTGGCCCATAGACAACTGTGATTGTCTGCATCCAATCATCTGATCATCGTTTAAGCCAGATAGTAAGGGAAAACGTACCGCAGTACTCCTCGGAACAGGTGAAGACATCCGGATTAAACCCAATGGCAATCCCTCCCGAAGCTCCTACAGAGGGACGCAGCACCCATTCCTTGATCTTGTTGCCCCCTACTCTTTTGAGCTTAAACCCATTCACGAGTTTGGTCTCCTGTAACCCTACAACATCTCCATCATCGAATTTTGTCACTTTGGCTGCCGCTGCAACCTCCAAGTAGTCATCTAGGGACTCCGCATGAGCCCTCTTAGGCGACCGCAGTACCCTGAACCCAACCGTTTTGTTAGGCACTCTGCTATCCAAGTCAGGTGTTGTATCCGGGAAGGTGGATAAGACCAACTCTGGTGAAATCTGACTCTGAGTATCAGCCACAAACTCCAGGTCCTCTGACTCCTCATCTGTAAATGAGAACTCTTCGTCTAAGTTTAAGCGTTCTGCTAAGTCCTCATCACTGCATGTCTGTTGAGTCACCAGTTGTAAAGCAGTCTCTTTCATCACGGACTCCTCAACGAGCCCACCGGTTGATAGTGATTCTGCCATGGACCCCTCAATGGGCCCACTTTTGTACCCCTCGGTTACCATAAACAGTAATTTGGACCCCTCTTCAGGCCCACTAACTTCTATATAAGAGTTCCCCATTGTAACTTCACTTTGAGAAACCCCCGGCTCACAATAAGAGACTCCTCCTCCGCAAGACACTTTAACGCTTGTCTCGACTTTATCACCCACTGACTGCATTAGTGGGGCGCCTGTCCTTCCATCCGCACTCAGCTCGCCACGTTTCTCATTAGGACAGGTTGGCGGAATGGTTGAGGCGACAATCTTGGAATTTGGAGGGGTATTGAATGGGAACACGTCTTCTTTTCTTCTGTCTTCTTTTCCTCTTTCATCTCTATTTTCTCTACCCACTCCCACCTCCTCTACAGCTTGATCTATGGCTTTCTTCAGATCTAAGGTTGGCTTCTTCCTCAAAGGGGAAAGTTCCACTCTTGTCTCACTACCCACTTCCACCCACTCTTGCACCGGAGCGCTGCGCGTACAACAGTCGTTTGCACAGTCTGTCTCCACAGCCCTTTTCCCCTTGTTGGCGAGTAGGTCTTTGCTTGTCTTCACTCCCAAAGTAGACCCTGTGTTCTGGGGTTCTTTATCCGCCGCTTCCCTTTTTCCCTTTTCTGGCGACTTACTGCACTTTGGTACCCACTCCCTGGCTACAAGCACAGCTTCGCATACCAACTCCTGACCCAAAGCAGGGTCCTTTCTTCCTTTTGGAGGGCAACCCTGCTCTTTTCCAGTGCCTGTGTCCCCTATGAGGCGTAGGGGTCTATTTTGGGGCTTCTTTTGCATCTCTTTTCGGTGGTACGCCTGCACCGAACCCCCCCAATTCTGGAAAAGATTGTGGTTTGTCTCTAATGCCATCTGGGCCGTTGGATCTGTTGGTCGCTCCACTCCGGCGACTACCTATGGTCGGAGAGTCTGTGCGAGGTTCTGATCCCACCACCCCCAGTTCCAGGTCACGCTCCTTGCTTCTTGCCTCTGTGATGAGTTCTCTATGCGCTCTTTCAAGCTCATGGGCCCCGTCGATAGTCGAATCCCAGTGTGGCGATGCAACCTGTTTATATGAGCGCCCGTCTCTGAGAGCAGTTGATGGGTTGGGGGAGATGATGGCCGAGTTTTCCTCTATTGCAGCTTGCTTGTCGAGCACAAAACGGATGAGGTATGAGTCAACAAAAGAGTAGACTTTGGCGAAGCGTAGCATCAACGAGATGTCCACACTTCGGATCAGTATCCTTGCCGACACTATATCGGAGCGACGAACCGTCTTCTCGTCGATCTCCTCCACTGTTCCAAAATCTGCTACAATTTCTTACAGTGCCTCTTTTTTCCAAATCCAGAATCCAGAATAGATCGCCTTGGGGGAGCTCCACTCCGAAACTAGGTGTCCAGGTGGAAAATTCCACCTTGAAGTGGCCGAAGTCCATAATGCCCATCACCGTAACCTCGCCCACCTTCTCCGTTGAGGGGAATGAGACTAAAAATTGTAAGTGACAGAGTTTCTTAACCACCCAGTCTCTGTGAGCCTTCATAGGCCATTTATTGCTTAGGGCTTGGAGAAGGTGGGTTTCGGAGGGACGCCCCGCTCTCACTTTGGCGATAGCACACCTCTGCCGGAGCCATTTTTCTTCATTCATAATTGTTTGGAGACTTGTTGCTAGTCGGATGACAGTGGGGCTTTCAGGCGATCTGCCTCGACTCACCAGGCTGCCTCGACTCACCAGGCGATCGCCGTCAATGTGCGTCCCAACCACATTGGTGCAGACATACAAAAGGTGACCCCATTTCATGCATTTAAGGCAACGAACTTCCTTGGTGCAATCTTTACGGTAGTGACCTAGCTCGCCACAATTAAAACAAGGTACCGGTTTTCGTTTGCCACTCTGTTGCCTTTTACTGGTGTCGATGTGGTGGGGGGGGGGGGGAGTAACACTGTGAGTTCATTTTGATTTGTTGGCAACAACCTTCCACTGTTCTTCTTCCTCATTTGCTCCTAGGGCCATGGAAACCGCATTTGGTGGGACCCCCTCTTGGGCCCGCACCACGCAGGACTTTAATGGCGTCTTAGGCAACATTTGCGGCGGTGGGGCAGTGTGGGAGTTGTTGGTGAGTTCCACCACTGGGACTTGGGGGTGGGAGATAGCCTTCGCAGGGAGGTTATGGAGAGAGGGGGGGGATTCGTTTGGGTGTGCCGTGGATGTTGAGGGTAAGAATGTTTTGGGACTTGATGAGCAAATTGCTGGTATCTCTTGTGATTCATGTATAGGTCTTCGTAGGGACAATGAAGGGCCCCGTTGGCGGTCACTCTTACGCTCACCTGAGCTAGTAGGAGGACCCCCTTCTGTGGGCCCATCCTCTCGTCGAAGGTCTAGCATGATGGTGACGGTGATGACCAACTTCAAAGTTCCCCGGTTGCTTGTGTGCATCCTTGCGTGGGTCAGGTCTGAGTCGCCGCCTCTCTACCTCCTCCCTGTAACTTTGAGGGTTCTGAGGTTGGGGTGGGGGGATTGCAGCTGTGGTGGTATCTGTGAGAGTAGGAAGGTTGATTGTAGAACTTTGGGGTGCTGCTCTTGACGAGGAGAGGGTTTGGCGATGATGATCACCGTCAACTATCACCCGCTGCTTGTGTGCATCCTGTGCACGCGCGGGGAGTTGTGTCGTGCTGAGCCTCGTAGTCTCTTCCACTGTCATTGCAGCTGGTGGGTGCTGGGGAAGGGGGGGTGGGGGTGAAGGTGGAGAAGTTGCTGCGATGGTTTTGCAGGAGGTCAGGGGTTGTTTGGGGGTGTTGTCGAGGATTTGCTGGGTGGGGGGGGGGGGGGGGGGGGGAATGGCGTAACCGCACGAAGGGAGGGAGATTGAGGGACACTAGGCTGTTGTTGGGGAACCTCTGCCGTAGGCTCACCGCTACAACGTGATAGTTCACCGCCACAAAGCTCGATGAAGGTGAGCTCCATCACCCACCGCGGGATTAGAAGAGGGTGAGAAGAGGAAGTGACACGGAGGGAGTGGAGGGGGAGTTCTAAGCAGGGAGGAGGTTAGAGGAGGTTGCCGTCAGTTGAGTGGTGGTGAGGAAGGGGAGAGGAGGGGAGTTGGTAGGAGCTTATTGTTTTCTTAGGATGATAGTTGGTATCTTATCTTGGTGCATGTATGATAGCATATACATGATAATAAAAAATATGAATTGATGATCTCACTTAGTTGTTTCAAAGAATATTATCGAAGTAAATAAAAAGCTCATTATTTGGGGTTTTTCAAACAATAGCAGCGTATGTTATTAAATAAGATAAACTGAAAAAAGACAGAATACATATCATCATTGTATTATTTGAGTTCTATATAATTGTACGAATCTGTCAAAATTATTTTAGTACATACAATTTGCACGGTTAACACTATTAAGTTCTTAAGATCCCCAAGTCCGAAACTTGAGCAGTCAGCACCGCTTCCTTCCTTTGAGACCTGAAATTTAGAAATTTCAAGAGAAGGAAGGAATAATAACGAATGAATCTTTGATTGCAGTGAATGCGATTCTCGAGGTTGACAGCTAGGAATAGAATTGATGAGAAATCCTCTTCCCCTAATTTGTTCCAACTCGTCGACCAAAAACTCTTAAAACCCTCTCGTAAATCGTAGTCGTGAATTGGAATTGAAATAGAAAGCGATGGGAGTCCTTTCGAACATGGTCGAAAAGGAGGATCTGAAACCTGGTGATCACATCTATTCGTGGAGGGCTTCTTACATCTACGCTCATCACGGTATTCTTCTTTTTCTAATCCTGTGAATCCATGATTCTTTCTTTAAAATTGAAGCTTATGATTTGGTGGTTAGGATCTCAATTCGTTTGTTTGTGGAGGAGGTTATCTGTTTTGTTCAGGGTAGAATGTATGCATTGTCAAATTTTGCCAACCTTGAGGTACTTGGAGTTGCTGTAAATGCTGTTCATTGGCAGGCATTGCTGTAACGCCCCGACCCCAAATTAACTACCAACTAGGCCTCGACACGTCATTGACAAACTTCCAACTCTTTGCTGGCAATTATTCAAAACATTCTCAATATTTTACACAAAAATTCGGCAGAGTCTCCTTTGAAAATGAAGTAATTTATGAATACAAATCACCTGCTAATTTAAATTTATAGCGTTATTGACAATCACAAAAGTCAAACCTTCAATATTATGTAAATTCATAGAGAATATATACATTAATATCAAATCAGATGTTAAAATGTAGCAATATGTCATCAAGTACACTTTTCTTATTCTTTTATTTCTTTGCGTTTTATAGCTTTGCTGACAACAACAACAACAACAAAGTTTTTTTCTCAACTAGTTGGGGTCGGCTACATGAATCCTGGTTTTCCTTTTCATCTGCTCGGTTTAGCGCAATATTCTTTTTTTTATACCTTTGCCGACATCTTGGAAAAATGCTACCTCCTTTGTTTCACTTGTTCTTTTTCAGGTTTCTTGATTATCTACGTCCTATATATTGCAAGACATAAACTGTTGGAAAAAGGGTGAGCTACAAAACTTAGCAAGTAAATAACTCAAATATAATTAAGAGCACATCATACAGTCGTAAATACTCCGGAATATTAACAAAAGAAGTTGCTAGTTGTTAGGATCGACAATAGTAACAACTAAACAATTTTCACTTGTGAAAATATATCAATACTGAAATCCAACTCAGTTATGTGAGGACCAATTGGTAGTTTTAAACGAAATAGAAATGAACAACCACGAAATACCAACTCTATATGAAAGAGTATCATGGAGACTTTGACTTCTTTTCAAAAGAAAACAAATGAAACTCATCGCCACGAATGCCAACAAAATGCACCAAGTAGAAATACCAAAGAACTTTCCTTTTTAAACAAGGATGCACAACTAAGGGCCAATAAGATCTTCTAACGACCAAGCAATAAATGACAATATTTTACAATGCCATCACCAATCTATATATTGAAGAGTACGAACAAGACATTTTGACTGCTTTCAGGGAAGAATGACAACAATTGCTTCAGAAGCCAGCAAAACTCACCAAATAAAAATGCATGCACTAGAGGACTCACCTCCTCATGAAGACTCACCTCTTCATGAAGATCCAACTTCTCGATTTCACTGAACTCCAGTGGGAGACCATCATGGTCGAACCGTTGTTTTTGCATGTGTCATGCCATGGGTCGATTTTTCACTCACATGATTACTCATATCACCGTTGCATGATAAGACATTTGCATACAAGACCCTCATTATTATATGGTTGTTCTTCCTAGTTAACTCAAAACCACGTTTGCTCCATTCAATATGGTAGCAAATAATCTCTTACATGAAATCTATGAATTTCAAGGACAACCATCGAATATCAACATCAATCGACAACATAAGTAAGACAAGAAAGAAATACTTTTTGATTCAAAGAACATTCTAAAACTATGGACAAGAAATACTTCTAGATTCAAAGAACATTCTAAAACTATGGACAAGTGTCAATGTCCTAATACATGGCATTTACCAAGTCAAACTTTGGGGATAAAAGCAACACCAAAACGGACTTCAATAACAACACACTTACCATGAAAAGTGTTGTGATCAAGGACGACAACATTTATAAGACATTAAAACATGAAATCATAAGCTTTATGCCACATTTGGATATGTCAATTACTTCAAAGCAAACGAGAATAACTCAGTGTTTTAGAAATGAAATAGGATATAAACTCAAATAATTAAGAATTTCTAAAATGATAAGATATGCTATTCACTTACCTTATCGATAATGCATAACAACAATTGGCCCACATCTCCAACTTTAGCTTTCTGCTAAAATTCAAAAATGTTCAAAGATTATCTTCCATCACCTTTGCTTTATCTAATATGTACATACATATATGTCTCCCCTAATACCACTCGACTAATCAATGCCTACTTAGATAAGGTATCCCATCAAATATAACTCGTAGTGACGCTTTTATGAACCCTTCTTCAAAAGTATCATTTTGCACACAAATTTATTGTTTCATATTGAATATGTAATAAAGAAATTGTCGAGAGAACATAAACTTTGAAATATAATCAAACCAAGACTTCAACATCTAATCTTCTTTCATAATCCCTAAACAATATGCACAATCATTTCTATGATTGATATATTTCTCAAACTAGACAGATATAACTTTAGTTTAGAATCCAGCAAAACATCATTTAACACTAGATGAAACTCCAATCACCAAATCTGTCCTGCTACTAAGAACTGTCGACCAGGTCTCATTTCCATTTTCTAAAAATAGTAAATGACCTCCAAATATCGTGAAATTTTGTGGAGTTGTTTTACACATAAGATAAACATATAAAAATTTTAGCATTAAACTCCTTGCAGCTAAAAAGACATCATTTTTAGAAGTTGGCTCAAGATTCTGGATAGAAGAAACTAAAAACATACACAATTGATTCTAATTCGAAGTCATTCCATATGAATTAAATCCCTTATTCTATAAATCACTAACTCCAACACAAACTGAAGTCTCTAATTCTATTTATAAACCAATTTCACAAAATAAGAACTTAATATCCTAATTTCTAAATTCCTTTCGCTCTCTTCGTCTTTGTTCACGAAGCTTCCATTACAATCCCAGCTGAACTTTACTTCCTCCAATCTCACGTATTCAATATAGTCATTCCATCTTCTAGAAAGAGGCTAGGGTTTTCATCGAGAGGACATCACAAGAGAATAAGGGAGGGTTCAATTTCTATTCAGGAGGAAGAGATGAGGATGAAATTGGTTTCCTCGTATGGGAGGTGGAGGGGATGAGGAGGGGAAAGGAGGAGATGCCAAATGGAAAGGGAAAAAGAGAGTTTTATAGGAAAATTTTTACTTTAGTTATCAAAATTTACAATTTAGTACATCTCTATCATTTTTTTTGTTTTCTTTCAACCATAATTAAGTGTTGACAAAATATTATTGTTTGGAGTATAAGAAATGGGGAAGGACATGCGAAATGGGTGGTGGATTTGGGTCTAACAAAAAAAGTAACCCACTTTACTAGCCCCACAAAGAACCCATTACGAAGTTAGAGGGTCACTATGAGTTACTTAATTTATGTTTGAGAGTCTACTAGAATATGCTCTGTGTACTCCACCTTTGTAGAGTAAATGGAGTCAAAGTCACAAGAGTGCAAAGTCTATGTAAAAGTGCATCTTAATGGGCTCCATTCTTTTTCTTCTGAGTAAAACATTTTGAGTCTAAGGAAGTTATTAAGTTTCCCCAGCGTCTTGGATATGGATAAGTTGTAAAGAATGAAAATAGCTCTTATTTCCTATTAGAGAGATAAGAAGAAAATCCCTTGTCAAATTCGACCATCATTTGGGTCCCAAGTTTAGACATACCAGTGAAGACATTTTTAATATGGGAAGATTGTATATTTATAATAATCATATTCAATGATTTTAGGTATGGTGGCAGTAGTTGACTGTCATTGTGCCTATGGAAAACTTGAATCTTTGGACTTAGACCTTCTCATGTTTGTACCTGTTCGTTCTAGTTTGGTGTTTGAAAGTATCTTGTTCTCTTCTTAATTTAAGTTTGGACAACGGAGAAAGCCACCACCCATTTGGCATGAGAAGAGAAGATCTACATCCAATGATTTAAGTATTATGCAAGTGAGAGGAGATCAATTGAACTACTACTATCATGCCTAATGATATAATATTTGATTTTTGTAGATCAACAATTTTCCAAGATTTTCTCTTTCCCTTAATTGAAAGGTGCATAGCCTCTTCTTTCTTTATAATTTCTTCCTATCAAATAAGTAATTGAAATTGAGAGTAATTTTCGTAAAGAAACTAGTATACTCATAAAGGCCATCAAACTTTCGAGTATTAACCAACTAACTCTTGTCCACTCTTTCCTTGTTGACCTGACCTACTAAGATTTTCACAATATTCATATTTACTTTGGTACCCTAAATAGATGGTGCAATAGAACAAGATATATTCTTTTCTATCTTGCCGTTGGGGGACCAACTGACCAAGTGCTTTTAATTGCTAAATTGCAAGAAACTACCCTATACTTTGGACTTTATAAGAAAACTACCCCAACTATGATTTATTATGTGAAACGCCCAAAATATTTTTATTCGTAGTAAACTACCCCTCCATTTACACTCCGTTTGTGCTCCATTTACAAACACTGCACGTGCTTTTGACGGACGAAAATACCCCTCCATTCCATTTTCCCCACCTTTTTCACTTTCTACAACTTTTATCTATCTTCACCTTTTTACCTTCTCTCTTCACCTCATTTTAATTTATTCCCAAATTTCTCCAAACCCTAATATCTTCCTTAATTTCACATTTATCCATCCATCTTCTACGTCATCTTCCTTCTCGTTAGTGACTATACAGTTAGGGGATCGGAAAATTTGAGAAATTATAGCAATGCACACAAAAAAGTTTAGGTTCTTTCCAAATAAAAAAATGGGAGGAAAAAATACTTAGAGGTCGAATTAAACACACATACCTTCAATTTCACCTTGAAATTGAATAAATATTACAAGATTATTAAATAACTTGGGTTTCCCTCTATTTAGAGATATCGAATAAGAATAATAAGAGGAAGAAGAACCGAAGAAGAGGAATAGGTTTGAGGAAGATTTTAAGGTTAAATGTCAATAAAAATGAAGAGATTTGGGGAAGAAATTAGGGTTTGCAGATGAGAGAAGGAGAAAAGGGTGAAGAAGATGGATAAATGTTAGCAGAAGTGAAAAAAAGGAGAAAATAGAGCAGAGGGGTTTTTTCGTTCATCAAAATCATGTGTAATGTATGTAAACGACGTATTAACGGAGTGTAGACTACATGGGAGTTTACTGAGAATAAAATTGTACGTTTGGTAGATTATACATAATGAAGCATAGTTGGGGTAGTATTTTTGAAAAGATCGAAAGTATAGATTAGTTTCTTGCAATTTAGCCACTTTTAATTTCTTCATAACTTTTTCCAATTGTGGGTGTGGAATTTGATTCCTGTACAACATTCAAAAACCGTGAGGCCTTATAAATTCTCGATGAATTCTTAATGGGTTGGGTCAAAGTTGGTCACATCACATATTAGTTGCACCCCGATCCTATTCCCTAAATTGAGTCTCAAGTTGATGGTAGATTTTGGCAATGAATTCTCTTTCATATCTATGGAAGGGAACCAAGAGCTTTTTTCTTTCGTATAACTACTTTCCATTAAAGAAGTTATGCGAACTAAATGTGATTATTGTACAAAAACAACGTAATGGACAGATCTATACTGCTATTAATAGAGAGTCGGGGTTGTGCAAAGTGTGTACAACCACCTACTCAAATCAATCTTAACTACACATTTTAAAGTTGGACTTATATGAACCATTCACGCCACCTAATTAAATCTAAACATATGTTTTTAAGTTCATGTTATTATTAACCATCCACACCAACGGGGGGCGGATTTAGGGGGAGCAAGGTGGGGCACCCCCCCCCCCCCCCCCCCCCCCCCCCCCCATTTTTTTTCTTTTCCAAACCAAAATTTGAAACTCACAGGGAATAATACCCTTCATATATATAAGTTTACAGAAGTCAGGTTTTCTACTAAATGTACACAAGTTGGGATATTTCTAGTTGGTTTGTTGCTTTATTTATCTTACTAAAGGTCATGGGTTCGAGTCATATAGTGTATAAAATAGTTTTTATTAGTATTTATCATTGGTATATTTTGTATATGCCCCCAACTATTATTTTGTTAGTGCATTTTGTATGTGAACCCCTCTGTACTTGTTCAACACAAATCCGAGAACCCATTTATTATTTAGCGGTAGTATTTTTTTTTTTAAATCTTCCCTACATTGGTGTGTCATGTTTGTGTCCGTGTCTGTGCATCTTAAAACTACTATGACTATTTTACTTTTAAGTATAAGGTACTCATACAACTTGGATTTAAAATCTTAAACAACTAAGCTTAAGCATTAAGCATAACGACAACACTTAATTTATCGATAAGCTGTTTATAAAAGACGTAGGAGTTGATTTTGCAATAAGTGGTTCAATAATTACTCAAAAGCTGCTTAAAGTTTGCTTAAGCAGCTAGAAAGTGCTTTAGCAACACCTTTGAATTTTATTATAGTCGGTGTTAGGTTAATTTCTTACCCATTTCATTCCGATCCTTACATGATACATAAATATGCATTCTCCAAATGCCCTAATCCTCTTCTAATTTTAAAATAGCTTAACACATTCTTTCGCTTTTTTTTTCTGCTTAATCTTGCTTAAGCAAAATTATTGCTCCATCATTTTTTCCTCTTAGCTTAAACTTTTCGTCATAGTTAGGTACCGCATGATATTTATATCATAAACAGAATGTTATGTTCGTTAAAGTGAAAGAGTTTATTAAGTTTTCATATAATTTTCGTTCAAGTGTTTCTTGTTAGGATTTTTTTTTGCAATTTAGTCCCTCAATTCTTGTGTATTTGCAATTTAGTCCCCCAAATTATAGAAATTACAATTTAGTCCCCCAAATCATTTAGCACTTGCAATTTAGTCCCCTAAATCGTATAGCAATTGCAATTTACTCCCCCAATTAGAATACATTCATCAATTTAGTCCCCTAGTTTAGCTCAATTCAAGGTTTTAAATTTTTTATTTCGGACTTGTCTCGGCAATGGGTGTTTCATCTCGGATCGGAGATATCAGAGATCTGTGGGAAATGTGATCATCTCGGATGTTCATTTTTTTTTTACTAAACAAGATATTACATCTTCTACATGTTATCATATAAAATATTATATAATGTAACTAATGACATGAATCAATCACAATGATATAGAGTATAAATTTTGTGATTTCGTATCGGCAAGCTTGTCGAACAAAAATTTCGGTCATATCGGCCGAAATTTAAAACAATGGCTAAATTTAGAAAATTTTACTCAATTTAGTCTACAATTAGAGTAAGTCATTTTCATTAATTTTTTTATTCATTATATTTAACTGCATTCATACAACCATCATTAAATAACTAACTCTAATTTGAAACTAAATTGAGTTGAATTTAGCAGATTCAATTAAAGTTGGGACCTAAACTGATGAGTAAGTTCAAACTGGGGAACTAAATTGCAATTGCTATATGATTTGAGGAACTAAATCGCAATTGTTGTGATTTGGGAGACAATCGCAAATAGTCATTAATTGCAAATTGCAAAAATCTTTCTGGTTAAGTTGGAAAATGTTGGATTTGGGTGAAGGGTGGTGCCATGCCTGGTCGGACTAGGCCAAGGCCCCACCTTGCTTTCAATAATTGCCTCATGTACAAGTCTACTTCTATAATTTCATTAGGGTGGCGTTTGGTACAAGGATTTTTTTTGCTCCCAGGAATCATAAAACATGTTTGGTAGGTCTTAAACATCTATGGAAATATTAGTTGGAAACTTAATTTCCTATGTTTGGTTGAGCTACATATTTCCTGGAAATATTAATCTTATTATCCAAAATACCTCTTTCATCTTCAAATAACAAAACAAACTGTTTGATGAAATACCTGAGTAAAATTATCTGCAGATCCCCAACTCGATTTCAACGGAAGGCTAGTGCTATTGACATTCGAACTGCTGCTCGATTTCGGCAATGAAACCGACAAATTTCGCATCGAGTACGAGTTCGTCGTCGGCGTGGGTTTCAAAAAGGAATTTACCCAATATGCAGCTTCAGATTCAGTAACAAAATCACACAAGACAATTCAATAACTCAGAGACGAAAATAGAACGATCATATGATATATCAATCAATCAATATCTTCTAAAAAACATACAAACAACAGAGTACATCCTCCTCCCCCTCTCTAATTCTACTTCCTCTCGCACCCTCAAGCAAAGCAACAAACTTTACTACCATGTTAACAACTTTACAAGGCAAAGGGATGAAAATTTGATCAGAGCGAGAGATACCACTTTTGTAGAATCTGGGTACTCGGGGATCGACGGCGCGAGATATGGTCGGGGT
Organism: Hemerocallis citrina; assembly: GCA_017893485.1. Classification (NCBI taxonomy): domain Eukaryota; kingdom Viridiplantae; phylum Streptophyta; class Magnoliopsida; order Asparagales; family Asphodelaceae; genus Hemerocallis; species Hemerocallis citrina. Next base: position 317,507,807 of record CM030358.1, read on the forward strand.
GCTCGGGGATCGACGGTGACAACTGGGATCGAAGGCACGAGTGGATTGACGGCGCGACTAGTAGATCGAAGGCACGAGTGGATTGACGGCATGACGAGTAGATCGACGGCGGGACGTGTGGAGCGACGACGACAGGTTGATCGAAGGCGGCGACAAGTTGATCGACGGCGGCCATTTGGGTGCTCAGATTTTTGGGGGAGAAAGAGGGGATGGGTTTATTGGGGAGGAAAAAGAGAAGAAATATGAAGAGACAGGGTTTAGGGTTTTTATTTTCAGGGGCAAAATTGTAATTTTAAAGAAGTAATATTTTCTCGAACACTTGGGAATCTAAGAATCCCACCCCCCCCCCATGGGAAAATTTGTGGGAAGTGTGGCAAAAAAATTTCCTAGGAATGTTAGGGTCCGTTTGTTTTAGTTTTTTTTTCAGGAAATAATATTCTGAGTTGGCGTTTGTTTTAAGTGTTTTTTCAAAACACTTTTCAGAATACTCATACCCCCTCTTTTCCCTCTTTTCGAAAACAGAGCCTCTACTCTGCTCTCCTTTTTCTTCAAATCGACTGTGAGAGAGAGAGAGCGCAGGAGAGATTGGCAGGACGGCGACCACATGCGACGGCGGTGCGCGTCTGGAGGTCGCGACGGCGAGATCGGCGACACGACGACGAGCTCAGGCGGTAGCATCGGTGAGGACAACGCGAGGTAGGCGGCGGCGACTAAGGGTACTTCGGGAATGGCTCCTCTGCTTTCGACGAAGCTGAGTCGCAGTTGAGAAGATGGAGGACGATGACGACTGGGCGGCTTCGAGTGGTGGTCGTCGCAGGGGGGAGGAAGTCGATGGACAGGCGACGATCGGAGAGAGGGGCGGCTGAGTTGTCGAGAGGAGCAGCGGAGCGGAGGTCGTACGACTGGACTCGAGCGGGAGGCGCTCGGAGTCGGAGCGAACGGCGACGCAGGCGTCGCTGTGGCGATGCGACTGGAGGCGGAGGCAGAGGGGGAGCAGTTCAGGCGGCGACGAAGTTGCGACTGCGGCAAGGAGGAGGTTGCGGTTGGCGTTCGGAAGTGAGGTCGAACGCGGAGTTCGGCTGTGGTGCTTCAAGCGGAGGCAGAACTTCGACGAGGAGGGGAACAGGGTGGAGCTTCGGGATGATGGGCTTCGACGATGGAGAAGTCGGAGCTTGAGGATGGCGAGCGGCGGAGCTCGACGGGGAGACGAACGGAGGGAGACGAGGCGGCACGGAGGGAGGCGGAGTGCGGCGGGAAATGGAGGAGGAAGAAGATGAGAGTCGGGTTTGATTGATTATATTCTGTTTTTGTTTGGTTGAGAAATCAGAGGAGGGAGAAGAAGGGAAACGGGGAAGGGTATTTATAAAATATAATAAAGTAATGGGGTAGAAAGTGGGGGTGGTTACTTGCTCTCACATGCAATCTCAACAAAACAAACTAAAAAATACTCCTCATTTAAGACTGAAGAACTGCAATTACCAAAAGAGGCAATGATAACATCAAAACATTTATCCAAATAGAATAACTAATACATGAACTGAGATTTGTTGCTTCACAAAACATCATTGAATCTATATTATGTACATACAAGATTTTGAAATAAATTTTGTACTCTAACGTGACGAATCAACCGTGGAGATGATGACGTCTGATTTTTGCTCGATTCACATGCTGCTCAGGTTTCTTGTTATACAACTTGTACAACATTGCAATCTAACTGCAACAATTAAAAAAATGTCAACAAATGATGAATGCATATTGATTTTAAAAATTGTCAGAAATATAACAGAATAGCTTTTAAACTATCTTTTTCAGAAAAACAGCTTTCGGATAACAGTTTTCAACTAGAAATATAACCGAACAGCTTTTAAACTCTCTTTTTCAGAAAAAACAACTTTCGGATAACAGTTTTCAGCTAGAAATATAACCGAACAGCTTTTAAACTTTCTTTTTCAGAAAAAACAGCTTTCAGATAACAGTTTTCAGCTAGAAATAAATCCGAACAGCTTTTGAACTCTTTTTTCCAGAAAAACAGCTTTCAGATAACAGTTTTCAGCTAGAAATATAACCGAACAGCTTTTAAACTCTTTTTCAGAAAAAACAGCTTTCAGATAACAGTTTTCAGCTAGAAATAAATTCGAACAGCTTTTGAACTCTTTTTTCTAGAAAAACAGCTTTCAGATAACAGTTTTCAGCTAGAAATCTAACCGAACAGCTTTTAAACTCTCTTTTTCAGAAAAAACAGCTTTCAGATAACAGTTTTCAGCTAGAAATATAACCGAACAGCTTTTAAACTCTCCTTTTCAGAAAAAACAGCTTTCAGACAACAGTTTTCAGCTAGAAATAAATCCGAACAGCTTTTGAACTCTCTTTTTCAGAAAAACAGCTTTCAGATAACAGTTTTCAGCTAGAAATATAACCGAACAGCTTTTGAACTCTCTTTTTCAGAAAAACAGCTTTCAGATAACAGTTTTCAGCTAGAAATATAACCGAACAGCTTTTGAACTCTTTTTTTCAGAAAAACAGCTTTCAGATAACAGTTTTCAATTAGAAATATAACAGAACAGCTTTTCAACTCTCTTTTTCAGAAAAACAGCTTTCAGAATACAGTTTTCAGAAATAAATATAACCAAACAGCTTTTAAACTCATTTTTAGAAAACTCTATTCAGAATACAGTTTTCAGAAAACTCTATTCAGAAAACTCTTTTCAAAACGACAAAACAAACGCAACCTTAGTTTCCTGGGAATTTGAATTTAAAAATTAGCATACCAAACATGGAAAACAAAATTCCCAAGTTAAGATTCCCAGGAAAAAAAAAATCTTTGTACCAAACGCCCCCTAGAGGGATAATTAATAAGGTTTAGTTGGCTTCTTTTAAATTTATCATATTTTGTGATTTCTCACATGCATAACACCTTCTTAAGCCTTTGGGCAAAAAATTGATACATGCGTAGATAGTGGATATCTTATAGGTAAGCTAAGTGGGAGTATCAATTCTCCCTTCCTCCCTAGAACTCTTTTTTGATTAAATGAAAAGAAAACAAAAATGAAAATTTACTATATCCCTCTCGTGCGCTTGTCACTACTTTCTTCTATCTCTAATTCATTCACTTAATCCAAACAATACTTGTACGACAAAGAAATAGTACACTTCTTCCTAAGCATGGATTGTGAAAATGTTATATATTCATATTACTTGTAAGTAGAACTGAAAATTATTAATTGCTATTAAAAAAAATTAATTGGGAAAGAAATAGATTAAAAATCAAAATATTAGAAAATATCAGTGAATTTTTTAATTTATTTTTAAGTTGAGGCATAGCTCCAGATTCATTATTGATTTCTGCGAATACTATCGCTCCCCACGAAAAAAATTCTTCACTTCGCCCCTTTCAACAAATATGTTAAGGTGCCAGGTGAGGCAACACGACAAAATCATGTATTGTCTAAATGCAGGCGACCGCCTGAGCAAAGTGAGGGTCATAAAAAATAATTAGCAAATAATTTATTTACAAGTTATTTGTACTTTATTTCCAATTGAAAATTGTCAATTTTCTTTTTTCTCTACAATGAATTTCATGAATTCACTAGTGTTCCCGGATACTAATATATCCGCTCCCATCAGGTATCGTCTTTGAATTTATGCAAATTCGAATATCAAAAACATAGATTTTGTCGCTTTGCTCTAGACAGGTCCGGTTTTGAATTCGGGTACACAAACAAAAAAAATCGCATTCGGATACTTGAAAAAAATCGGATCGGATTCAGATATCCGACACACTGTAAATGTATTCAATTGTGTTCACCATTTTACCAAAGCTCAGTTATGACCCGTTGGTTTGCCACTTTGGTCGAAACCTTTGTTTTCTAGGGTTCAAATCTTGGAAAGTCATTTTCTTTTATTCATTCGATATAATTTAAAATCTAATTTAGAACCTTAATTTTATCCTTTTTTTTCTTTGTTCTGATTTTTTATCCTTTTTTTCTTAGTTCCAATTTCTATATAAACAAAATTATAGATTTTTTTGATAAACTTTAAACTCCTTTTTTTATACCACTCAAAATTAATATCACTATTAACCTTGTTTATACTCGTATTATATATTAAAATACAAGCATCCATTATTTTTTTCTTTAAACTACCATTCTCTCTTCTCTCTTCCATGTACACATTTTTTCTATTAGTTCTTATATGGTTTTTCCTTTTCACTAAGTATTTTCTTCTCCATTAATAGTTTAAATTAAAATTACTATTTATATATGAGTAAAAGGAGGGACCCTCTAGGAAATTTTCTAGAGGGAAGCTGACGTAACATGCATTTATTAGTTGGGACCATTACATTTTACGAAATTGACCATATTAAATGGATGGGGTATTATACAAATTTGATGGTCCCAACTTATAAATACATGCCACATCAGTTTCCTTAGAGGGCCCCTCTAGTATCCTTTTACTCTTTAAATATTTGCATTATTTTATCCCGTCTCCACCACCACCACCACCATGTATGTTATATAATACTGCTTTGATTTGTGAATTTGTATTTGTACTCAATACACCATATCCAAAATCTGCGGATACGGATATAAATTTTGTTACTGACCAATATTGGTATTGTCCATATCCTATCCGGAAACACAACTCCTTATCCATAGCACTGCTTAACTATTTCCTCCCTTACTTTTGACGGTCACTTAACAAATTGGGAGATTTTTTTGTGCAACTTAATAATTTTGTGGGGATTAAATAGAAATACCTAAGTTTTATGGGGTAATATAAAAAAAACTCTTAGCTAAAAATATAATCAGTTAATCATAAAAAAAAGAAAATGGTAATTAGTTGAGAGTTGGCTAGAAATACCTAAGATTTATGGGGTAATATAAAAAAAACTCTTGCTAATAATATCAGTGAATCAAAAAAAAAAAAAATGGTAATTAGTTGAGAGTTGGCCTGGGTTGCATGGACGCTTCAAAACAGTGAAGTATTGGCACAGACATGTAACTGGACATGCTAGGGACAAGTGTTGGACTTGGAAAATCCATGCCCAGATTTTGGTTTGCCCAATAAGGTGCATGACATGGCTTGAATACGACTGAGGCTGGGGGGACATGGCAAGATCGAATTTTGGTTTTTTTTTTTTTTTTTCAGTCTTTGTTACATCTATTCAAAACCAAATCAACCATTCTTTGCTGAAAGACTTCGATAATTCTGAAGAATGATTTTTATTTTATTTTAAATTTTAAATTTTATTTAAATCTTGCTAACATGATTTAAGAAATCATGTCTACCGACATGCATATTCTTTTTGCTTTAAACATATATAATTTACCATCTATTCTGTGCAAGTACATTCATATTGAAGTGTTTCCCACTTATTCTCTATTTATTTAGTTGGCAACCTTCATAGAGCTGTTCTTTTTTCTGGTAATTGAAACGGCAATATGAAATGGAACCATGATTGAGCATGATTTGAGATGCCAGCCTATATTAAGATGATACAGCCAATATGATATAAATTTTAATATAAGTTAAAGGTTTTAGCATTCTCTCTTTCAATGCATTTTGACTTACTATTAGAGGCTTGATAGCTCCCAATTGCTTCAATGTTAATCATCAATAATCAATGTAATTCTGTCTTCGTAGAGTAAACATATATAATTTTTCCATCTATTCCGTGCAAGTACATTCATATTGAAGTGTTTCCCACTTATTCTCTATTTATTTAGTTGGCAACCTTCATAGAGCTGTTCTTTTTTCTGGTAATTGAAACGGCAATATGAAATGGAACCATGATTGAGCATGATTTGAGATGCCAGCCTATATTCAGATGATACAGCCAATATGATATGAATTTTAATGTAAGTTCAAGGTTTTAGCATTCTCTCTTTCAATGCATTTTGACTTACTATTAGAGGCTTGATAGGTCCCAATTGCTTCAATGTTAATCATAAATAATCACTGTAATTCTGTCTTTGTAGAGTAAATTTGAGCATTCTTTCTGACAGAAATGTGATATGGAACCATGCTTGAACCATGGTTCAAGATACCAGCCTATACTGAGATGATACAGCCAATATGATAGGATTTTGACATAGCTTTGTTCGAGGTTTAGTGTTCCCTCTTTCATTGTATTTAGTCTTACAATTAGAAGTGTGATAGTTCTCAGTTATTTCGATGTTATCGTTTAATCATTTATTTTCTTTAGAAGAGTTTTGCAGTTATACTGGGATGTATGTACAGCATTAAATTTCAAACAATCTTATGAGTATGTCTGTTATCAATGCATAAATTGCTAAATACAGTATTCTTATAAGCTGTGAATTAATAAATTCAAGGAATGTTGAAATTTTTTGCTCTGGTTCTATTGTTTGTACACAGTTTCAGACAATGCGAGCATTGGAGTTATATACATATCTCATGCTCCAATGCTTGCACTAATAACTCTGAGCACCAAACAACAAATAATTTATACTCCTATATGTATTTAATTTTTTAAAAAAAATTTGAACAAAAAAGAAAAAGTTTTATTGCATTAGGAATTTAGGATGCTTACCCATCCAAAAGTCCATATGCATTGTTGACGCTGTATTGGTAGTTTAAAGATAAGCATTTGTATTATCAAAAAGTGAAAAAGAATACATGATGACCATTTGTGATACGTTATACTGAATGGTTGTTTTATCTTATTTAGCTTTATATTTATCAAGTATGCTAATTACTTTTGACAATGCAGTAGATAATAGCATTTATCTCTTCCACTGTTTATTCTAGATAGAAGTATGAAGAAATTCCTCTTTGCATTCTGCTTTTGATCGGGTAGTCTCTTTAGATGCATTGCTTTTAGTTGTGATCATTTTTTTTGATGAAATGGATAAAACCTTACGGCTTCAGCCTCAAAATCATATATATCAAAATGAAAGGAAAGTACACAAAGGCCCATTTTACCAAAAGTAAAATAGGAAATAATTACAAACGGAATGACACAACAAAAACAAGGACCCAAACCACAATGCACACAATAATCAGAGACCGCGACCACGGACCACAGGACCCGAAAGCAACGCCGTCCTCCTGCAACGCAGAGGTGAAGGGAGAAGCTAACAACACAGCCGGTCACCGCGACGGCGCCAGAAAATCAGGAACGGGAGACGACCTCGCACCTCAGGCCCATACGCCGTGGATGGAGGAAAAGGGGTGGGGGAGAGAGAGAACCGTTGGCCAAATCGAAAGCAGCAGACCAGCAAAGCCACAACACACCAGTGAACTGGGCTGGTTCAGACCAAAACTGGGCAAACATGGCCACCACCTCAGCCGGCCAAAAAATAACAAACCAACACAGTCGATGATGGGAGAAGGTACCCCCCCCCTCCAACCACCACAAATGACCACAGCAACCAGGCAACAGAAATGCTCAATCGGAGTAGGGTTTATTCCCCAAAACACATACCAGAAAAACAAGAACAATATAGAGGCATTAAAAACTCTGCCCACACACAAAAATCCAGAGACAGCCGCGGCGAGTCAGCGCCAAAGCGCACTCCTGAAAACGCATAACAAACACAAAACAAAATGAACTTAGACCTGAACAAAGCAACACTTAACATCAGAAGCAACAGTACAGCCAGACCGAAGCAAGAACCCTAAAGAAGAAATAACCACCACAGAGAAGAGAAATACAACCGTCCATAGAAAAGAGTTTGCAACACAGAAAAACTATATGCATGGAAAAAGAAAAAGTATGCCAGGCCGGAGCCGGGCCTACAGCAGCTAAGCCAGACCGGCCAACAACCACCACAACAACAGAGAATAGAGGAACAGCAAACAGAAAAGTCCTTAACCACTAAAATCTGTCCACAGAAGACTAGTGACCCAAAATAGTAGGGCGCCCTAAATTGCCACCACCCAAGCCATCAGAAGACGACTAACCAAAAGGCCAACAAGAGCATCAAAATAAAACCAGGCCACCACCCAAAGACCAAAAAACATCAAAATAAGCGAAGTGACTAACCCTGCAAATAGAGCAAAACCACTGGGATTAGGGAGAATCTAAATTGAGAATAGTATTAGTAATAAGAGTAGAACGTAAAAGCACGACAGCGTCGTCAAGTCTGTCCAGGCTTAACCGCTGTATTTTGTGAGGTGGAAGTTGAGAAGACCAATGCTTGGAGAAGAAGATAAAATCGTCTATAATAGTGTCTATCTGTTTAAAAGTATTATTAAAAATGCGGTTATTTCTTTCTGTCCAAATAACCCAAATAATCACCATAAAAGAAAGAATCCAGGACTTGCGATAGCTGTTACTCATAAATTGGTATCTCCAGCCCTCAAGGAATGAGGGGGGACGACTCGGCATCTGCCAAGCCAGTAAACAGATATCACAGAGAGGACGGATAAAATTACAGTACCAGAAAAGATGATCGATGTCTTCATGACCGTGAGAACAAAGGAGACATAACTGTCCCATCGCAAGATTCCTCTTATTAAGAACATCAACAGTAAGAAGCTTATTGTTAATGGCGAGCCAAGAAAGGATTTTTGCCTTGAGCTGAGCACAGTTGCTTCAAATGAATTTAGCGAACGAGGAGGAAGTACCTTCGTAGTTGAGGAAGTTATAAAAAGATTTAATCGAGAAAGAGCCCGAAGATGTCCAGTGCCAAGAAAAATCATCTTTGGGATGCCACTCATAATTGTTTAAGAGCATCATGAGGGTAAATAAATCTTGATCTAAAGCAGGCAAAAGAGCAGAAGAAAACTGAATATCCCAATCTCTGTAGTTGTCATGGACAATGAGATAGTCTGCAACTTTTGGCGAGGGGGTTGAGAGCACTGCGGAATAAAGCTGGGAAGGCAGAGGTGATGAGGACATCGGTTCCAGACGATTTGGGCGTTTCTATCAGCGCAGGCGTCGTCTTCATCAGCTGTTTTATTCAGTTTAGGATTTTTATTTTATTACCATTTTTGTTTCTGGCAATTATAGCCATATGTAATCTTTTTTGTATTTTTTTGGATTTTGAGAATATTTTGGAGATGTGTTTCAAGATGTATTTGAGCCTATTTAAAGGTCTTGAGATGAATGAGAAAGCATGCCATTATTGATCAAAAAAAATCTGTGTTGAGTTTTTGCTCTTCCTCCTTCTCTTTTGTGTGATACAACTGAAATCCCCATTATTAGGGTTTGTGATAAATCCTAATACATTTTAGAGTTAGTGATTAATTCTAAAATCTATCCCAAATTAAAAATCCCCAATACAAATCCTAATCCCCTAATCCAAAACCTAATCCCCTAACTAAAAAAAACCCTAATCACAGCCGCCACTTAATCCCCTCTCCTTCTTCTTCCTCCCATCCCGCTCAAACCCCACATTCCCAATCCAGATCAAAGAACCCATCTCTCCATCGTCTTCCTCCCAAACCCTACCCTACCGCTACCTCCCTATCGTTCCCTCTCCCTTACCCCAAAAACCCGTTGCCAGAGACCCACGCCCCGCGCCCTCTTCATCTCCTTCATAACCCCTTCTCCATTAAACCCGACCCATCTCCATCCCGACACCCACCACTTCACCTCCTCTACACCCGACTCCACCCAGCAGTCCACTCCCGACCCCCCTTGCAACCAGCGCCACCACCTCACCATCCCGACGACGACCACCCCGTCGCGTCTCGCTGTCGTCGCCGCCGTCCCGCTCGCCGTCTCCCCACATCGCCGGCGACCAGATCTGCCACTACGTGGCTTCGTTGCTGACTGTGCTCACTGTGTTGCTGTTGCTATCCAACCCTGAGATCGACACTGGCTTCTTCGCATTCGGTATACTCGTTCCCTTATTAAGTGTTTGTGTTTTACTGCCCTATTATCTAGCATATTATCTAATTTGCCTGTCGACCACAAAATACTGAGATTGAGTGATCCACATGCTAGATTAGAGTACGAATCGATATTGAACTTTTTACTTGCTAAAACACGTAGGGATTTACTTATTGATTATAAGGTTGAATTATTAATTGGGACTGTTACATTTGATTCAATTCTTGAAAACCCATCAAACCTGTTAACTGTTAACAATTTCCAACTTAGATCCGCACTTTTATGTTGGTGAAATTAACCCATTAAAATTCTTGGAAATTCTCTATTTTAGAGTTGGTTTTACATCAAGAGGCCAGCTTCAGGTTGCCGATCCAAATGTGATTCCAAAATTGGGTCTTGGAGCCGTTAGCACAAATATGGAATATGCTACAGCTAAAAGGTTGAACCACTCTCCAAACCCCTTTCCAGAACGAGGATGCTCTAGCAGACAGAACGGGTCTAAGTTCTTACATCTTGTGGCGACGAAAGCATCTATTGGAAATCAGATGGATCCAAGGAGGATTCTCTTCTTTCAGCATCCTCCAAATCCATTTAGCTAACAAGGCTAAGTTTTGATGTCTAAGATTGAGCACACCCAGACCTCCAGCTGCCTTCGAGGTGCAGACCATCTTCCAGTTACAAAGATGAGACCCAACTATATAGGATGCTGAGCTAGATCAGAAGAAATTACTCCTGATTTGATCAATCTCCTTGATGATCCAGGAGGGAACGTAGAAAAAGGACATCATATATAGGGGAATAGACGAGAGGACCGCGTTAACTAAAATCAATCTACCACCTCTAGATAGGCTTTTGTCAGTCCACACATTTAGTCTGGATTGAACTTTGTCAATCATTGGACGCCAATCCGATTTGTGAAGCTTGCCGCATCTCAGGGGGATCCCAAGGTATTTCACCGGGAAGGAAGCGGCGTTACAATTGAAGAACTGGGCTATCTCATCTTGGCGATTTGGAGAACCTCCAAGCCAAATAACTGAGGATTTGTTGAAGTTAATAGATAAACCAGACACACTCTCGAAAATGTAAAGAAGGAACTTAAGATTACGAAGAGAGCAACCATTAGGTTTGGCGAAGATGATGGTATCATTAGCATACTGGAGATTGAGAACTCCCCGTAAGCTGTGGGAGCCACCAAGGTCTTCAATAGCGTTAGCATCCCCGGCATTCTTAAGTAATTTACTGAAGACATCTGCCACCAGAGTGAACAGTAGAGAGGAAATAGGATCTCCCTGACGGAGGCCACACTTACAATTGAATTTGTGGCCTTCCGATCCATTTAAAATAATGGAGGAGGTACCAACAAATAAGCTAGATTTAATCCAAGCAATCCACTTAGGACCAAAGCCCCTATGAAGAAGGATGTCAAACAGAAAATCCCAGCACACCTTATCATAGGCTTTTTCAAAATCTAGTTTTAACATAATACCTTCAGAATTAGAGTAATGGCAATGGGAGACGACATCTTGAGCAGAGGCCACACTGTCAAAAATGAATCGATCTTTGATGAAACCTGACTGAGCGGGATCAATTAGAGGGGAAATGACCAGGCTCAGCCAATGGGAAAGAACTTTCATAATGATCTTGAACGTAGTGTTGAGGAGACTAATAGGTCTAAAATTAGCCACCGAGTTCGCTCCCAACATTTTGGGAATAAGAACGATGTGGGCATAATTAATGTGATCAAAGGAGAAAGAACCTTGTTGTAGATCCGAGAACATTTGTGTAAGATCTTCGTTAAGATAGTCCCAAAATTTTTTGAAAAAGAACGCAGGAAAGCCATCAGGACCCGGAGCTGAGTCGCTTTTTAAGGAGAAAACAGCTGACTTAATCTCTTCCACGGAAAAGGGAGCGGCTAGGCTGGAAAGGTCGTGAGTAACTGGACTGTAAAGTTGCATCCAATCAAGCTGAATGGACCTAGATTGAGCGGAACCAAGAAGATTTTTATAGAATTGGAGGAAAGTATAATGAAGGTCAGAATCCGAGTGCAACTCAACACCATTGTTAATGATGGAAGAGATACGATTGCACCGTTGACGGTGAGAAGCAAAATTATGAAAAAAGGCGGTGTTGCCGTCTCCTTTTTTAAGCCAGCGCACTTTGGCTCACTGAGCCCACTTGATATGGTCGTTACGAAGAATAGACGCAAATTCCCTTTTGCAGGAGCTCCGTTCATTACGGAGAGAGTCAGAGATAGGTGATATCTCTTCAAGCTTATCAATGGCTTCAATAGTGGAAAGGAAAAAGAGTTTAAGTTCATTAGCAGGCAAATCTATCTTTCCGCTAAATCTTGCAACCATATTTAATGGCATGCAGCTTCGGCAGAATATGACCTAAGCCTTGGGAACCCGTGATAGAGGAAAGGCATTCTAAGATAAGGTTCACAAAGACCTGGTCTTGCAACCAAAATTTTTCAAATCTAAATTTGAACGGCTTAGAGAAGTTATAATTAGAGTGAAGAGCTATGGGAACATGATCAGAAGATGGATTCGGCAAAGCACAACAGAAGCAGTTGTGGAAGAAGGAAACCCAGTCATTTGACACTAGGAATCGATCGAGCTTGGCTATAGTCAGCGACTGGCGCATATTAGACCAAGTAAAGGATCTACCGTTAAGAGGGATGTCTGAAAGGTTCAGAGAACGAATGCAGTCGTTGAAGCGGGATGAGTCCAAGGGGGATGAAGCAACCCCAGATCTTTCGTGGAAGAATCTGGTGACATTAAAGTCTCCACAAAAGAACCAAAACCCATGAATGAGGAATCTGGAAGGAGAGAAACTCATTCCAGAAAAGGTTGCGCCTATCAGCAGAAGATGGGCCATATACTGAAACCACAGTAAGACCACAATTGAATTCGTGCCAATGAAGTCCAACAATCAGAAAAAATGTCAGTCTCTGGACAGAAACACATCGAAGCGAGATTCGTTGACTCCAAACAGGATCCCCCCCCCCCCCCCCCGCGTATCCATCGCATTAAGCGGGATCCAATTCGAAATGAAGGATCCACCAATGCTACGAAGGAGAGCGGGGGAAGTGAAATGCAACTTGGATTCCTGAATGGAGACCAAATCGCAATGGGAGGAGGAGATGAGGTTAAAAAAAAGCTTGTTGCATAGAAAGACAGTGAAGACCTCGAATATTCCAAGAGAGACTAATCATGAGATTGAATGAACTCGAAAGCTCTAGAAATTTCTCGATTACGAATATGCTGAAAGTCCACAATGTGGGGGGAGTCCACCATGAACCCCATCCTATTAGCAAGTTCCATTATGTCGGGATTAGACAGAGAATCGAAGTGGACTTGTTATACGGATCCAAGGGGTAGCGGCGCTTTATTAGAGATAGGGGGAGGGATCTCCACTTTGCGAATCTGAGCAACAAGGGAATCCAACTGCTTGGCAGAATAAGAGTTGAGATGTTTGGCTCGAATACGAGCGCTGGAACGTATGATGCGAGGAGACGAATTGGAAATCGGAGAGGGAGGAGGAACAATAGTGATGTTGGTGTGTTGGCACCTATCTGCCTTGAGTAGACCCTCTAGGACAGGCTGACAACTAGAACGAAGGTATCAGTGAACGACTGGGAGGAAGGTATGGCAGGCGGTGGAGCGAGGAGAACCTTCGATGCTGCTGCTACCATAAGAAAGGATGGCGGAGTGAAGAGAGAAGGATAAGCAGTAGAGGGGGGAGAAGAGCAGAATGAGGAAGAGGAGATGTGCTTTTCCTCATTAAGAGAACGGAAGTAGCGAAGAAGAGACAGAAAGTTAGGGAAAATCTCACCCACCTGATAAAAAGTATAAGTGGCCAGGCAGAAATTAAGAGCAAAACTAACAGGGAAAACAACAAAAAGCTTATGCCTAATATAGAAATAACTGATATTAGAATCAACAGAAACAAAATGAACATAAAAAACATCATTCCCATAAAAAATCAGTACCTTTTGGAGAGGAGAGGGTTTGGTAAGCTCCGCAACCTCCTCGGCTAGAAGATCATCCTGGTCCATCCAAGCATCTTCCTTAACGGGAGATAGGGGCACAACTTTAGAAGAGACACCCTTGGAGGTAGGGGTTGCAGAGGAAGAAGACCCCTGAACACCCTTGATGTACCTATCCGAATCAGATGAGTAGTTGGGATTAGCCTCCCAATCCGGCCACTTAGAAACATTAGCCGGCGCCATACCCTCAGTAAGGGAAGAAAATGGGCGAACATCAACTGAGGGAGGAGGAGGGAGAGAAGCTTTGGAGGTAGGAGAATGAGGGATAGTAGGAATCAATCTGACAGAGCTACTCCCATGAACGGACAGAGGCTTAGCAGCTGAAGAGGATGACAAATCGGGATTGATCCAAACTAGGTTATAAGCTTTGGAAGGTGAATTTTTGGAAGCAGGGGAGAAAGCAACGCTCTTGTGTTGAAAAGGATCTTGCTTTTTGAAGAATGGCTTTTGGCTCCCCTTGGCTTTGGCCGTCGAAGACGGCACAACTGAGGCACTGCCAGCCGCAAAGGACAAAGAAGGCGCTCCTAAAAGAGCAGAGTGCACAGGAGTGCTAACAATGGGTCTAGTTTTACCCAAAGAGCCAGAAGGAGGGTCATGATAGCTGACGGAGATGGGGAAGAGCAACTGTCCTATGCGGAAATTCTGTCAGAAACGGGGGGGGGGGGGCAGAGAAACTCAGCCTCCACAATAAGACAGCCAGAAGCCAAAAACGAAGTAGCAGAAGTGCGCGTTAACTCTCCGACGCAACTGGCCATGTCTGCCACGATGCGGGGGGAATCGCAGAAAGGCGGCATCCCAAGAAGAGACACCTTAGTAAGGCTCGATTGAAGTGACGGAGAAGAAAGACGCTGGTGTATCCACTTGCGGATAGAGAAGTGAATTGAAACAATGGAGATCGACTGAAGAGCCACCAACTCATCAAGGACCTTAGCCGTTGGATAGAGGATTACGACGTCACCATTAGAGCATGTATTAACAGCCCAAGACCAGTCAGGGACGTTGCAAGTGTTAAAAAGGAAGGAGTCTAGAGCAAGGTTGGAGATAGACCCTCCATTGAACGAGACAGCCCCATAACAGTCAAATGTGTTAAACTTCTTAGCTATATCAGGAGAAGGAACATACACTAATGTCACGTGAGGGGGAACGACCTTATTCACAGTAGGCAACTGAGGGGTAGGGCGTTCAGCCAGAGTGGAATGCACGGTGGGAGGCGCGGAGGAAATCAACAGAGAACGGGGAGGTGGAGGAAACCTGGGGGATAGGCGCAGTGAGAGGAGGGGGAGCCTCCGAAGATAAACGAAACGACACTGGAGGGGTAGGGAGAAGCGGGGAAACAAAAGAGAGCTTAGGCTTCTTTGATTTGTGAGATTCTGGAATTTTAGCTTGTAGTGAAGGAATATCAAGGGCCGCTACGACCTGATCGGAAATTGGCACCCTTAAAGACAACCCTAGGAGTTGCTGCAAGGTGAAACACCTATTCCGAGAGTGTCCAGGCTTGAGACAGAATAAACACCTCATAATGGAGGGACAAAAAGCTTTGAAATGCCCTTTTTGTAGACACCGAAAACAATGGAGAGAGGAATAGGTAGGTGACGATTTGAGCAAAGAATGAGAGTAGGCGGTAGAGGGAGATGAACGGGGAGAAGAGGAAGAGGGTCTTTTATTAAACGATGAAATGGGCTGCACACCAGCGGGGCCCAAAACACAATTAATCATATTATTATTATTATTTTACCTTAACTACTTCTACCCAAGTGGAGCCCATAAGGCTGCCCAAAAGAACGAAAAGAGAGAGATTGAAGAGCTGAAAAAATCGCAGAGCTGGGGATCGAGCTGAAGCTCACGCCCCCAGGAATCCGAGCAAGAACGACCCGCCAAGAAGAAAAGGAAGACAAAATGCAAGAGAATAAGCAACACAACCGAACAGCCACACAACCACGAAAGGAGCAAAAATGAAATACCAACCACAATAAGACTCTTAGTAACAGAGTGAGGGAGTACTTACAGTGCTGCGAGAGACCCAAAAGCACTAACGCTTGGAGAAGAACCTTGAAGAGACTAACAGCTAGATCCAAGCAATCAGACCAACGGGGACACCAGAGGGCGTCACGCACACCCAAATAAACCGTTGGGAAAGAGCGCTGAAGAAGACCAGAGGGCGGAGCAGCGCAGAAGAAGTCGAGAGAGAGAAGAGACGAAGCCTCACCCACGGAAGCGACAACGGCGCAAGAGAGGAGGGATGGGGGAGGGAAGGGATGGGGAAACAAAAGGCAACGGAGAGGAAATGGATCTTGGACTGTAGATCTGAGAAGGATCTACAAAAAAAGTGAAAGGGGAGGAGTGAAAGGGTGGACGGATTGTCCGGATCTGAGGTGGAAGAAGCTCCGAAATAGGGGGAAAGAAAATTGCCAAGATAATTGCCCAAAGTTTTTCAAAATCTACCAATGGTTTGAGATTATTGAATGACCCATTGATTTTAGTTGTGATCATTAACCATGGAATTGATAATTTAGGAAATTTTTTAGTTGTGATCATTAAGCATGGAATTTCCTAAATTATCAATTATCACAACTGTTCTCCGCAGACTGAATGAATCATCCTTGATTCCCGTTAATAACTTCATGCATGTAAAGATGCAAATTTCATTGATATTAACCCCTAACAATTAAAAGACACCTTTACAAAAGAAAAATGCATCATTGAATGTTTTGTTTGGAGACCACTTGATATGGCTAAAAATAGGGTTAAATCGGTACCGTTCAAATTGGGCACGAATCTTGAATCTTTTAGGGGTAAAACGGTAATTTTACCCATAAACGGGTCCGAAATGGGAACTGGGTCCTTTTCAAGCCCAATAACCCAAAACGGGCTTGTCCTACTGGGTAAGGGTGACAACTCATTACAAACAAGCCTAGGATATTTAAAGAGTAATTTGAATTCATGGTTATCTCTAAGAGACGGTTTAAACCAAAACTCTTATCATGAAACGATTTAAACTCTCTAGCTTATCCAAAAACACCGGGACATAGAGATAAATGATTATCTCTAAATCGTCTCAAAAGGCGACTATAAATACCCCTCTACCCCCACCATAAAAAAGGTAATCAATATTTTTTCCACAAAGCACGCTTTCATAATCTTCCTGATTATTGACTTGAGCGTCGGAGGGTTCGTTGTCCGGGATCCATTCCGGTGTTTCGAACTGTTTGCAGGTTAGCGGCAACGGTGAGAAACAGTCAAATGCCGGCAAGAAGTCAATATGTTCGCTTTTATTGTTTCTTGAAGAATTCACAAATTATCTGTTTGCTCCCACACTGAAATTAACAGCAACAAATTGGCGCCTTCTATAGGATACAGAAAAAACAACCCAGTCACATATCGCCGATGAAGGTAGCTTCTAAGCCATGCCTCCGAAAGGAAAAGGAAAGGCGGCATCGTCCAGCCGAAGTGCCACTCTTCCTCCACCACTCCAAGATCTTTCTCCTCAACCAGACCAACAAGTTCAGCAACCACAGCCTGAACAGCCTCCTCCCAGGTCCAGGGGGCTGCCCCGGGGGGCTCCCCTCGAAGCCGTCAGGGACAACACTCCCACCATGACCACATCTCAGTCCACAATCCCTCAACCGACTTCATGGCCTCTCAAAGTCCTCCAGGGCTGGATCTTCGTCAAGTGATTGTTAACCGTCAGCAGGGGGTAGACCTCCGAACTCGCTTGAATGAGAGGCGAGCGCTTAAGGAAGTCCTTCACCCCGAGCGCCAAAGGGCCCTTAGAGTCCGGTCCCCCCGCAAGCCAAGGCCTAGAAGAACCCCTTCCCTGAGGAGGCGAAGAAAGTCCTCCACGTCGTCAGCAGAGAAGTCTCACCTCGGCAAGCTGATCAGCACCTAGGGACCGCCGAGCTGGAGGGGCACCAGTCACTCAAGCAGAATTTCAGAACTTCAAAGAAGACATCCTGCGAGCTCTCAATATTGCCACGAGTCACGATCTGCATGCAGCAAGCCCTCGCCATACCCCGAGTCATGACCAGTGTGCACCTAGCCCTTGCCGTATCCCCACTTATGAAGGAGACTCCCGAGGGTTGACTAGATCCATCCGGAGGGACGACTCGGTTCACCGCCGTCTCCACGAGATGGAGAGGCGCCTTAGCAGACTCGACCTGGAAGAAAAACAGCAGGCGAGGACCATTATGGAAGCCCCGGTCTCTAAGACCTTCAAGCCCCCTCACTTCGAGTCCTACAATGGGGAGACAGACCCAGCTGATCACATCGAGTGTTTCAAAACTCATGATAATTCACCATGCCTCAGATGCGCTTCTTTGCAAGACCTTTCCAGCCACATTGAAGGGACCTACAAGAGAATGGTACTCTAGATTGTCCCATGCCTCCATCTTCTCGTTCAATCTGCTTGAGGAACTCTTCCTCACCCACTTCGTCAGTAGCCGCAGAACAGAGAAGACGAGTGCATCCCTATTGGCCCTCGGCCAGAGGAAGGGAGAGCGCCAAAGGGACTATGTCCGGTGCTTCACAACCGAGGCTTGGTCTATCGCCTCTCTTGATCAATCGGTGGCCTTTGCGGCATTCCGACGCAACATTAATCACGCTGAACTAATAGCATCCCTCGCCAAGAAGCCACCCCAGGACTTCTCGGAGCTCTTGTTAAGGAGTGAAAAATATATTCGGGTAGAAGAAGCCCTCCATCTTCAAGACCAGAAGGAGCCCCTATCCGGGAACAAACGGAAGGGTGCAGAAGAAGGCTTTAAGAAGCTCCAGAAGGACAACAGCGGCCAGTGCCGCCCTCTTCCCCGCTTAGAAAAGTTTACTCCTCTAAATGCTAGTGTCTCAGCCATCCTCATGGAGGTCGACAAAGAGGGTCTGCTCCAACCTCCCTTGAAAATGAATACACCTGGCAAGAAGAGAAACAGAGATAAGTGGTGCCGCTTCCACAGGGACCATGGTCACAATACGGATGATTGTCGAGCCCTGAAGGACGAAATCGAGGCCCTCATCTAGCGAGGGCAACTTGCCAAGTTTGTGAGGAAGGATAGAGTTGATCCTCCACCACCCCGGGGGGGCCAATAGGCGAACCAAGAAGCCAGCGGAATTCCAAGACTCGAGCCAAAGGCAGCTCTGCATTCTATACACGAAGGACCCATGGGGGGAGTCTAACTCCTCCCGCAAAGCCTTCATCTGGGAGGTCAACTCCGTAGAAAACTTCCCTCCTCCCAAGAGTTTTGGTGTCCCAATTACCTTCTCCAATAAGGACTTGGAAGGCGTCCGAATGCCCCACTGCGATACACTTGTAATCAGCCTTCAAATGGCCAATCATGAGGTACGACGGATCCTTGTAGATAACGGGAGCTCTGTTAACATCCCCTTCTTAGATGCGTTCCAAGGTCTGGTCCTCTCCCGAGGCCGCCTTAAACCAGCAGGATACACTCTGATTGGATTCTCAGGGGCCCCAGTTTCGATCGAAGGGGTGCTCACCCTTGACGTGACCGCAGGTTGAGCCCCAACAAGCCGAACATAAACAATGGACTCCATGGTAGTAGATGTGAAAGCAACGTACAACGCCATTCTCGACAGACCAGGCCTAGCCGCACTGTGTGCCGTCCCCTCCGCTTTCCACATGAAAATGAAGTTCCCGACCCCTGCAGGGGTAGAAGTTATTGGAAATCAAGAGACGGCCCGAAGGTGCTACACTACGGCTATAGGAGGGACACTTCTCTCCCTCGACTCGTTAGAGGTCCCTCAAATTGGCCGCCATATTATCTCGGAGCCAGTCGACGAGTTAGAGGAGTTTCGTTTTTTGAAGAAGATCCATCTAAGACCTTCCGAGGAGTAAGGTCCTTCCGCAAATAGTCAAGAAATAGATCATCGAGTGCATCAGAGACAGCAAAGACCTATTTGCATGGACAACAGCTAACATCTTGGCATATCGGAAGACCTCATCACCCACTGTCTCAGCATCAATCCCGAAGCTAAACCCGTTCAACAAAAGCATCGTAAGTTTGCCCTCGATCGATAGGTAGCCATCAGAGAGGAGGTGGATAAACTCCTCACGGCTTGCTTCATCCAAGAAGTCAATTATCCCGAGTGGCTTACCAACGTAGTAATGGTAAAAAAAAGCTAATGGAAAGTGGAGGATGTGTATTGACTTCACGGATTTGAATAAGGCCTGTTCGAAAGATCCGTTCCCTCTCTCTAGCATCGACGCCCTTATTGATGCTGCATCTGGTCACCAGCTACTTAGTTTCATGGACGCCTACTCCGGATATAAACAAATCAGAATGTTCCCTCCTGATATCCTGAATACCTCTTTTGTGACCGACCAAGGCCTGTATTGTTACCGAGTCATGCCTTTCGGACTAAAAAATAATGGGGCTACATATCAACGCCTTGTCAACAAGATCTTCCTAGAGCAGATCGGCAGAAATATGGAAGTTTGCGTAGACGACATGCTGGTGAAAGCCTCACCCATGCGGACCATGCCTATGACCTACAGGAAGCCTTCAGCGTCCTGCAGAAGCACAAGATGCGACTTAATCCATCCAAGTGTGCATTCGGAGTATCGTCAAGTTTAGCACTGGTAACGGGTCGGGTCGAGTCGGGTAGCTCAATACCCGGATCCAGACCCGGTCAATGACGGGTCCAAATACTGGACCCAGACTCAGACCCATGAAATTCGGGTCCGGGTCCGGATTCGGGTCCGGTTCCCCACAAAAAATGTTACCCGTTCGCTTTCAGGTCCGGGTCCGGGTTCGGGTCCTGTTTCTAGTCACGGGTCCGATTCGGTTCCGGGTCTTTAAAGCATAACACAATATCACATAAATTTATATGATGTTCTAGCAAAACAAAGGGGATAATGTACTAATATAACATATCTCTATTTAGATGTTCTCAGAAAGTGCTATTTATTAGCACTGAACTTTCCCAAATCAGTTCTGCAATTCTTTCAGAAAGTAGCAAAATAGTAAAACCCATGCTTCATACTGTCATACACCCATGCTTCATACATAACTGCATTTTTTTGGCATCAGAAATATCAACAGATCAGGAAGTTGCATTACTTTCAAAGTTTCGATATAGATCCAGTCTTAATTCTTAAAACAATGTACACCCATGCTTCATACATGCATTTAAATCCATAATTGGAATCCTCAAAAGACAACACTACTAAGTACTAACTGGAATCCTCAAAAGTTCGATGGAGAAGAAATGTGATACACTGATCATCACTACTTTGGAGGTGGTTTTTGGTCGGGAGCAATCCAATTCGCTTCTTCAAAGTTACATGCTCCTTTGAAAATTTGTCATCTGCGAAGAAGCGAGCTGCACCACAAGAAAAGAAACTATTAGCACTCAATACACATTTGTTAATTTATGTATCGAAATACCTTGTTTTTTTGGACGGTTTTACACGTGTGTGCTCTTCTCATTGAGGCTCACATAAACCTTTATTTTTCAAGTGTCATCTCATGAAACTAAACCTATTACAGATAGCAATCAATCTATATGCTTGAAATATAGACAAGAAAGACTGGGATGAGCCCGACCAATGGAAGCCTGAGAGATTTGTGAACAGCAAATATGATCAAATGGACATGTACAAGACCATGGCTTTCGGAGGGGGGAAGAGGGTATGTGCTGGTTCTCTGCAGACATTTCTAATTTCATGCACTGCCATCGGTCGACTGGTACAAGAGTTTGAGTGGAAGCTTAAAGACGGTGAAGAAGAGAGCGTCGACACTATTCAGCTCACCACTCACAAACTCCACCCTATGCAAGCCTACACAACACCAAGGAAATCTTATGTCTGACACAGCATATGTTTCCCATCTTCTTTTTATATGATAAACGAGAAGGATAAGCTGGGGCTACTTTCGAAGTATCCAGATAATATAGATGGTAGTAGATCTTCTAATATGAAAATCCATGCAGTTATATGCTATCTGTATCTCAAAAACTATTGAGGAACAAAATTTCAGAGAAAGTTTTTTTTAAATGCAACTATATATATATATTTAAATGCAACTATATATATATATATATATATATATATATATATATATATATATATGGCAAAACTGGCATAGAATTCCATTATTGAGAAGATAATGAAACAGTATATCAAATGCAAAATGCACTCACTGACTCAAAATTCACTAGATTGTTCATAAATTACAAAATGCACTCTAAAAATACCCCAAAATGTCACGTAAAGATTAATCATTAAATACTCAGATAGGATTTAATCATCACTAGTTACTCCTATAATTCATTTATTCGATGAATCATGAAACATAGTGTGCAACTTCAGAAGCATAATCCATCACATCATCACTCAAAAATAATGAGAAAAAACTCCATTTGTTCACTGTTTTTACTCAAGCATATTTAGTTGTTCTCACAAAATACTATGGCATAAATTACTCAAGCATGATAAATATAGATCCAAATCAATATAGATCCATATCAATATAGATTCTCATGCACATGGAAAGTATCTCTACATTATTTTCGATATATATCCATATCATAAAACAATGATCACCCATGGATCGAAGAGGACCGCTATGGATAAAACTGCAGCTATGGACAAAATCACATCTCAAATGCTTTCACTCAGCAGCAAAAGATTTGATCATTAAAAAGCTCAGATAGGATTCAAACAAATCACTAGTTACTCCTATGAATCATTTATTCAATGAATCATTAAATCAAATGACTCGTAGTGTGCAACTTCAGAATCATAACCCATCTCATCATCACTAGTTTAAAAAAAGTAGCAAAGTAGTCAGTAGTGTGACCTGATAGCAAAAAAAAGTAGCAAAGTAGCAAAGTAGCAAAGTAACAAAATAGTAAAACCAAGCTACTTAGTTGATAGAAAGTTAGCAAACAACAAAGTAGTATGAACTTACAGTTACCAAAATGATTAAAAATGAAATGAACCTGACCAAATCCTCCAAACCACCTCATTGTCATCAACTATCTTCTTCATCATCACATCCTTCATCAACAAAGCCTCGTAAATCTATATCTAATACACATAAGTCAATATATAAGATGAAGCATATAAATCATGAACTCCAATTTAAGTAAAGAGAGATTAATTATCATTTCTCATATTTACCTTGATCGTTTGGCACATTTCCTCGCATCCAATCTTGAGCACATATCAAAGCTTCAATAGTGGAGCCCTTCAAACTAGATCGCTTATCACTCACCACTCCAGAGCTGGTACTAAAAGCCGACTTAGATGCTACTGTTGACACCGGAATGGCTAAAATATCACGGGCCATGGATGCGAAAATAGGGTATTTTGTTTCATTCACAGACTAATACTCCAAAACATTGAAACATATGGCATTAGGTAATATCTAATGAAAAAAAAACAACCATTGAAACTAAGAAAAGAAACAACTAAAATAAAAGAAAGTTATTGAATGTAAACACTAATACATATTACTTCTTCTTCCAAATAAAGATCGAGTTCACTCTTTGATGGTAAAGATCTCTTTGAAGCCTTCTTGAAGTTATAGTATAATTGCATGAAATCTTCACCCTGTAAATGGTCCATAGTAAAAGACACTCCAATTTCATTTTCTTCTACGGGATTGATAGGTACCACTTTCATTGAATAGAACTCAAACAAATCATCTAATTTTGCTCGAACATCATCTACTTGTCGGGCCGCCCTTAAACGATGCACTTGATTTAGCATAAATTCCACAAAGTCAAACTTCTTCCTTGGATTGAAGACGACCGCTATGGATAAAATCATGCAATATTCCTCCCAATATTGCTGAAACTTTTCCTTCATTCCGTCTTGAATTTTCTTGACGGTTGGGCTATGCCACTCACTTCTCAAGTGAAAATCAATCTTGCAAACTTGATAGAAATACAAATTTGAAGTTGGAATCTTTGAGCTTGAAAACACATTTGTTGAATCGTCAAATACTTTAAGAAACTTGCAAATCTCTCTAGCCATTGACCAATCCGTATCTAATGGTGGATTTTTAAAGTGCTCAACAAAATGAAATTTTTCAAATGCTTCTTTGCACTCCAAGGTCCTATCCAACATCAAATAAGTAGAATTTCACAGTGTTGGGCAATCAATTCTTTGTTTTCTATCTCGATTCAACTTAAATTTTTTTTTTTGCACTCATCAAATGTTTGCAACCTTTGTGAAGAAGTTATAAACTTAACAGCATCACGGATTCGAACAATAGAATCATCTAAATCCTTCAATCCTTCTTTGACTACTAAATTTAAAATATGAGCCGAACACCTTACATGAAAAAAATCACTACCAAGGCGAAGCGATGATTTGTACTGTGGTTTAATATTATTAGCAACCACATTATTTGCCGAACAATTATCCATGGCAAGAGTAAATAGTTTATCTTCAACTTCCCAATCTGATAAACATTTGCTCAATGCCTTACTAAGTGCCGCCCCCGTATGTCTCTCATCAAGCTCGACAAAATTTAGAATTTTCTTATGTAGTTTCCATTCATCATCAATATAATAAGCCGTGAGACTCATATATTCCTTAGTTTGACAACTTATCCATATATCAGTGGTCAAACTAATTCGACCATGTGCACTAATTATTGAGTTTTTCAAAAACTCCTTTTCTTTCCTATACAATTTAATGCAATCTTTTGTCACTGTGGCCCTTTTTAACTGTTTAAAATCAGGACGTAAGTTTGATACCATCGTCCTAAAGGCCCAATGATCGACGGTACTAAAAGGCACTTCACACATTATAATATAACGTGCAACATCCTCTCTACTACGTTCTTGATCAAATTTATATAGACCGATATCATTAGACGGTAGATGAACCAATTTGTAATTGCCTTTTACTTTTTTCACGGTTTTTTCTAATTTTGCATGCTCTCCAATGCTTCCATAATGATGAAGTTCCCGTTGATGAACGATAAACAAGAATCTGAGAACAATACTTACAATAGGTCTTATCTTTTTTTTTTTTCATCTTTAGTGAAGATCTCAAAAACTGCAGATTCTCTCTTGTTACTCTCATCTTCAATGCTGGTCATACTCGCCTCCATTTCAACTGGAACAACAGCTTCACCAATATTCATTTGATTAATGCTTTCCTCAGCCATGAGAATCAAACTGAAAAAATTAAACATAAAGAAATGAAATTAAAACAACAGTGAACAACATTAACTCATATACTCAGTTATACATATGACTAATAATAACCATTCAATTAGAATATCCTCAAACAATTAAAATCCTCATTTCAATCCCAATCTTTACAAAATCGTGAACCCTATTCACTGCATGCATAATTCGAGATTGGAAATCGCAAAAAAGTTTAAAGTTTCTATATATCATGTAGATATCTGATGTACATTTCTATAACAAATATGGTGACGATCTGTAATCATCACGCTACGCACCAACCTACGGAAACAATCATTTGAAGATCAAAATGTACCCCAAAAAACAAAAACTAAAAACATTTGACTTGCAGGTGAAATTGCAAACCAAAATGCCTAACTATAGTTCTATACAAAACTAGTTAGAAATGACTCCTAAATACCATAAACCCTATAAATAATTTCCCGAATCGATCAAAATTCAAGCTTTTCGATGATCAATGTATGGAAATTTAGGGGTTTTGAAAGCATTTATACCTTGAGTATTTTAGCGATTTTGACATTATCTTATAGATTATGGTTTTGAGAAAAGGGGATAAAACCCTAGATTTGAGAAAAGAGGATAAAAATCATACCTTTAATTGGAGTTGTGGATGCTGGAGTAGTGGAGTGGATGAACGGAGGAGTATTTTGGCTGCTGGAGTAGTGGAGTCAATTTTTAGGGTTAATGTTGGAGAATGGACGAATTGGAGAATTGGAGAATGGAGGAAGAGCAGAACTGCAGAAGAGGGATAGCGATTAGCGGCGATAGGGTTTGGGGTGAGTGGAGTCGATTTTTAGGGTTTGGCGGCGATAGGGTTTGAGGATGAACGGAGGAGTATTTTGGATGCTGGAGTAGTGGACTCGATATTTAGGGTTAATGTTGGAGAATGGACGAATTGGAGAATTGGAGAATGGAGGAAGAGCAGAACTGCAGAAGAGGGATAGTGATTAGCGGCGATAGGGTTTGGGGTGAGTGTGAATACTGAATAGGGGATATATTTATATAACGGGTCGGGTCCGCTTCGTTTATTGATTATTTCTCTATTGCAGGTCCGGGTCCGGGTCGGATCCAATTTTAGTGGACCCAGACCCGACTCGAAATTTCAACGGGTACTTATTTTGGACCCATACTCTACCCAAACTAGATCTGGTCGGTTCTGGTCCAACGCCGTGTCCGGGTCGGGTCCAGGGTCGGGTCCGGGTTTCGGGTTTTAATACCAATGCTAGTCAAGTTAATTCCTGGGCTTCATTGTCAGCCACAGAGAGATAGAGGCCAATCCTGAGAAGATTCGAGCCATTCTTGACATGCACCTCCCTCCAGTATTAAAGAAGTTCAGAGGCTTACGGGTTGCCCACAGCCTTTGGATGCTTCCTCTCTAAGTCAGGAGAGAAATGACTTCCTTTTTTCAAACCTCTTCGAGGAGCTAAAAGTTTTGAGTGGGCACAACCGCAGTAAGAGGCTTTTGTGCAGCTCAAAGCCTATCTAGTCAACCCCCCATTATTGAGCAAGCCCGAACCAGGAGAACTAGTCTACCTCTATCTTGCTACTTCAGAACAGACTCTAAGTGCAGTTCTTTTAAGAGAAGAGAATAAAGCGCAGAAGCCCATATATTACGTCAGTAAAGTCCTCCATGATGCCGAACTCCGCTACTCAAAAGTGGAGAAGATGGTCTATGCCTTGATCATGGCCACTCGCAAACTCCGACCTTACTTCCAAGCTCATTCCATCACTGTTCTCACCGATCAACCGTTGAAGCAGATATTGCACAAATCAGAGAGCTCGGGAAGACTCATGAAATGGTCTATCAAGCTGAGTCAATATGACATAAGTTACTAGCCGCGAACAGCCATCAAAGCCCAAGCCCTTGGGGAGTTCATAGTCGAAAGCACAATTTCGGACCGTTTTGAGGAGGACATAGACCCCCCATTCTGGAGTGTCCTATGTCGACGGATCCTCATGCCTCGAGGGAAGCGGGATAGGTGATATTCTAACGGGACCAGATGATGAATCCAGTACTCTCTCCGTATAAATTTTTGAGTCCAACAACGAAGCTGAGTACGAGGCCTTAATAGCCGGCTTGCTCTTAGCCCAAAACGCAGGGGCTCACTGTGTAGAAGTATACAACGACTCTCAGCTAGTAGTTAATCAGGTCCTCGAGGAATACGAAGCTAGAGACGATCGGATGATCAAATATCTTACCCGAATTAAGCAGCTTCTAAGCGCATTCCCAGGGTCGGAAGTTATCCGCATACCGCAAGAAGAAAATTGGCAAGCAGGTGTCCTGTCCAAGTTAGCCTCTTCGCCTCTTGAAGGACTCGATCATACAGTCCTTATTGAAGTTCTCCACCCCAGCATCAAGAAAGAACATTATGAACTCATGATGATTCCTCCCTTACCACCCAGGGAGAACTGGTTGAAACCATTTTTCGAATTCCTCGAGGGGGGCATACTTCCAGCAGATCAGAAAGAAGCAAGAAAAATCCGAACAAGGGCAGAGTGCTACGCTATCATCGAAGGGGTCTTGTACAAACGCTCGTATACTCCAGTTGATGGTCGACCATATCTTCGATGCTTATCCCTTGAAAAGGCCCAGTACGCCCTTAAGGAGGTCCACGAAAGGATTGGTTGTGCTCATTGGCCCACACTATCCCTCGCCCGAAAGATCCTCAACCACGGCTACTATTGGCCCACACTCCTCAGAGATGCTCAACAACATGCCCGCCACTGCACTTCTTGTTAGAAGTTCGCGTCCATCAAACGGGCGCCCCAAGCCGAGCTCAGTTCCTTATCCAGCCCAATCCCCTTCGCTATGTGGGGGATGGATCTCCTCGGACCCTTCCCACCAGCTACCGGGCAAAAGAAATTTCTCATAGTAGTAACTGACTATTTCACTAAGTGGGTTGAAGCTGAAATACTTGCTACAATTACTGAGAACAAGGTCCAACAGTTCTTATGGAGAAACATTATTTGCCGATTCGGTATCTCCCGAATCCTAGTTACTGATAATGGAATGCAATTCTTAGGGGCAACCTTTCAGCAGTTCTGCGCCGACATAGGCATTCAGCAGCGATTCTTTTCTATCCCCCACCCATAAACCAACGATCAAGCGGAAAACGCAAACAAGCAAATTTTAACGGGTCTCCGCCGAAGGCTCGATAAAGCATCCAAAGGTTTGTGGGTCGAGCAGCTCCCGAATGTGCTATGGTCCTACAGGACCACTAAGAGAACCCCCATAGGAGAGTCCTTTTAACCTCACATACGGCTCTGAAGCTATTATTCCTCTTGAATTTGGCATACCCTCCCCTCGCCTGATCGCGTTTGACGAAGAACAAAACTCCAACAGTCTCAAAGGCAATCTCGATCTTATAGATGAGGTCCGCGAGCATTCCTTTATACGACAGCAGGCATAAAAACAGCGAGTTGAAAATTTTTACAATCAGAGAGTACGCCTTACCAATCTGAAGGACGGAGATCTAGTTTTGCGAAAACTAGCAATCTCAGCTCCTCGTACCAAGGGCAAACTCTCTCCAAATTGGGAAGGACCGTACATGATTTCCAAAGTGGTTCGTCCAGGAACTTACCGACTTGCAGATCTGGGGGGCCGGGAGATACCAAGAACCTGAAATGCGGAGCACCTGATGAGATACCAAGAGGGTGTTCAAATACCGCTCGAAGCAACTACTTCCTAAAGCATTTCTCAATGTTTTTCCTTTCACTTAGTCGTATTTTCTATGTAATAAAGGCTTGCAACTTAGAAGCAGCCACTTAGTTCTCTTTTATAAAAGCAATTTACTTTTCCGAAAAGCTGTTGTAAAAAAATTGATTGATTTGCCTCAAAACATACACTACAAGTACGAAAACTTGCCTGAAAACATACACTCTAAGTACGAAAACTCTCAAACGACAAGTTCGGAGTCTAACACTTGGCTTGACGCCGCTTTAGTCACTTACAAACGAGCAAGTGCGAAGTAGCTCGCCATTCGGAATTGCTCCCACAACTGTTGAAAATTTTCAAACGACAAGTTCGGAGTTCAATACTTGGCTCGACACCGCTTTAGCCGCTTGCAAACGAGCAAGTGCGAAGTAGCTCACCATTCGGAATTGCTCCTACAACTGTTGAAAATTCTCAAACGACAAATTCGGAGTCCAACACTTAGTTCAACGCCGCTTTAGCCACTTGCAAACGAGCAAGCGCGAGGTAGCTCGCCATTCGGAATTGCTCGCACAACTGTTGGAAACTCACAAACGACAAGTTCGGAGTGTTACAATTGTTATTGGACGAGCAAAGCTAACTGGCATCACTCTAACTCTTCCTCCCTGAGCTCGCTCTTCACGAGAGCAAGAGGTGCTCCTTACATTGCCCCCTCAGAGATACTTTAAACGTAGATTCTCCACCTCTAATTCAACAAGCCTCTCTTTGAGAGAGTCATCCGTCACCCTAAACTTTAAACGGGGCACACCACTCGCACTACCACCCTGCGAGAACTCAAGGATCGTCTTTCAAAGATGGGCCGCTTCGAAACTCTTCTCAAGCAAAACGTTCCTCAGTTCGTCTCTTTCAGCTGTAACCTCGATCAGAGAACAGCGAAGAGCTTTAAGTTTCGAAGGTTTCTTTATAGCCACCGAAGTGTGATCTTCCATGCCCTCAGGGGGCACTTCTCAAAGTATCTTCTCTTCATGCCGCGTTTCAACATCTCGGCGAGCCAAGACTCTCCTCAAATGACCGAGCTCCGTCTCCGCTTTAGAAAACCTCTCTCGTGAACGAGAAAGCCCTAGCTCTGCCACCAGATGTTTAGTGCGAAGACGAGACTTTTCACCGACCTCGTACACAACGGCCTGTTTACAAGATAGACTGATAGATTACTCTATCAAAAATGACAAGTGCATAAGACAGGCAAAAGAATTTGTTGTGCAAAAAAATATCAAGTCTTATAGATCGGAAATTATTTTCATTGCAAAAGTAAAAGATACAACTAGCGGTGGCCAGTCCGCTCAAAGGAATTCTTACAAATAAAAAAATAAGCCAAAGATAACTACAATCTACGAAGATAAAGGGAGGATAAGGATCGACCTCAGTCGACTGAGCCTCGGGGGGAGTAAGCTCCTGACCGACCCTTTTGGTTGCTTCAGGGGCCACCACTATGGCAGACAGGAGGTTCGGTGCGACCTCTTGCTCCTCTTCCTCGACCTCTTCGTCGTTCTCGTTCTCGTCCTCCTCAACGCCTTCGGGGACGGGGGCATAAAGAGTGTACCCCGAAGTTTTGAACCAGGGAGTTCGTGCCTTCACGTGAAGAAGAGCTCTGACATATGCCTTCTCCATGTTCCCTTGGAGGTAGCCCTTTGCTTCGTCCTGAGCAACCTTCACTGCTTCATCCTTCTCCGAAGCGGCTTTCTCCCTCTCCCGGACTAACTGTTGCTCCAACCGAGCTATCTCCTCTTTCGACTTAGCGAAGGCAGATTCTAAGAGCACAATCTGCCCCGACTGCGTCTCAGACATGCGAGTCATCTCGTCGAGCAGCTTCTGAGACTTAGCACGCTCCGCACTATCTTTGTCGCTCGCCGCCTTCAGTTCCTTCCTTCTCTTGCTCGGCCATTCGCTTCATCAGGTGGCCGAAGTGGCAGGTGATCTGTGAAAAAAGATGTTTAAGTCTACATTCATCAAATATAAAATAACAAAAACCAATCAAAAAAGAACAAGAGCTTACTGCCATGTTGACCTTAGCGATCTCATGGTCGTCGTCGCCAACTGACCCCTCATCCATTGCGGCTCAGTCCTTCGGGGTCGCGAGGTGGTTGATCGCCTGCATGCACGAGGCTGAGTCGCCAAGAAACCGCCGTGCTTCATCACACGCCAGTCCGGAACAAAAAGCCTTTTGTGCTCCTATGTCAGAATGGTCTCTGCGGCGGCAATCAGGGGGGTGCCTCAAAGAGCGAGAGCAGCCCCTAGAGTAAAAAGTCCCGGTCGAAGATGGCGGCGATCCAAGGTCCACCACAGGGGACTCGCTCGTCTGACCCCTGGTAGCTTTCGAAGCGGAGAGCTTCGCAGTGACTCTCTTCCTCTTCCTCTCTTTGAGGGCCTTTCCACCAAGCGTCGTTCGCTTCGAGATCATCGAGTCAAAGTCCATGTTAAAATCCTCTGCAAGAAAAGGCACAGATTAGTTAAAACACAAGACATAGCAACGCAGACCATAACAAGTAAAGGAACGAAATTAAAGACGCATACTAGGATTGATCGGGCTAAGGCCCCCCTCTCCGAACAGATGTTCTTCTGTCACTTCTCTCCAATCTAAGGAAGGCCGATCTAAAAGCGTCCTGACCATCTCGTCCTCCTCGGGACTCAAGACAGGTTCGGACTTTGCCCTCTTCGGCACTCCATCCTTCCACCTCGTGAGTATCTCACAAGGCTGGCTACTACTGACTATGAAGAACTTTTCCTTCCAAAATTTGATCGAGTCGGGATTCTCAATCAACTTTACACCTCGGCCGAGAGTAAGATAAAACCTATACACTGATCTGTTCTTCTGATGAACCTTGTATAGCTTCCTCAAGACATTCAGTCGAGGCTCGATCCCCCCCGCCTGACAGTGAAGGACGAAGCCGTTCACATGTCTCCACATGTTCGGCATGAATTGGACGGGGCTTAAGCCGAACCATCGAAGAACTTCGGCGGTAAACGGGGGGAGAGGGAGACGAAGCCCGGCATGTAAGGCATCAAAAAAGAAGAAACAAGGCGTCGGGGGAGGTCGGTGTGCAAGCCCTGATACCTGGGCCCGGTAATATAAGTCCTGTACTCTCTCGGAATTATGAAGCATCCCTGGATTACGCCAAGCTCTTCTCCGTGAGAATGGTGGGGATGTCATCCACCTCCAAGCGTTTGCGAGGCTCACCCTCCTCGTACAAACACGCCATACCATGCTCGACTTGAGGAAGGAGATCGGCGGAATAATCTCTAACTCAGCCAAGGCCCGATAAGATGCTCGGCAACCTACCGAGCTCCTCCACACCTCGTTGGCTCTCTACAATCTCTTCGACTATAATTGATCCCACCAACTCCTTCCCTCGATCTCCCATACTCGGGATGGCGAGTGACCTATCTTCGACTTGTCCTGAGGGGGAGGTCTCTTCTCCGAAAGACACCCTAGACATCTTTGATAAAATAAATATATATAAATAAAAAATATATATTTTCCCTTGGATGTGACGTATACGGTCGGAATTCACGCCGGAAAGAGAGAGATCGCCAGAATGCTCTGACAACTCCGATATGAGCAAAGAAAATTCCGAGAAGAAGTGAGAAATGAAGGGGGGATGAAAGATTTATAGATTGAGAGGCGACTCTTGAATTTCTTGAGCCTTCAAGGCAGTTGAAAAGCCCAAGGATAAGGAAAGTCCATGAGATAGGGAGGCTAAACGACAAGGAAAAGCGCCAAAAAACATTGTTGACTGGTCAATGGTCAACTAGTGACACGTGTCGTGCAGCCGAACCATTTACAATGTTCGGCGTCCAGCACCGATCAAACGTGTCCCCGACCGAAAAATCAGATAAAATTGTTGACTAGTCAATGGTCAACGGTCAAATGGTGACACGTGTCAAGCATTCGAGCCATCAGAAACGTTCGGTGTCATATGCCGAACAAACATGTCCCCCATCGAAAAATGAGAGTAAATCGTTGACTAGTCAACGGTCAACGGTCAAACGGTGACACATGTCGAGCATCCAAGCCATCAGAAATGTTCTGTGTCATATGCCGAACAAACATGTCCCCGATCGAAAAATCAGAGAAAATCGTTGATTGGTCAACGGTCAAACGCCACGTGTCACTTCGCCAACCCATCCACGTCATTCGGTACCAAAAACCGAACAAACGTGCCCCTGAATGAAAACAAGAGAACAGATCTGACTCCCGATGTGAGCTTGATCATGATCAACGACTCATATTTCGTCACGTCATTCGAATCCAAAATCCGAACAGATCAGCCTCCTAAAGGGAGCTTGATCATGATCAACGGCTATGATTTTGCCACGTCGATCGGATCTAAAACCCGAACAGATCAGCCTCCTGAGGCAAGCTTGATAATGATCAACGACTCTGATTTTGCCACATCGTTCGGATCCAAAATCCGAACAGATCAGCCTCTCGATGCGAGCTTGATCATGATCAACGACTCTGATTTCGCCATGTCGTTCGGATCCAAAATGTGAACAGATCAGCCTCCCGATGCGAGCTTGATCATGATCAACGACTCTGATCTCGCCACGTCGTTCAGATCCAAAATCCGAACAGATCAGCCTCCCGATGCGAGCTTGATCATGATCAATGACTCTGATCTCGCCACGTCGTTCGGATCTAAAATCCAAACAGATCAGCTTCTCGATGCGAGCTTGATCATGATCAACGGCTCTGATCTCGCCATGTCGTTCGGATCCAAAATTCAAACAGATCAGCCTCCCGATGCGAGCTTGATCATGATAAACGGCTCAGATCTCGCTACGTCGTTCGAATCTAAAATCCGAACAGACGCGTCTCCGAACAAAATATGGCCAAATAACTTCGCCTCTCGATGTGCGCTCGATCAAGATCAACACCTCAGATCATGCCACGTCATCACAGCCGTCCAATCGCCTCAACGCGCGAGCCGACGTATGATCAACGGTCGTGATTTAAACAAGGTAATTTATTTTATTTATTTCTTTTATTTAATTATTAAATCGAATTAATTATTTAAAAATTCCAAAAAATGATTAAAAATCGTAAAAAATTAATTAAAAATTCTAAAAATAATTATTAAATTCGGGAAAAACATTTTCAGAAATTCCAAAGAATAATTATTAAGTTAGAATAATTAATTATAATTTTTCGAGAAGTAATCATTTAATTCGAGAATCGGATAAAAATTCGTAAAATAATTAAAGATTGGGAAATTTTGGGGAAAAATCACAAAAAGTTACAGGACTTCGATATAATTATGAGCCACTTATAAGCTCAGGGAATACTATTTCACCCAGTACGAGGTTCAACGTCCCCGAGAATGCCGATAAATTCTATGAACCATTAGAAACGGGCGGACTATTCCTCAAAGGCTGCGAAAACTCAGTCTTCAGGAGTGGGGGGCTCGTGATATGGCTAAAAATAAGGTTAAATCGGGACCATTCAAATCGGGCACGAATCTTGAACCTCTCAGGGGTAAAACGGTAATTTCACCCATAAACGGGTCTGAAATGGCAACTGGGTCCTTTTCAAGCCCAATAATCTAAAAACGGGCCTGTCCTACTGGATAAGGGCGACAACCCATTACAAACGAGCCCAGGATATTTAAAGAGTAATTCAAATTCATGGTTATCTCTAAGAGACGGTTTAAACCAAAACTCTTGTCATGAAACGATTTAAAATCTGTAGCTTATTGAAAAACACCGGGACATAGAGATAAATGAGTATCTCTAAACCGTCTCAAAAGGCGACTATAAATACCGATCTACCCCCACCATAAAAAAGGTAATCAATATTTTTTTCACAAAGCGCTGTCATAATCTTCCTGATTACTGACTTGAGCGTCGGAGGGTTCGTTGGAGGGATCCATCCCGTTGTTTCGAACTTTTTGCAGATTAGCGGCAGCGGTGAGAAATAGTCAAACGCCGGCAAGAAGTCCACACGTTCGCTTTTATTGTTCCTTGAATAATTCACAAATCATTTGTTTGCCCCCACACCGAAATGAGCAGCAACACCGCTGTTTGTTTGTCATGCTTCATGCTTGAGGGATCTAGGATTGAAAAGTAGAGGGCACATACAAAATGTAGCTGAAAAGCCTTTGAAACCGAGAGGCTTGAGAACCCACAACCTCTAGTAAGGAAAGTGAAACGGCTATTCAACTAATCTTTTGCCCAACTTTGGTAAAAAGTAACACAAAACTGGTTTCTATATGGTAAACTATAATATGGTTCTTCCATAATGCACCCAAAGGAATTGATATTTTCAAAAATAACTCTCGTATTTTTGATATTTCCAAAATAGCAGTTGTAAGTATCTAATATATTCCAAAATAGCATCCCACATTAATTGTGTCAAGTTACGGATGGAAATGGGTGCCTTTTCACACCTTTACAAACTCTTTTATTTCCCCCCTCATTCCATTATTTATCTCTCTCCTTCTCCAAAAAAAAAAGTGTAGAAACTGAATGATGTTTGATGGGTAAATAAGATGAGAAGAAGAGAAGCATTTAAAGAGGAAAAGGGAACAAGAGGGTATTTTGGCTGGTTGAAAGTTTGGAATTCCTACAGCGTTAAGCATGAGACAGACAAAATTAACTGCCCCCCTTATATCCGCTCATGGTCATGTTAAGCATGGGACGAGGAAAATGAAACATTTCTGTTCACTAGTAACAGCATATTAAAATTAATCATATGGCATGTTTACAGAACATTTTGGCCGATCCATACAGTATACAAACACATAGATCAATAATGTTAAAGATATTATATGTTTATTGCTTGTCCGTCTGTTGTTCTAAACTAAAAGTTGATTGCAGGGATATATGTGGGAGATGGCATAGTCATCCATTTCACTCGAGCAGCTGGACAAGAGACAGGCACCGGAACTTTCTTCGATCGAATCCTTTTCGGCTCCTCTCCGTCAAACGGGAGCAACATGTGCGAGAGATGTGGGGATCAAAGTCAGCTTCATGGAGTAATCAGTTCCTGCATTGATTGCTTTCTATCTGGTGGCAATCTTTACCTTTTCCATTATTCAGTATCCCCAGCTTTTTTCCTTGCCAAAGCCCGAGGTGGAACCTGTACTCTTGCTCCATCTGATCCCTCTGATGTTGTCCTCCATCGTGCTACTTATCTCCTCTGTAATGGCGGGTTTGGAATGTATAGTATTTTCAAGAACAACTGTGAGGACTTTGCCATATACTGCAAGACTGGTCTTCTTATTATCACTTCCTTTAGTGTGGGTCGAAGTGGGCAGCTGACATCATTGATGGCTGGCTTTGGTGCAATTGCAACTTCTCCGCTTCGTTTCTTGACTACCACATCGGGTGGTCTGGTGTTAGTTGCGGGCGGTATGTATTGTGTTGGTCGATATGTCTCTGATATGGGTGTTCGTAGGGATGTTGAGAAGATTCCTGTGGAGAGACTAGTTGCACAATCTCAAATAGAGACAATGGGTAGGCCTGAAACAGCAGCAGAGACTACTGAGGCAGGGCATGAAGATTAAATATGAAGAATATGCATCTTTGTATCTGGCGATTGTAAGCAATTTGCAATGGATTCTGTAAACTCGAATTGATTTTTATATGGACAAGATTGCAACTAAAGAGTGCATTGTTTGCAACATGCTTGAAAACGTGTCAGGAGTAACCTGTGTATTGCATACGCCATTTGAAGTTGATTTGAATTGAACATGGTTTGCCTATTGAATTGTGCGTTTGGAATTTGTGTTACTGTCCGTAGTTATACAATCAAGATTAATTAGAAATAATATTGATCCGGTTCATGTTCAAAGTCATTTCTTAAATATGTACAGTGTGTAAAAATATCATTGCCGGCACCTAGGCGTATGGTCAAAGAAAGCCCTGAAACTAATTAAGCTATCAGTTGGAAGTCTTGAAGATAGTACTGTATTTCAGACAGGCAGGATGGGAGGAAAAGCTATTGGAATACAACAGTGCTTAACCGATTATTTTGCTTGTATTTCTAAACGATGAATTCTGTAGTATTTTCCCAAAAAAAATCAAGTTTCTTTGGTTAAAATTCAGTTGTGACTTTTTTCTCATCTTTGTACCGTGTTTTCTGCAATTCTCTTCATTGTAGCAGATTGTATATGAGTCGTCGTTTTTTATTTTTTCCAATTATACTCCGTGTAAAATTTCCTGATGCTTGTAACCATTTCCCTTTTATTATATATATCTCGGCTAGAGTCAGTTGAATCTATCCACGTTATCAAGAAAAATTTTAGTTGTGATTTCAAATAAAAAAACATGAAATTTAAGTTATAGGAGATGATCTATAAAGAGTAGTTTGAAGACAAAATTATTAAAGATTTATGTTGAAGGTAATTCGAAATTTGTGCTGGTTAAAAAATGTAGGCCTCTCAATAATTCAGTACTCATAGTCATACTCAAGGCTTCTAAAAGCCTGTAAAATCTATTTCAGGGAAATGAATTGCTATGGAAGTTGAGTTTAGGAGTTAAGTCGAGCACGAGCACAGATGGGTCCAACATAAGATCAAAGGTATTGTATTCATTATCGAGGCTTTCCTCGTATTGTAGAGTGGTTTGCGTTCTCCTTTTGGGTATGGTTGAGGGGCTGCCTGGTTGTGCCCACTTGTTGCTATCCTTTTGCGCTGTCTCGAGTTTGCATTCCTCGTCTCGTGGTTGGGACTGCCTGTTTATGGTGCTTTCAGCTACCCTACAGTAGTGGTCTTCAGTGGCGATCTGCTATTGAGGCTGCTTTCGGCACCCTAGTGGTGGTGTTCCTCTGTGGGTATTGTCGAGGAAGCTCGGGTCTTGTTTCGGTTGGTCTTCTCGTGCCGTTTAAGCTCCCTGATCGCTTGCTTGTGGTTCGGTACCAGCTGAGATGGAGAGGCCCTTGCTTCGGAGAGATTCTCATTATCGATTCTCTAGTGTTTTCTTTGATGTATTTCTTTTCTTTATCTCTGTTATCTGTTTCCATTTTACGGCTTGTAAAATTTACATTTTGATTAATTTTAATATATTTTTGATCTGATGGCTGGGGTTGTAAGACCCTATCTGATTCATCAAAAAAAAGGGCTTTCCTCGTATTTCCTCATATAGTCAATGACCTGACCAATGACCGAGTCAAAGGACAGATTCAGGACTGAAGTGCCAAGCACGGCCGGCCCCACCCTTGAGGCGGGTGAGGCGGCCGCCTCAGGCCCCAGAGTTTTTTCAATTTTAGGGGCCCCCAAATTTCTAATTCTCGTGTAAATATAGGCACATATATTGCGCGTAAAAAAATATTGTTAGTAGGGATCCCTAAAAGTAATTATTTCGGTAGTCGCCTCGGGCCCCGGGAACTCAGGTCTCGGCCCTGGTGCCAAGCTTGCAAGCGCACTCCTACCATTCAAAATACAGTTTTACTATCATTTCCATTATAGTTCTAGTTGATCCAGAGCATACTGTAAGTTGATCTCAACTGTTGGATTTTTAGATTCAACAAAAGAAAAAACCCACTTTCAACTGTATTCCATGAATAATCGGCAGTTCCATTATTTCGAACTAGATTCCACTAGACGCAGTAGGTACGCGTGGTGGTATCCTTTCGGATTCAAGGGATCCAGTTTCTCTCTTGTGTCGGTTCGTCGGCTTAACTTTTTCCTCATCGTTACTCTTCATTGGATCACTTTCAGCTGTCCCTTAACAGTGATCTCAGTTTATGGGCCATCTACGGCGGACCGACGTCCCTTGTTCTGAAACGAGTTCTTCTCCTTTCAAGGAAGTGTTTTAGGACATTGGATCTTTTGCGGGGACTTTAATGTTACTCGATTCCCCTATGAAAGAGTGGGAAACCCTTCCTCTCTAGCCGACTCTCAGTGCTTCAACGATTGCATTCTTTCGCTTAATCTTAGCGAAATACCTACTAATGGTAGATCGTTCACTTGGTCCAATATGCGGATTTCGCCATCTCTGGCTAAGCTTGACCGTTTTCTCGTCTCCCGATTGGATCTCCCATTTTCACAGTTCGTTTGCTAGCGCTTTGCCAAATCCCAGTTCTGACCATATTCCTATCACTTTCCACTCTAACTTTAACTTTTCCAAACCATTCAAATTCCGTTTTGAAAAATTCTGGTTATAAGATCAAACCTTTATCAATCTCATTATTAATTGCCTTTCTTCGGTTACAGGTTCCACCGGCCTAAGCCGCATTCTCCTTAAACTCCATGACGTCAAACATGGCTGTAAAATTTGGCATAAGGAAAGATTTGCTCAGGACCAAGTCCTCAAAAGATTCCTTTTGTCTTCGATTAATTCGATTGACCTTTTAGAGGAGAGTGGCCCAATCTCGGACGTTTTGCGTGGGGAGTGTCTTTCTTACAAACATAAGTTTGCTGAGCTCCTCAACTTAGACCACATTAAATGGGCTCATAGGGCTAAGCTTCGCTGGCTCAAGGATGGTGATTGTAACACATCTTTTTTCCATAATTTCGCTTCTCATCGCCAACGATGCAGTCGTATTTCTTCTCTTCTCGTTAACAACATTGAGCTCAGTTCTACTGAGGAGTTTCATGCCTCCTTCCTCTCCTTTTACAAAAACCTATTAGGCTCCCCTAAGAATAGTTCTGTGCATTTAGATTGGGCCCAGCTTTATGGTAACGAATCTCATGACCTGTCCAGTCTTGAAGCCCCCTTCTTCGAGGAGGAGATTAAATCGGCTGTTTTTTCGTTGCGGAGCGACTCTGCACCTGGCCCTGATGGGTTTCCTTACTTTTTTTCCAAAAATTTTGGGATTTCTTAAACAAGACCTCATAGATATGTTCGCTGATCTTTATCAAGGTCGTTTTTCTTTCGACCGGATTAACTATGCCCATATTGTTCTCATTCCCAAAATTTTGGGTGCTAATACGGTTGGTGTGTTTTGTCCCATCAGTCTTCTTAACACTTCTTTTAACATTATTATGAAAGTTCTTGCAAGCCATTTAAGTCGTGTTATTTCACCCCTCATTGTTCCCGCTTAATCTGGTTTTATTAAGAACCGTTTTATTCTTGATAGCGTTGTTTGCGCCCAAGAAATTATTTCAGATTGTCATAGATCCAATTCAGAGGGCATTCTTTTAAAATCAGATTTTGAAAAAGCCTATGATAACGTTGGTTGGGATTTTCTTTTTGATATCCTTATCCATAGAGGGTTCGGTTTTAAATGGATAGCTTGGATCAAATCCAGTCTTTCCGCTGGCACATCCTATTCTCATTATTGGTTTACAAGGGAACAAATTCAAATGTAAGTGTGGTCTGCGCCAAGGAGACCCTATCTCTTGTCTTCTTTTCGCTCTTTATGGCCGATGTTTTCATTAAACTTCTTCGCAATGCTTGGGACGCGAATGCTATTGAGGGTTTGGGAGGATCTCAAAGCTTTCGGGGTGTCCTCAATTTACAATATGCAGATGACACCATTATCTTTGCTAAGCCTAATGGGTGTACTATGAGAAACCTAAAACTTCTCCTCTACCTATTTGAAAAAGCTTCTGGCCTTTCGATTAATTTCAATAAATACAGCGTTCTTTGGCTTGGGGGGCCTATCGATCGTCAAGCTGAGATTGCTCACTTTTTCAGCTGTGCTTCTTCTTCATTTTCGGTCATGTATCTAGGCATCCCCTTGAGATGGGGTAAATTGCACAAGTCTAACTGGATTCCGATGATCAACAAGGTTGCTTCCAGACTCAATGTCTGGTCTGGTAAACAACTTTCCCGTGGGGGCCGTTTAATCCTTATTAATTCAGTTCTTTCTTCAATTCCTTTATATATGATGTCCTTTTTCTACTTTCCTTCTTGGTTTATCAAGAGGATTGATCAGATTAGAAGGAATTTTTTCTGGTTAGGATCTGATATCTATAGACCCGGGACTCATCTTTGTAACTGGAAGCTGGTGTGTTCGGCCAAATTGGCTAGGGGTTTGGGGGTCCTCGACCTCAGAAACCAAAACATAGCTCTGCTGGGAAAGTGGTTATGGAGAATTTTAAAAGATGATTCTCCCGCCTGGGCGAGTCTTATCCTCCATAAGCGCCACTCTCGTCATAAGATTTGGGAAATTTTCCCAAATCTCTCTCCGTGCTGCTTCTCCATTCTGGAAGGGAGTTTGGAAAGTAGTGGAACCTTTCCAGTGTGGTCTTTTTAAACTGT
This sequence comes from Hemerocallis citrina, assembly GCA_017893485.1. Lineage (NCBI taxonomy): Eukaryota > Viridiplantae > Streptophyta > Magnoliopsida > Asparagales > Asphodelaceae > Hemerocallis > Hemerocallis citrina. Next base: position 317,548,688 of record CM030358.1, read on the forward strand.
GCTCTAACGGCTATAAGACTAGGTTCCGAACTGATTTTTGGCTTGGGAATTATAAGATCGCCTCAATCTTTCCGGACCTTTACCAGCTCGCTCTTAATCCTCTTGCATCGGTGGCGGATTACCATATTAATCCCAACAGTGAATGGCATATCCCTATCCTGTCTCCTTTACCACCGACGCTGCTGCCCCAATACACCCACCTTCTTTCTTGTTTAAGCGATTATTTCTGGCAGCCCAACGAAGATATCATTTGGCGTTGGACCAGTTCTGGTTCTTATTCGGTTAAATCTTTCTATAATTCTCTCAACTTCTGGGGGGTTAAGTCTTCCTACGCCAATCTGCTTTGGAGCAGCTGTGCTCCTTTGAAAGCTAAAATTCTTTCTTGGCTTGCTATCAACAACAAGTTATTAACTGTCGATGTTCTCAATAAAATGCATTTGGCTATGGGGCAATCTTGTTCTTTCTGTCTCTCTCATCAGGAGGACGCGGAACACATTTTTTTGAGTTGTCATGTTTTATGCCCTCTTTGGACTGTTTGTAAGGAGGCTTGGGTTGAGTTCGGTTCTGCCAGACCTTTTATCCTGGTGGACTAATTGGAGGTCACATAGTATTATTAGATCTTTTGGCAAATCTTGGGATCTGTCAATGATTGCGCTTATATCGATCATTTGGAAAGAAAAAAATAATCGCATTTTCAATCAGTCCTGTCGTCCGATTGGTAGTCTTGTTGATGATTTAGTTTTCTTTACTAGGCACTGGGCATCCGCTTTAGCTCCGGATAAAGCGATTGCTTTGCACCTTCATCGTCTAGAGGCTGCTGCTTCTAGACTGCGTCTTACTTCCTTTTTTCCACCTTAACTTTTGTTAGGCACTAATGTCTTCCTCTAACTGATGTGTTCATTTTCTTGTTGTTTTTTGTGCGTAGGTCTGATGTGTCCGACAGTTCTTTTTCCCGTCTTCCTCTTTCTCTGGTAGCCCAGGCATTTTCATGTTGGGGCAACTCTAGTTTTATCTTCTGAATGCAATGATGTTAACTATAGTTCTTTATTTCCAGCAACTTATGCTTGTTCTACTAAGTTTCTACTTTTTGAGAGTCTAAGTGACTTAGCTCTGCTACTACAATGATCGTGTCTTCTACTACTTCACTACTGCTGTTCTTTGTTTCAGTTATTCTCTTATATCTATGCTATTAATTTTCTTTCTCTTTTCTCCTGGTTCATTATTTGGGTCGTAGGTAGTGTGATGGAAGAGATTGCTCTCTTGTTCTGGTTGTTTTGAGCTGCTATTTATTCCCCTACTTCGTTTGATTCTGGGTGGTGGTTTTTTAGGGCTTCATTGAGCCCTCTCAACTTGCTGTGTTTGTGTTTTCTACTGTGTTTCTCTACCTATTGTCTTCGTGTTTATGCTTTGTTTCTTTTGCGGCTACCTGCTCTCCAGTGATCTAGGGTTGGCTTTCCGCTCTAGAGATGGTGTTGCCCGATTTTTTTCTTGAGGGTTACTCTGGGTTCTCCTCTTTCCACTCTAGCTGGCTTTTAGAGGGCTTGTTTTGGCCTTTTCTGCTTCCTGTGATTGTGTTTCTGCTGGGCTATTTTTTCAGTTTTCACTGTGCTTCTGTTTTGTTTCTTTTGCTGCCCTCTATCCGGTGCACTGTGTTTGGCTAGCTGATATTTAGTTTTGGTGTTGGGATGTTTCTGTCTGTGTTTGCACGATCGGAAGGTATTGCTTTTGTCTTACTGATTCATGATGATGTCTCCGCTACTGCTCTTGGAGTTTCCTTCGGTCTCTGCTGATGGTGTGGCCTTCTCTGCTTTTGAGTGATGCGTCATGAGCTTTCCGTTCTTGGTGCTTTGTCCAGTGCAGTAGCTCGGGGTGCTTCTTGCTGATGGTCTAGGGGTCTCTCCGGGCTATTTTGGGCCATTCTGACTCCCGTTGTGATTATTTTTCTGTATATAGCTTTTTTTATTTCTTTTCTTTGTTTTACATCTTGTAAAATTATCGGTCTTTGTATATACTGTATTCGTTTATTATTTATTCATTCGTTGGGGCTGGAGTCTTCCGACTCTATCTATGTTATCAAAAAAAGAAAGAAAATAAAAAAACCGTTATAATTGTCTATTTTTAGTGTACTAGTAATCTGCACGTGTGATGCACGTTCTAATCAATATTTTTTTTAGAGTAAATAATAAAACGTAATCTGACATCGAAGTGGAGACATTCCTTTATTCATACATACTCTTTACAAATTACCCCTAGTAGCACAAACTTTATTTTATGTGAATGACACTTTTGTAAATAATTATGTTGTAAATAAATTTGAACTTTAAAGATATTATGATAACTAACAATAGTTGAGTAAATGAATAATTAATATAATCCCACTTAAAAATAAAGGTTGAGATTAGATGGTTGATTGTCTACAAATTAGATGTTGTCTACAAATGACACCCTCAGCTCTTCCATTATAAAAAGTGGAACCTCTCTCTCGAAAGGGTCAACCCAAAAGAGTTTCTCTCTCTAGATTTTCACGAGAGAGAAGCTCCCCAAAAACCACCCAAAAAACAAAAACCCTAGATCTAGAGAGCGCTTGGAGGGGGTGGCGGCCGGGATCTCGCCGCCCCTTCCCCGGTCGTCGTTCCACGCCCTGAAACCCCCCCCCCCCCCCCCGCCCGCCCTTCACCCACTCCCGCTCTCTCTCTCTCTCCTCCCGTTTCTCTCTCCCCGTCCGCTTGCCCGCCCAAATCTCCTCAACCCATCTCCATCACCCTACCTCGGTGGCCATCCACCTCAGCTGTCACCACCTCCGGCGCCCCCCCCCCTGTCAATGACAACCCACAGCGCCCTTCCCCTCTTCCTCGACTTCCGACGCCAGATCTATGATGCACCGCCGCCCCTTGGCCTGGCCAGCGTGCAGACGACCTCTACCGTCACGCCGGTGGGCCATCATGCGATGCTTCGGCGCCGTCGACCTAGATATGTTGGTGGGGGTTTGGGGGTGACTTGTTTGAGGTTGGGGTTTGGGTTAGGTCGGGATTGGGTGGCTTTATGTCATGCCCCGCTTCTCAAAAAGAATACGGAATACGGATACGCAACAAAATTTCAGCGAATGATCTTCATCATCCATAAGTTGTTCCAGAAATCTTTACAACATTCTCAAGAAACATCAGAGTCGGAAGCAAAAGAATCAACCACATGCACATAATGAGCCAAAAATACCAACAAGAATACTTGAAATCAAATACATAAATCTCAAATAGTCATGATCTGAATAAAACAGATGTCTTGGGTCACATCGCCCAAATACAAAAATAAATCCAGGTCTCAAATACAATATTGTTCAAGCAAGCTACAAGAAATAATATTAATAAAAAGCAGCACTAATACTTCATGTCTCCGATACCATCTGGAACCTGTTCTCCAAAATCTGCAATTCAACAAATGCAGGAAAGAGGGAAAGAGAAAAATAAGTACCCGTCAATTGCAAGTTACGGGCCACTTATAATGTATGATACAAGCACATGGAGAAACTAACAAGCAACATGGTATAAGTGTGATGTCAACATAAACAACTAGCATGGTAATGTGATCAAGTGTATATGGCATAAATCAAGTGTCAAGAAATCAAGTATCATGTAAACATGCATCAAGTGTCAAGTATCATGTAATCATGTATCTAGTGTCATGTATCAAGTCTCATGTAAACAAGTAGTCAAGTATCAAGCAAGCATGTATCATGTTCAAGTATCATGTTCAAGTCTTGTAGTGATTACTATCTAGGTAGCACTTCATGCAGCCCACCTTACATGGTTGCTACAACAAATAGTTTTGCTTTAGATTTCATAGTGAACTATAGAGGACAGTGTACTCGGGGACAAGTCAAGTATTGAGCTCCAAGTTCCAAGTATCATGTATCATGTAATCACGTGTCAAGTTGTGCAAGTGGCAAGTATCGTGTCTTGTGTGCAAGTATCAAGTAATCACGTATCAAGTATCATGTCTCAAGTAATCACATAGGATCAGTGGATTCCCTTCCGAGTACACGTTTCTGAATTATCCACTATTAGATCTGTTCCTTAAACCCCGGCTTGGTTATTTATTATTAATGTCAAGCAAACATGTATATGTGCAAAATATATAAATAACATGGCATGATCATGTGGCAAGTGCAAGTTGCAAGATAAACATGTACAAGTACAAGATATCTCATAAAGGAATAAAATAGACAAATCTCAAGTTTAGGACAGCAAGACCATACTGTTGTAAAACAGTGATTCCTAGTGTTACAAACAAGCAAATCTGGATCTGTCGAAGGATCTGGAAAATAGACTTCCACACGAATCCAGAGATATAAATAAGTCATATATTAATTCACAAAAATACAGCTCAAAACTGATTTGAATACAGAAATTAGGTTCAGCCAGAAATCAGGAAAACGAATTCAAGAACAGGAAAACAACATGAAAACACATTAAATAATTCCACGAAAAATTTGGGGTATTTCCCTATATGTCCAGTATCTAAATATAAAGTTTCAGATTTTTCCAATAAAATTAGATCACTCATCAAAAATAAGAAAGCATCAAGAAAACATAGTTTGGCAAATCTGGAATTCCCAACACTGCTGTACGAAAACTATGAGATCTCGCAACCAGTGAAACGAAATCCAATTCCGCCAAAGGAATATGAAAATAGATAAAATATACTAACTTTCATATTTCACAAATATTTTTCATACAGTAAAAGGAATCATAGTGAAAATAAGGTTCGTTACAGAACAGCGAGCAAAATACAGCAGGTATAGATTTCATAAACGAGCATGAAACAACACATAAAACTCATTAATAAAATTCACCAAAATTCTGGGTAATCCCTAAATAGATAAAGAAACACTAGCCAAAGTTTTGGATCAAAATAATATATTTAGCATAGTTCTTTAAAATGGTTTGTCATCAGAATTACCGAAAAACAGAATCTGGAAGAGATCGACACCTCTGTAGTAAAACGGTCAAAACTCAATCATACGAAAACAAAATCGAGCAAGGTCAGAGGGGTTTGAAAATAGACGAAATTATCTAAAACTCGTGCTTTATACCGAAATTAAGATACTGACTTTAAAACAGTCCAAAACAGCAACCAAAACAGAACAGCGACAAAATATGGATTTTTCCCTTAAAAACAAAATCAATATAGATTTAAGAAAATTGATCCAAACACATCCAAACATGAAATTGAGTCTACCAAGTGTCCAAACATCATAATTTAGGGTATCTAGCATGTCCACACCAAATATTTCACATGTGTCTCAATCAAAACACGAATTCTCACAAAAGTCTCACATACATGATCAAAATCAAGAACAGATAAAACCTAAGTTAATTCATGTCCATATTGTGTAGTGAGCCATCTATGGTCAAATTTTCACAATAGAGACAAAACCCATCAAGCAAAACACAAACAAGAGTTGTCTCTAGACCCAACTACACTATAGGTGGTATTTTTGACTTGTATCAAACAAATGAATTGGAGTACAAGTTACTTGCCTTAACCGAAGATGAAGAACGATGCAAATCAAGAGTAGGAGCAAAACCCACGAACGAAAATCTGCGAATCAACGAATCCAAGCAACTAGAGCGAAAATCTCCACACCAACAAAAACTCCAAAAGCGAGATGAGTAATAGTGGCGTGCGGCCACAAAAGAACACCACGAAAAGGAGTCGAGGGATTGAGTGGTGGTGTGAGGTGGTCGGGATGGCCAAGAGGGGGATTGGAAGTAGGGTGAAGAGGGCTCGGGTGTACGAGATGGGGGGATCGGGTGTGGGGTGTTGCCAGGATGAGAGTAGGCTGGGAAAGGGGATGGCGGCCTGGAGGGGAGCTCAGCCTGGGCTCGGGGTTGTATGCGGGTCGGGATGCAAGCAAGGAGAAGGAGAGAGAGAGAGGGAGGCCGGGATTGAGAGTATGGGAATTAGGGTTAGGGTTTAGTGGAGAGGGGTATATATATATATAGGGTGTAGTTGTGGGTTAATGGGTTAATGGGTATTAGGAGTTGTAGGTTTACCAAATGGATTATGGATTTGGGTCAATTAAATAGGAAAACAATAGGGTTGGGGAAAAAAATAGGACAACCAAATCACCACCACCACAACACCCAAAAAAAACAAAATAAAATAAAATAAAGAGAACGAGACCAAAATGAAGAACGAAACAAAAAAAACAACCAATCAAACATAAAGGGCTCAAAATGAAATAAAACGAATATATATCGAAAACAATTCCAATATACGGTTCAGAAAGAGTACAAGAGAGAAAATACACCAAAAGAAAAATACACTCCAAAAAAATACACAAAATGAAAAACAGGGATTACACTTTACTAGATGTTTGCCCGTATGTTCTGTGCGCTTGCCACCATGTCCACACTCTCGGTCTTGCGAGGGTTGGTTGTGCGTGTGAAGATGCCGGGAGTTAGGTTGTCTTGCACGATTGTGAAGTTTGGGCCCAAAGATGGGGTCCCTCCGTGATGTGCGCTCTCTTGGCTCAGTTTCTGGGGTGTTTGTCTCAACTTGTGCAGAGCGACTATATCGCGCCAGAGCATCCTCCCGTGCCTGTTGGTGCGAATACCATGGATCTGGGGTTCAAGTGTGTGAGGTCGGTGGTTCGGTTTGGGGCCCGTAAGGCCAGGTCGGTTGTTTGTTGGTGTTGGGGGTGACGGGGTGTGGAATTTGGATATAGTTGGTCTGGAGTGTCCTACGATGTCGCCGGTAAAGTCTTCACAGCGCCTACTAGCAGGCTATTGAGCTTCCTCCATCATAGGCCACTGGCTCGTGATAGCGTCGCCTCTTCCCTCGGATTGGGAGTATGAGTTGAGTTAAGTCTGTGTGGTGAGAAATCGCCGAAGAGAGGTTGAGCGTGAGATAGGTGAAGGTATCCTCTCCACGGCTCTCTCCTGGAGCATGGTGTTTTGTGGGATAAGCGAGATAGTTGTTTGGTGAGAAATCGCCTGAGAAAGCGCTATTGTGTGAGAGGTGAAGGTATCCTCTTTACGGCTATCTCTTTGGTAGCGGCTGTGGGAGCTACTGGCACGTTTGTAGGTTAAGTGGTAGAGATGGTGGGAGGGCACGATCGTTGTGCATGTGTCGTGGGGTCAGTCTTCGTTCTGCGAGGCTTGGACCCATAGATGGGGTCCCCCCAGCGAGGTGAAGGCAGGGACCGGCGGGTGATAAAATCCAGCCTGACTTGTCTCAGTTGGGTGTGCATGTGCCGTGGAGGCACTGTACGAAGCTAAACTGACGTACTTACAATTTTGCTGGACCGAGCTCGTTTGTCGGCCCACCCTCTGGGGTTGTTGGAAAGAATTGTTGTCTGTACGCGTCATGTTACTTCATGTATATTTTATTTTATGTCTGTAGTTTGTACCTAGGCCCAGTACTCTGGGTTTGTTTCGTTAAGCTCTTTTTAATGAAACAGGGTGGCCAGATTCGACCTTTCCCTCAACAAAAGAAAAAAAAACCCTCTTCCATTATAGTATTAGATGAGGATTAAAGGTATTCAGTTTTACAGGTCTTGTTTCTTTAGGCATTGATTTTAAACATGGTAATTCCTTCGTGTCTTTGTGTCCAAAAATAAATGTTATCTTTTTGCTAACAAAAAAAAAAGTACTGGCAATCTTTTGCTGAAGGCTGTCCCATAGTCAATAGATTCAAAAACACGTATGTTACTTTTGAAGCTTAATGTCTTCGACTGAAGTGATGGACGGGTTGAGCTGTTGAATCTGGGCAGCACAAACGGAAACTAATGTTGGAAGGTTCTGTTTACATGAAGGTCTTGAGTGCAACGTATCGTACACTTGATTTCCCCAACATGACAGTTAGAACCGGGGATACCATGAATTTCAACATATGCCGACACAAAATTAGTTTCCAGTGAGGCAAAATAGTTAAGACAGACAATTGGAATTTTCCATCACATCTCTTTTGGGCTTTGTGAAAATACATACTGTAACCCACTGCATGAAGTTTAGGAACAAGCTAGATTACCAAGCTTTTTGACAATAAAGCCCTGGATGCTTCCTTCAGAATCAAGTAACCTCATAGATGTAACTTATAATTTCAAAGACAATTCAAGGGCCTAATATGAAAAAGAAAAACCCTTGTAAGAAGGTACTGATTCATTAAGCAACAATGTAGCCAAACATTACCTCCATCCGACCTTTAAAACAGACAATTTCCAGCAATACACTGTACGCATTCACATAATTACGAGTCAAAGCCCGAATAGATACCACTGTCCCTCAACAGCCTCTTCTCCTCCTCTACATAGTTCTTCCCCCTACTAGCTTGCCCCAGATCTCTCTTCCTCTTTTCCTTCTGCGAAAATGATACATTCTTCTCTTTCTTTTCAACTGGCAAGCTACTTTGCACGGTTAGAAGCTTTTCACCTTTGCTTATAGCTCGAGTTCGCTCTCTTTCTTCATAAGACTCCTCCAGTGCATCTTCTTTGCCATCTCGTTTGCCTTTTGACCAAGACCAGTCCTTATCGTTGTCGTCAACTCTAGGAGGGGGCACATTTAAGATTGAGGGTCCTCCATGATACCCATGCCGATTTAAAGCTTCATAATTCATACCTCCTTGCTTCTTCCTGGACATAATTTCTGTTCATGGAACTAAATCCACGTTAAGACAAAGGTTTTACTTTGTGATAACCAGTGGAGTATTGGAAGATTTAGGATGAAAGGTAATAACATCATAACATGGCAGGCTCTAAAAGCTTAAGCAGAAAGATGTATGCCTTGAATGAAAATATAATACATCAATTTCGAATTTGAAATAAGAAAAATCTTTACTGGTATTCAATGCAAAAATGTAATAACTTATTATTTAGCATTGGTAAGTTCAGATTATATTAAAACTTAAGGATTGCACTACAACCGAACCGGTACGAGATACACATAGTATCACAACTTCGAGAATATCTACATGCAAATTCGTGCCAGGAGATGTTAACACATATCCCATGTTCTGTTCATTAACTCGTAGAGATGGTAACTATGGATAACAAGTCCTACGCAAACTAAATTAGCAAGACAGCAATAAAATTGGAAAAAATGGGTTGTTACGTGGATGGAAAGATAGGATCTATATAGGCCTCAAACAGTGGTTGGGAAGCCCACAGCTTGGCTAAGTGGTGATGAGAAGAGGTCAGCCTGTGAACTTCTTCTATGACCCATATAACGGCCTCAGCTTTAACAGGGTAGACAATCGAGTCAAGTGGCTCATTTTCATTCTCACTCCCAATTCTAGCTCGGTCCCACTGGATAATGAGGGTGTTTGTAAGGTAATGCAGCGGTTGGTTGTATAAAAGCTTCATCGACTTAGCTAGTCCTTGCCATGATATGAAAGGGATGAGAGAGCCACGGTGGTTTGGGAGGGGAAGATGCTTCATGTACTCTTGGTACATCTTTGCCCTTCGGATCAGTGCATCTGCAGAATTAGGAGCAATATTTGATGTCAAAAGAATTTTCTTGATGATGAAAGCGATGACTGAGATGAATGTATGGTAGGTGATAATCAGGTATCCCAGTAGAACCTAAATGGTAAGGGTGTAAACAGATGAATACAAAATTGGATATTTTGCTGGTTTATCAGGTATAGCAAGTAGACAAGAAGTAGCTAAAAATATGTTCGGATTACTGCAAATCGAAGCCTAGGACCCTGGAGTGTTTTATTTGGTTGGTTATATTCAAATCACAGACCATGTTTAGAATGTTTGCCAAAAAAAGTAGAAAGATCGATTACCAATATCAATTGCACATTCTTTGCGTAGAAAAAGACATTTATTCTACAAACACAAACAAATAAAACATATACTGAAATAGGCACAAAAAACTCTAGATCTGAATAGCTCTGGCAACAACCACAGTTAAATATTATATTGTATTTCTTTCTAGTTTATATTGCAGAAAGGTGGATAGCAGCAAGAGTAAAAAGAATGGATTGAGATCACAATTTGCATTTGATTCTGGTTACAGACACTTGAAGTATATATTTCTAGGTTTCAGTGGAAACAGGAAGTACTAAGTACAACACCTTTTCTTTGGTTCATCAATAGTCAATCAGAATCCTAAGGACTCTTTGCCACCGTAAAATAAGTAGGTTTTAGTATATTTTAGTAGGCTTCATTGGTTTCAGGAGATTTCACTTTAAATTGAGGAAAATAGAGACCAATTTGGATGGTTTAGACACGTGCAATCTAGTAAGAGCAGTAGAATTGTAGATAATGGAGCAAGACGTATAGGCAAGTCTTGAGGCAAATGACATGGTAATTTGACAGAGTATATTATTCTTGATAGAGTTGAGTTGCCGAGAAGATTCTTATGGCCTACTACAAAAATCTGAATAAAGGATTAGCTGACAAGGTTGTACGGTCGCATCTTAAAGACTCCTCATAGGCTCCACTTTCCACCCATCATAGACATACAAACATGCATACACGATACTTACATATACCTATATATCAAATGCGTATAGTCTACGCAGTTAAAATCCCCGATTACGCCCGATTAATCGCTAATCGGAGGCTAAGCGATTATTTTTTTAGCGATTTATAATATTTCAATAGTTAGTGATTTAATCGGGAATAATCGGCCGATTAGTGGTTAATCGGTCGATTTAAAGTGGCCGATTAACCGATTAAATCTCCTCCTATGATTTTCATGCTCGTTTGCATTATTTGGGCTCAAACCGGTCCAAATCTAAAATTCAAATTTAAAATTCAAACCCCTTCTGGTCATCGTGCAAACCCAAACCCGACATATCGCCGCTCTCTTCTTCCTCGTGCAAACCCAAACCTAAACAGATTATCTTCAAACCCAAACCCAAACTGATTCTCTTCTTCTTCCTCAAGCAAACCTAAACCCGACCCGCCGTCGCTCCCCCGTATCGTCGCATACTTGACCCAGCCCGCATCTGCACCTCCTCTTGTTGCTCGCATTGCTCCTCCCTGATTGTTTTTGTTTGATGGAACCGACTACAAACCCGACCGAGACCCACATCCATAATCCAAACTCAGCTCAAACCAAGTACTTCTTTTTTTTCTATAACTATATGTTCCTATTTGATAATCTCATAATAGATTTTTGTTAGGATTTAGGGTTGATACATAATGAGGATATATATCTTTTTTTAATTATATATATAACGATTTTTCCGATTTAATCCCCGATTATTTTCCGATTAACCGATTAATCACTAATCGCTTTAGACCGATTAGTTTCAAAAACCGATTTTAACTGCCTAGCGTATAGTATGTACATTGATATGCACTAGTTATTTGAGTTTATCATATATTATGTATATACTAGATTTGCCCGTGGGCACGTGCCTACGGCACGTCTTCAGAACGATACAGCATATGAAAAGCCTTGTAAACAGTAAACCAACAATTACGTAGCTCAAGTTTGAATAGTATGACAATAATTAGTTATAAATAAAAGTCCATGTTTTCATTAGTATATGTTGAAAAATAATTATAAATTGAGGTATAAAAGTCCATGTTTTCTTTAGAATATGTTGAAAAATAATTATAAATTGGGGTATAAAAGTCCATATTTCCATAAGTACATATATATAAGTATATATATATTATATATATGGAGAGGGAGAGAGAGAGAGAGATAATTAAATAAATAAAGGAGTTGTTTTGGGGGGATTTGAATTCGAGTTTTGGGGAAAACTTTTGGGTGGGAAAATGTGTTTTGTGAGGTTAGATTTGGGCATTTGATTTTGGTGGGATTGAATGAGAGCCACTTGATAGCTTTCTTTGTGTTTAATTATATAGATGCAAGTATTTCTTTCTCAAATGCTTTTAATTGTAATTATGAAGATTTACTGATATCTGAAAATTGTTCTTAAAAGTGTTTTTTAATGAATTTCCTTAGGGTTTCGGAAAATTTTGTTCAGTTTTGACCAGAGCTGGACGAAAATTAGAAAATATGGCCAAAACAAAACAATACAAGCTAATTATGAGTCAATGATGATATGCGCTGATACGATCAAAAGTCCAATCTAAGTTGTAAAGTGAGTTTCGAACCTGTATCACTAAAACCAAAACCTTTTTTCTAGAAGCAACACAATCATTAAACTATAGGCAAGTATTGATCTTGCAGATTTTCATATTAAATGGCGAAGATAGAACATCCTCAAGTGCATTGTTTTAACCTACAACTTCTCTTAGGTAACTGGGTTAAAATATTACTAGCAAGAAAGCTGGCATCTATTTGATTCTTGGTTCGAAACAAGGTTACTGTGAAAGATGGTGGCTATCCAATGTTGAATGAAAACAGATGCAAAATGATACTAGTGCAAATCATGGTAGGTTGCCAAAGGTAGTGCTACACAGCTAAGCCTCTTCGTTTCCATCAAAGTAATCAAAACTATAAACAATTATCAAAAATACAAAAATTCTGTTATGGTTGGACTTCAATGACAAAAACAACTAAGATAAGTCCAGTAAAAGACTATACTTGACACAAACTGAGAAAGTAACACCAACAATCAGCCTGATGCAAAGGCTTGTTGAGGAAATTATGTTTTGGAATTTGGAAAGAAAAATGTACCCAGTAAGTATTGATGTCATTAAGGATACGTGATGAAATAAAAGCTAGCATAAGAACACTAAATCCTTATATCGTCTTACTAGGCATATTATAATCAAGCCAATAGCGCATGTCTTTTACTAGAAATGTAGTATTTAGGGAGATTAACGAGGGAGTGTTTCTTAAAGTTTAAAGGTGGAGAGAAAGTTTAGAATCCAAAGGATTAGGAACTTGGGAAATATAGAATACATATTTGACACAAATGGCCCAAAAATACCTGGGCACGACCATGCTGGTACTTAAATCCTAAAGATGGTGAGATTGGGGAATCATTCTTAAATATTCCGAGATTTGTGGAAAATACTGTAAATAACCTCAAAGATTCTTTTAGGCCCCTGGCAATTAACGTTCTTCCTTTTAATCCCTTTGACTTTTCAAACTACTCTTTTAACCCCTAGGTAAATAGAAATTTCCAATAAGCCCCTAAGGTCGGGGTTGTTTTGAATTGGATTCAAATGTACTATTTTACTGGAAGTTTTACTTGAACTCTGGAAGATAAGTTGTTCTGTTTGGAAACGAACTACTTTTCTAACATACATATTATTTTTGTCTAAATCTTCCTATTCTTGTTACAATTAACCGTTCCTGTTGAAGCTAAGCTCCTTAAAATGTACGATTTTTCTAATATATATATACTGGTTTTTTTATTCTTTTGAAACTTACTATCTTGTGTAGAAATGAACTATTTATGTTGAAGATAAGTAATTTTTTCGAGTGATGAACTACTTATATTTACATTGTTTGTCAGCAGCAACTTTGAGGCCAAAAACTGTCACATTTACCCAAAGCGCCCCGACCCGAGCCCGATTCAGACCAAATATTGGACCGGAACCGACCTGATTGTAGACGGTAGGATCAGGGTCCGATGATTTTGGACCTGACCTAACCTAAACCCGCCTCGAGGACTCAATAGTAGACCAATAACTTAAATTTTAGTATATTAGAACAAGATAGTTGTATCCGTTTCATTTTATCTTATCCTTTTAATAAAAAAATAAAGTTTTATATGTCATATAATTTATTAGAGTGTGCAATCTTTTCTTTTACTCCCAATTTGCTTCTCATGCTCTTTATTTTGTAAAATCAACTTACCTATATTCATTTACATATTAATCAATTTTACTTTCACTTTCGCTATGTAATGTGGTCCTCTAGAGAAAAAAATATGATATGAATTTGAATATTATTATCTTTAGTAAACATTGAAAAAAAAAATATTGTCATGTATTATTATACTCGTTGGGTACACCAGAACCGGTCGGACCCAAACCGGACCCCAAAAAATTGAATGGACCCAAATTCCGACCCAAACCCGTAGCCATAGGGTAGGGTCCTGGTACATCTACTCGACCCGACCCAACCCAATAATAGTGCTAGCGAGGCCTATATATAATCATGTGTATTTTTTTCTAAATAAGAAAGACCAGAATATATTTTTCTCAAAAATACAGCTATAATATTTGCTTATAGTATGTACAAATGTAACTAGGGGCTTATTAGGAACTTTTTATATGGCGAGGGGTTAAAAGAGTAGTTTGAGAAGTCAAAGGGGTTGAAGGGAAGAGCTTTTATGGCTAGGGGCCTAAAATGAATTTACCCTAATTAAAATCTAGTAGTCTTGAAGAATATTATGGGATAGTAAAATACCAATAAAATTAAAGACTTTTTTGTAGTATCGAACGTTAATTATGAATTAGAGTAGCAGATAATTAAGAAACACATTCTACTGAAAATGAGAATGTTGAAATAAAATATGGTATATTTGAAATGATAACTGTGAAATCAGTGAGCAACATAACACTAAAAGATAGAATAAGAAATAAGATCATTCCCAAAGTAGCTTTAGCTGAAAATAAACTTAGCAAACCAATCGAGATGTATCAGCATGTGCGATAAAGACAAAAGCTGTGCCAATTATTCTTACGAGTTACAGGATCACATTTAATACAGTAGGGGTCAGACAATAGACCTTAGTGGGCCTGCATTCAGTGCGTTAAAAAGGCTATGCTAGTGGTTAATTTGACAAAGGAGATGCCCCTGGATAAAGTTATATTATGGAAAAGGATACATCTAACAAGGCCCAAAAGTCTTTGTGACGTCAAAACAAATAAGTCGATACTTAATATGTATGGATGGATGGATGGAAATACATTAAAAGTTGGAACATGAAACTAGAACATTAACGACTAGTTACAAGTAGCTTCTATTAAGGACAAACATGAGAATAGTAATTGACATCGTTCAATAGAGACCTATCAATCATGTTAGGAGTTAATATATATATGTTTATGGAACACCAAGCCATAAAGGTAGAATAAATGAAAATATATTAAGGTGATCAGAAAAAGGACATCATAGTTGTTACTAGTTACTCTAAGAGATGGTTGAGGATTCACCTCTACAGTTATGCTTTATGCTTTATGCTTATCTGATGTAGTCGTTGTGCTCTCAACTGAAAATTTATTTGACTATTCTCTTTGTAACCTAATTAAACTTAAAATTTATTTCAAAGGAATGGGCTGTACGGTTGTTCGCAGGTCGGGTTGGGTGGGTTTTAAAGGTTTTTTGAACCCGAAACTGAAAGTGTGGGCGGATTTTTAAAACCCCCAAAATCCGTACGAAAAATATAGCACTTAAACTCGACCTTGTTTTAAAAGTCGAGTCCGGGTTCGGGCGGGTGAACCTCATTGATTACAAATATTGGAACATTGTAGTAACATCAAAATATAACGATATCATCGGGAAAAATTAAGAACCTCCCTACCATTATTTTCTGATCAATAAACCCCCTATTCCATTAACTTTTCTTGTAACTGTTAATTCCAACTTTAAAAATGACAAAATTGTCTTTTTTCTAGTCAAGAAACTCCTTAACGTTTGCACTCTCAATCAAGAAACCCCATGCCTTTAACGAAATAGGGGGTTTATTAATAAAAAATAACGGTAGGGGATTTATTGATTTAAAATGCAAAAGTTTGGGTGGGGGTTTCTTGATTCTTTCCCCAATATCATTTAATATTTAACTCAAAATACACATGTCGAACTTCAATGCACAACGTTATACATAATCCCAAAAATACATCCTCCATAAATATATAAAAAATTACGAACACCTCAGTTTATACATACATTGAAGCTATTAGGCTTGTAGCAGTTTAATTTGGGGTTGGGCCTAAGGTTTAGAGTAGGTCCGTGCATTAGGGTGAGTTCGACCCGAACCGCGACTGACCCAACACGAACATGTGGAATTCTTTTAGCATTGGAAATCCGCCCAAACCCAATTGGCTAGGTTTGAAAATGCCCAACAAAAATCCAAGTCGGGTACGGGATTTATAGGAAACCCACCCGTTCAAACCCAAACCCCACCCGCCTCACCCAAGTAGTTCCGTATATCTAAATTATATATACATTAGTCATAATTTTCAACAATTCTGATATATTAGTGCAACTTATATTATATATACATTAGCGACTAATTTTCAACCGTGATCTAAATTGGGTAGAAGGTTAAAAATCTTGTATTTCATCGTCTTGCTCTCAATCATTAATTTTAAATGGCTAAAAGTGAGTAAAAACATAATTATCAAGGCAAAAATATTGGGTTTATCCGACATAACTGATCCGACCTATAGAGTTGAAACCCACCCGAGCCAACCTAAAACCGATGGGTCCAGATTTGGGTATAATAATAATAAAACTTGACAAGTTTGGGTGGGTTTTCAGTTTGAAAAAATAAAACAAGTTGGGTTTGAAAATTGTTACAAACTCACCCAACCGGCCCGAGCACACCCCTAGTTTGGAGCCATCATCTTATTATAAAGAGGATGGGTAAAAAAAATTGCCACTCATCTTCTTAGTTGAATGGTTGTAAGAATAAAATAAAATAAAGCAAGGTATATTATGCTAGTAATTTGCACGCCTTATTTTTCTTAAGCTCCTACTTTTCACAAATTACCCTCATTGGCACCAATTTATATGAATGGCACTTTCGTAAGTAATTATGTAGTAAATAAATTTGAACTTTAAGGCTATTTTAGTAATTGGCAACAATTGGATAATTATATATAAATGGATGGTTAATATAACCCCCACTTAAAATTGTGTGGTTGAGATTACATCAAGTTGGGTTGTCTATAAATTACATAACTCCAACAACTCTTGAGTTATAGTAGTAGAGATATTGTATAGCATATACTTTGTATATTCATATGAATCAAACCTTATATATTACTTTCAAAAAGAGAAAAATTATATATATTGAATACACCCATGAGATTTAATTTATTACCTTAAATTTAGGATGGGCAAGTTGGACAGGTTTGGGTTCGAGTCCAGGTTCGAGCGGGTTCAGTGTTACTAGGTCCTCCCCCCCCCCCCCCCCCCGCGAACCACAATCTGGATCTTGCTATCCGATTTTTTGTGCGTTCTTAGTCCGGATCTCTTAAACTAGCGATCCGCATACATATATCACCCTTTATGCATTAATTTCTCTTCACTCTCCTCAATTCGTCACCGAGTTTAATTTGATTGCTATTCTTATATTTTTGTCTTGCATGTAATGTATTTATACATTGTAGTCTAACTTTCTGTCTCTGTCTTTATTTCTACACACATACATATGTATATGGGTTACTTAAACGCCCAAGCTCATCCTACCCCGTCTATATTGCATACCGCAAGTATCGCAATCCCGTACCCGTACCAAGAACCAAACATATTGCAAATCCGGTAACATATGAAGTGTACCCTTAAAAGAACAGGTTCGGACGGGGTTTTCAAATTCAGGTTCAAGGTTTTAAAGTTTTTAATCCTTTATTTGTGGGTTGGGTTCGGGGCAAACCCGACCCGATGAAAACCCTAATTGGTAAGGCCGTTCTGTTTTCTCAAGTGTTTCAATTGATCTCAGGGTTAGTTGACTCATGATATCGTTTTTGCCTCCTTTCAACTCGATGAACAACCATCCCTTATACAAATAAACACCTCCTAACCCAAAAGTTTGCATAGGTCTTTGGAGTTATATCTTGGATGCAAGTGTTTTAGTGTGGTTACTTATCCACTACAAACATCCTCATTTTAAGTACAGCTCATCTCTATACATCTTTCTTAACTAGCCAACATATTGAACCATAAAGCATAGTTAATCATATAGTTCTCTACTTTTCTCATAAAACATTCACTTAAATTTAGGAATATTTTTTTTGTGATCACACAGTACTCTAGAAATGCTTCTCACCTTTAATTTATCTACTTTGACTGTGTTGACAACATCCTCTTCAGTCTCTCCAACTTAATGAAATGTTGATCCTAATTAGCGAAAATGATAAATTTTAGGTTTCTCTGAGCATAAATGTGAACCATACTCATTTCTTATCAAAATTTTACCTAGGTTACATTTCCTATACTCCAAATACAGTCTTTAAACATTTCTTTATTCATGATTTTACAGCTAATTAGGCATCAACAACTTAAAATGTACAACATGGAACCTTATCTTGAATGTGCCTACTAAAACACCCATAACTAATGGAAAGAAGTAACGACTTCAGTAGATTTTTGGTGCAATGCTATCTTGATGGGAATGATTTGTAACCCCCACTGAAGTGATCTAAAACTATTTACTACTCAATCTAACATATATATGACCCACTTAACATAATGATAAACAACTACTTATTTCATTGTTCTAAATATCCCAGATACTGGTCCATATATCGCCTAAAAGAAATCTACAACCCAACTCCACTCTCCCTCCTCTCCAACCTCTCTCCCTTGCAACCTCCAAAAATCAATTTAGACTTTTAATTCCAATCACACTTTCTAGTGATACTCGCATGTCATTTATGGAATTAATGAGTAAATAGTCCCCAAAGATTTAATTGAGTTAATCATAATCATATTTAAATATTGTTTTTAGTGATTGGTTTTATATATTTATTACATCATTCAAGCATGTATTGTGCTTGAATCTTTGCATGCATTAAATGACATTTTATTAGATAGATGATATCATAGGGAACATATGATCAACACACACACACACACACATATTGGGGGTGATCAGGTGCGAACCGTTCGCACCTGATCACATGCAAACTCGCACGCACAGCCATATATATATAGTCCCCTTTCGTTGTGCACTAGGCCTTCGTGTGCACTCGACCTTCCCGCCTTCGTATTGATGATCTGAACCGTTCACATTGATCTACACATCTAAATTAATCTAAATATGTAAAATCAAATAATTTGAAATTCATTAACCCATCCATCATGTGACTATAAAAAACAACAATTTTCAGCCATACAATTTTGTAACACTTTAATGGATGGAAAAATGAATTCCAGATGATTTGATTTTACATATTTAGAATAATTTAGATGTGTAGATCAATGTGAACGATTCGGATCGTCAATACAAAGGCGGGAAGGTCGAGTGCACACAAGTGCACACGGAGGCCTAGTGCACAACGGAAGGGAACTCTCTCTCTCTATTTATATATATATATTATTTCTTCGTATTTTGTAATTACCACTGGTCTTTATCTACCAATGACTTTTCAATAACAATTTCACCATGCTGTGCTGCGTATGGATCAAAAAAGTTGTGAATAATGACTTTGAAGGGAATCCTAGGTATTCGAATATTATTTAGAGAACAAAAGTCTCTCTAATCTAAAGTGGAAAAAGTTTACTTATATTGTCCATGCCATGAATACAATCTTCTGTAAGGTCATTAGGTAATGCAGAAGTCATATTTTTGCAATTATGTTTACGATGCTCTGAATCTTCTAGTGATATTTGAAGACCTTTTTATATTATGAGTAATCAAAGAATTGGAACCATTAAAGCTTTCCTTTCCTACTGAGGCTTTATGAGTTTTCTAAATGATATTGTTTTGGTATAGTATATTAACCGATTTGCGCACATGTATCAACTAATGTATGTATGGTTATTTCCTTATATATAGGGAAATTTAGTGCAATTGGGATATAAATATTTAAATCGGCTTTTTTGTCGTAAATTTATCATGGATTGATGTTTTTTTACCGGAATTTTGACAATTATGTTTCCAAGATTATCAAAATCTTGTTTTGATTCTGCAGTCTATGGTATCATGCAATTTTTCAATCATGTGGATAGTAACCTCCCTCTATTGCACTTCTTCTATGTACGTCTTTTAAGATATTGGGCATTAGGACTATTGATGATTCATCATTTTGAGATAGTCCTTTATCTTTTCTCGAGGAGTAAGATTTTGATCGACCGAGTGAAGATATAGACTCACTAGTTGAAGAAGTTTCCTCCTTCAGCATTTTTATGTAAAGGTGTAATTTTGTTTCCATATACAATAAATGTTCCTTCTGGTACTTTTACAAGTTTTCGGTTTCAGTTCATTAATAAATAATGCCATATCATTGTCAAATGTAATAAGTTTTTTTTCAATTAATCTAGGTTGAAAAACTTTTCCACTACCGACCTCGAATAATTGTATATAATCTATAGCGTTTTTTGCTTTAAAAGTAGCAATTTTATTTAGAGCTATGCAACTTTCCCATTGTATGCTTAGGATCTTAAATCCAAGTTTCATTTATGTTCCCTCTAAATTAATAGGCAACGTACAAGTATCAGTAATATTTTCATCTGTTAGTGCTACAGAAAAACTTGGGTGTATATTGAAAACCAATATTCTATTAGCTAAATTTAATATAGTTCCTCCTATTCTGGAGTCTAAAGAATCATTTATTCTTTCATCTCTAACGACAATAAGAATGGGTGTATATTCCTGCACGAAACTGTGCTATGACCTTTATTTGTATTAATCATAAATGAAGATAATTCATTTTTGAGTATTTTTGTTTTATTCCTTTTATTTTTCATTACTTAGAAGCTTGATTGAAGAGTCCTTTAGTTCTATATTTCCTTGCATTCTTTCAAAAATATACGTACTTTTAAAACTAATTCTAGATATAAGAGAACGTATCTCTTTTGTCAGGATGTAGATCATTTCTAGTAATGGAGATATCATAGATCTCTCCTACACTATTTTCTAAGTCAGTATTGGTAGTCTCTCGTAATACATTCATGTTTACTCTATATTCATGTACTTTTTCTTTTCGAGATCCAGATATTGGTGTACTTGAAATGTTACTTTGTCCTAATTCTTCTACCTCTTCGAATCTTCCAACAGGAAGTTCTTCATATTTTAGTACTAACAAATATGTTATAATATCTCCTTGATTTATTTCTATAACAAAATTATTCAAGCTTTTAGCGAATACTGAAATTCTATTTTTATCTGCTGAAGAAGGCAGTATTCCACTAACAAGAAAAGGTTGTTTTCTAAAGACAGCCAGTAGTGTTTACTATCTGTCCATAATCCTCGAGGGATTATTATGCGTAAAGCAAGTGACACATCTAAAACAGAGTATCTTGCTATTACCATGTTTTTAAGTGCGCGAAGAATTAGAGCAGCGGAACTTATATTATCTTTAGATGGTAGAATGACAAATGGAGAGAGTGTTTCTACCCAAATATCATTAGCTATCTTATTTATAGTAATCATATTGATTTTTAATGATTCCATTTTTAATGAGGAATCAGAATCTTGAATGGAATCGCTATCACTATTATGAGGTACTCTATCTATATTAAAGTAGGTGCCCATGTGTGAACTATGCTTTCCATATTCTTCATGTATTAATCGGGTACTCCTTTGTCTCCATTTTAGGAGGTTATCCTCATATTTTAATTTTTATGATACTTTACCATACTTGCAAATTCTTCAGTGTTGGAAGGTTGAAAGTCCATATATGGATTTTCTTTGGTTTCTAATGGTCGATTTGTTAATGGTAGTTTTGTTCCTGATGTTCAAGTTTCATCAACTTCAACTATTTGTTGGTCTCTACCACAGTACTTGAACAAAGTATACTTTATAAATGAGTTTTTCCTACTCAATGGAGTTTCAAGTTTTTCGAGTTTATTAACTTAATGTCTTCATGCTCAATAGAGCTACTAGAATTTGAGTCTATAGACTCTCTGATTCTGATTCTGTAGAATCTGATATATCTTCTTCAATCATAAAATATCTAACTGCATATTCATGTTTTTCAAAATATTGTTGGACGTCAATACAAGAAATTTCTCCTTTTAGCTTCGTCTCTTAGTTATAGAAAGCAATAATAATAAATTTTATTTATTTCATTAATTGAAACTGTGTTTTTATTTGAGGAAGAATATTTAACCATATTGACACAATTCATCCAGTAAAGATTAATTAGGTTTTTTTGTTTTGATATGAATTTTAGAAGTTGTTTTGATTGATTATTAAAATCTATACTATCTAATTCAGGAATTTTCACATTTTCAATCTTTTCTTAATATTATTTTCCAAATCTACTAGACTATACTGGATATCAATTACTTTATCCACTAAGGTATTCATCATTTCGATTATATGACTCTTATTAATGTTTTTTTAGATTATTTGGAATGTGAGCATAGACTGTTGATATGGGTAAAAATAGAACCAAATCGGGACCGTTCAAATCAGACACGAATCAACGGTCCGTAAACAAGAATCGAAAATCTTTCGAACCCAACAGCCCAAAACGAGTCTGTTTTACTGGGTTGCCATAACAGTCCAATAAGAATGGATCAAGACTATTTAAATATGATTTAAACTCATAATTATCCATAAGAGACAATTCAAAAATCATCTCTCTTATCTCGGGGAGAGTTTAAACTCTCCTCAACCACTCTTATCTCTTCATGAAGAAGAGATAAACCGATTCAATCCAAAAACATCGGAAAATAGAGATAAATCATTATCCTGAAACTGACCAAAGTGACTATAAATACTCCCCTACCTCCACCAAAAACAGGTAATCAATATTTTCTCTACAAAAAGATTCCTCATAATCTTCTTGATATCTGACTTTAGCATCTAAGGGTCTGTCGCCGGGATCAATCCCGGTATTTCAGACTTTTTGCAAGTCAGCGGAGGCGATCGTCACCACACGAATCAAATCCAACGACGCAAACAAGTCAGATCGAGAAGTCAACTGCAGCCAGAAGTAGTCAATAACGTTGAAGGTCAAGATGTCAGTTCTTGATTGTTCCTTGAAAGAATTCACATAATCCGATTGCTCCCACCTCGAAAAAAGTAGCAACAACTAGTAACTTGTCTTTAAAGAAAATGTACACTTATCATTAGTAGTGCAAGACGGACTTACATGATTTAGAATGTTTTCCATAAATTAAAGATTCATGTTGGATAGCTTAACATTAATTGTAATAGACAAAAAATTGTTTCTTTAACTATTTCTGATTTTTGACCATATCATCTCCGGCTTAATGTTATACCTCCTCCTAACCAGTTATCGGTTAGTAACCGTGGCTTTATAGCATGGTTATGCCTCAAACTAAGACCACAAGCCAACATAACTGCTTCAGTGATGAAAAGCACAACTTTGTTTCGTTTCCTACCTCAGAATGTAACAGAAACCGTTGATGCGTTAAGAATAATAGTCTATTAAATGGCAAGTTAATCCAACATGAAGGATTTTACTCCACCATTATAACTAAAACTAATAACAAGATAGTTAAAGATGTACCTTATTGGGAAGAAGCGATGAGAACAAAACTCTGATACCAATTCACAAATCAAACAAGAACGAGAACACAAATTTTGAGAGCTTTTATTTATAACTAGAAATTATTACAATCAGAAACTCGATGTCCTTCAACTAAACCTATCCCTCTATTTATAGAAGGGGAACTCAAGGCAGACTCCAAATTTTACAACGGAGGTCCTTATGAGCTAGCTAATTGTTCTACACTTCTTACTTGGTGTAGCTTGTTACATGGGTTGTGAGTGGGAACTTAGTTTCCGTTTGGGTATGCGTCCTTGGATTGCTGTTGCATATTCAGCTCCAGTTGCAGTACATAACTTATACTTCAGCACAACGACAAGATAAAACTAATGTGCTCAATTATTGGGCTAGCGTGCCTTCCACGTTGCTCGTCAATTCCTAGAATGCCTAGAACACTATCAGTTGGGGTTATTCCCAACACAGAAGACAGGAGAAAGTGATTTGGAAGACCCATTTAGAAATAAACATGATAGACATGAGACACGAGATAATGGTTGGTTTGAGTAGATACCCTTTTTTTGAAAGGGCAATCAAAGCAGAAATTGTCCATGAACTATATATTAACTTGTCAAAGGCCAAAAGAATTTGACAAATTTCTTCCAAAAATCTGTGTTAAAACGGTTCTCTTAAAAAAGAATCGTTCTCAGGTAAATTACAAGTTCCAAAGTGTGGAGCATCTCGGAAGAAAGGCAATACATTCGAAAATACAAGCCTATTCAATTTTGGGAATTAGACTAGGTCAGATCTGAACCAACCCAACCTATCAGTTCGGACAATGACGCAATGTAAAAATTGAAATTGAAATAAGTAAATATGACGCAGCAGAAGAATTTTCTTTTCTGAATTAAGGGAGAAATACGACGGATGCCAACGTATCCAGATTCAGGAAAATGCCATTCGCATTGATTGGACAGGAGAGGAAAATAAAGATGTAAAAGAAGAAAAGAAACAGTTCTTTCAAAGCCTAAATACATCATTCAAGCATGTATTGTGCTTGAATCATTTATTTGCATGCATTAAATAACATTTTATTAGATAGTTGATATCATAGGGATTCAGGGAACATATGATCAACACACACACATATTTACATATAGTGTCTAATCGGAACCGCTCCTCATATGATCCTATATCCTCGAGATATCATCCAATACCTCTGCCCTGATAAGATGAACTATTAACCGAGGCAATTCTGATATCCAAGATTTAAGTCTTGATTTCTTTTCTACGGGCCATTTAATATCCTTAATGATTGCATCAAACAATATGAAGATCCAAACATTCTAAGCACACTAGCAGGAAAAAGAGGCAGAAATAAGAACATGAGATAAAGGTAAACAGGAAGGGCCAAGAAAATTATTTAATATTTATTTAATATTATAGTTACAAAACATAGGCCAAATCAGTGCATCTTTTAGATTCTGTATAATCAGAAAGGAACTCAAATGAAATGTTATGATCGTGACTTTCTCAGGACATCAACCAGACAAATGTACCAAGAAGTGTCAAATGATGCAGGTGAGAAACACAATAGTACAAATCAAATGTTGTTGTAAAATCAACATACGATGGTTTGAGATGCAGTCTTAAATCTCTTTGATTAAAAATTGATTTTGATACCAAAAAACATAGCAGCTAACAATAATTAACAAAAACTCAAATTTTGTGGCCAACAGAAATGCCCATTTACTTGATGACACTTTGCTAAAAAGGTCGGGACATGTAACACCTAAAAGAAGAACCCCCTACTGATGTCTTAAGTCTCTATAAACCACACTAATTTGACAATTAACCAATTTGTTGTGGCAATATAAAATCTCTTGTTATAAAATAGAAAGTCAGAAATAAAGTTATTGTGCAAGTCTTAGGAAGCGTATAAAGTGTAGCTGGAACCTTTATACTGTGATCGGGCTTCTAGTAGGCACAAATTCATATCACAATAGTCACTATTTTTTCTTACTCATCAGTAGTTACTCTTCCAGTCATCGAAACAATATATGTAGGCTACGTCTTACTTGAAAATCCAAAAAATTATATATTTTAAGGATGCCAATAGATGAACCATATAATAATTGAAAGACAACCTAGAAAAAAGTACATAAATTCAAACAATCGATAAATGAAAATAGTAAGGGTAACAAATAGCATGCCTTCTGACATTATGCCTTTGGAAGATCGTGAACCTCCATTTTTTATTTTCTTGGTATTTTTCTTGGACCCCAACACATCCTCATCAGAATCAGAATTCGAATCCGAAGAATCGGATATAGTGTAGGTCTGTTCCCATGGAGCTCCCCTCTTCATCTCAGAATTATCCTGATAAATCCACAACATACTTGTTAAAATGAAATTGTCATAGTTTATACCATATTAAATCTAGTTGCACTTGCTTTGAACATATTTTCTTTTCTCCCAATTCTACAATCATGTTGGGAATTGATGACTATTATGAAGCACAATTGATGTAAAACTAACCCTAAATAGAGAATTTCCAATATTCTTAATGGATTAATTTTACCAACACGTAGTGCGGATCAAAATTAGAATTTTAAACAATTAATCGGTTTTGATGGATTTTCAAGAATTGAATTAAGTTTAACAGATCCAATTAATAATTCAATTCTAACAATCAATAATTAAAATCCCTAAGTGTTCTTAGCAAGTAAAAAATTCAATATTGATTCGTACTCTAATCAAGCAAGTGGAACACTCAATCTCAATTGTTTTTGTGGACGACAAATCAGAAAATATAATAGAGATAACAGAACAGTGTAACACAAATATTTAAGAAGTGGAAGGAGTATACTGAGGGTTCGAAGAACAATTGGAACGACCGAAGATGAAGCCACTGTTGGGAGAGCAGGCCGCTGGATCTGGCGATGGGTGGTACTCGGTGGTGTTGGGCGCTCGGTGGAGGAGCACAACAACGGCGTTCGGCGACTGCAGGTGATGAGGACGGTCGATGGCAGGGGATTTTGATGGGTTCGGAGGTGTTGGGCACAGCCGAGGTGAAGGAAGGCAATGGGGATGGTCGAGGTCGGCTGTTAGGGAGGGCCGGTCGACGCTGCGGATTGTGGCGCTGGCGGTGCTTGGCGACTTGATCGATGGTCGGGATGGAGAGGAGGAGGGTGGTGACTGGATGACGATCGAGGGCTGAGGAGGGAGATGGGCTCAGGGGCGGGAAACACAGAGGAGGGGGAGAGGTAGGGGAAGGTGAACAGCGTTGGGGTGATTAGGCAGCTGGTTGTTGGGGATTAGGGTTAGATTTTTGTTTCTGATTTGGGAATTTTGGGGATTAGGGTTTGGGTTAATTTTATTTGTGGATTTTAATTTTGGGATAGGTTTTTAGAGTTTATCACAAACCCTAAAATTTTATTAGGATTTATCAGAAACGCTCAACATCTCAATTGTATCACACAAAGGAGAAGATGAAGAGCAAAACTCAACACAATAATTTTAAATCAATAATGGCATATCTTTCTCATTAATATCAAGACCTATATAGGCTCAAAACAAATCTTGTTACAAATCTCAAAATATTTTCAAAATCTCAAAAATATTCTAATGCATAAAAGAACATATGGCTATAAATATGATACTGGAATAAAATACTAAACTAATTAGAATTGATGTCCTCATCAACAATACAGTTGTGCTGCTCACAAATGATTAACTACAATTTGGTAAATAAGAATTTTTTAGTGAAGTGATCAAATTAATTGGATTAAAAAAATCTAGCGAGCAGGAAATCGAATTGAATGTAAGAAGCAAGTTTAGTAGAAGAGTCTAGATATGCAATTATTAGTTATAAGAATTGAAATGATGAGGGGATAATTGAATGTAAGAAGCAAGGTTAGGAGAAGAGTCTAGATATGCAATTGTTAACTATAAGTATTGAAATAATGAAGGGATAAGAAACCCTAATCTGGTATCTTTCAATTTATCGCCCTCATTGCCTTGTAGGAGCAAAAGCTAACTCGGCTCCTCGCTCTTTCTATTGCTCAGATTCTTGTTCCCATCGTTTTTATATATTTACATTTTTACACCTACGTAGGCTGGGCTGAACCCGACAAAGATCTAACCAAAGAGTAACGAAGAGTTAATTGCGGCGTGCGGGTTTTAGTTTTGGGTTTGGCGTGGGCCAAGAAACCATTTTATCTGGAGGGATGTTAAAAGAGAATAAAAAAGTAAATAATAAATACACACCCTTTAACACCATCTGATTTTAAAAATGGAAAAGGATAAATAGAAAAAAGAGAAGCCCAAATTGAAGACCTTAATAGTCTTTTAAAATAAATTTAAACTCTTGTATGATAATATCCAATTCTTTCTTCTCAGATACTCCCCAAACATATTGGATATTTGTTGTAATAGTTCATTTTCAATGTAATATTTTGGATTTTTTCATACTTTTTACATTTTGTACTTATATATAAAATTTGTGGCAAATGGACCCTAAAAATACTTCTAAATCAGCTTATCCACCTAGTAGAGGAAGAAGTATAGATCTCAGTAGATGAATATTCCTTCCAATTTCTAGGTTTTTAAAATTAATTTATTATAAATTAAAAAGGCCCATGAGTAGGGCCGGCCAGAATCCGACAAGTTTAGGGTATGGATCCTCCAAATTGAATCTGTTGGCTTAATGGATAGGGTATGGATCCTAAAATAGACCAATTTTCTTATTGGATCCAAAAATGGAACGTTAAGGAACCAAACCCGATAACTCGAAGGATAATCCAAATTATATATTATTATATGTTAATCTAGTAATACATTCCTAAATTTATATAAAGTTAATACTTTTTTTTATACCAAACCTAGTATAAAAAAATTATTTAAAATAAGCTATAAAGCATTAGTATACAAGTAGCAACAACATTCTTTTTTACTTTTAACAAACGGTGAAAATTTGTGATAAACTATTAGGATAAGATTAATCTTTAGTGATGTGATTGTTGTTTATATGTTTTATTTCATTATAATGAATACGTAATAAGAAATTTTTAATTATTTTACTATTATATATTGAAAGAACTGATGGAATTGAAGAATTTGAAACCCAAATCCAAATTCGGAACTTTAGTGGGTTCAGATCCCAAATGGATCCTTCATTTTTATTGGTTTGGATTCGTATTTGGATCCTACAAAATATAGTGGATCCACATATGGATCTTGTAGGATCCAACTCGAACCCGACCCGTTGCCACTCCTATCTATAAGCCATATATGCACATACTACCATTTCCTAGTTGACATCGTGCATCATAGTTAGAGACTTCCTCATTTTTGCAATTCCTCTTTAATATTGTGAGACTTCACTAGAATTTTACCTTATTCGTCATATATATATAT
This sequence comes from Hemerocallis citrina, assembly GCA_017893485.1. Lineage (NCBI taxonomy): Eukaryota > Viridiplantae > Streptophyta > Magnoliopsida > Asparagales > Asphodelaceae > Hemerocallis > Hemerocallis citrina. Next base: position 317,577,339 of record CM030358.1, read on the forward strand.
ATATATATATATATATATATATATATATATATATACAAACACACACTAGTGGAAATTGGTTGTGCCCCATGTACACGCGGCGTGGTACACAACCCATAAAACTTAAAAAGAAATTATAGAAATTTATAATTTTAAAAAAGTAAGATTGTGGAAAAAGAATGTGTATATCTAGTTTGTTAGGTGAGCAAGGGTTCTTCATGATATGGTAGAAACTTTGAGTTGCTCTTGTGATGCTGAAAGCATTGGTATTGCTATGCGGGGGAATGTAGATCTAGGCAACTCGGTCTAAGAGCGATTAGTGATTAATCGAAAAATAATCGGGGATTAAAACAGAAAAATCGTAAATATATATATATATATATATATATATATATATATATATAATTGATATGGCTAAAAATGGGGTTAAATCGGAACTGTCCAGATTGGGCACGAATCTTGAAGCTCGGGGGTAAAACGGTAATTTCACATACAAGCGGATCCAAAGCGGGTACTGGATCTCCTTCTCACAGATCCAATAACCCACGGACGGGTCCACTCCAATTGGGTACGGGTCCCGACCCGAAGCGAACCCAGACCAACAGGAGACAAATCAGGATCACTGATTTGACCAAGTCAACGAGCCTGATTTGCTCTCACCGGGAATCAGGGATTAGTTTCCTAAACAGGCTGTGAGGATTTTTCTCCTAGCAGTTACACAGGGAATCAAGCCTCTAATCCCTCCCATGGCGACTATAAATACCTCCCCTCTGCCACTGTGACCAAGTTAATCACTCTTTTTCCACCTTAAGCTCTTTCTTTAATCACCACTGGTTACTGACAAGAGCGTCGGAGGGTGCGTCGCCGGGATCAACCCCGGTGTCTCGCACTTCCTTGCAGGTTGCGGCAGGAGTAAGAAGGCTTGGATCAGCTGTTCAGGTTTTCTCGAACTCACAAATCTTATCTGTTTACCCCCACACAGAAATCAGCGGTAACAGATTGGCGCCGTCTGTGGGAACAACCACACGAACAGCCTCAGCCCCTTCCTTGTCGTCCTCTCCAACCATGCCTCCAAAGAAGGTCAGATCTAGAGGGTCCAATCGCGGGACCAATCCCGCCGACCCTACAGAGGAAGCCCCTGCCAATCCTATTCCACAGCCCGAACTTCCTCCACTGGCCCCGCAGGGCCAACCTCCTCTTCCCAAACAGCAACCGACCAATGGCCTTACCGGTCACAACGGTCGGAGACAGAAGCAGCCCCTCAACCCGGACCAAGTCTCGGTCCATAACGAGTCCTCGGACTCAATGGCTTCTCATCACCCCGACCTCCGCAACACGATCCTGAACCGCCAGAAAGATGAGGACCTCCGCACCCACCTAGACGAGAGGCAGGCCCGAGAGGGAGCCTCCCGCCAGCATCGTGGTGAGCGGTCGCCTCACCGCCGAGACGGCAGACGGTCTCCGGACCGAAGGGGCCGAGCGGCATCGCCCGAGCGTCGAAGGAGGAGGCCACATTCCCCCGCGGATCGGCATCATCGCAGGAACAATGACGCGCCCATCACCCGTGCCGAGTTCCTACAATTTCAAGACACCGTACTGCAGGCTCTCAACCTTCGGCAGAACATCCAAAATGCCCGGAGGGCTCCAACGCCCCCGGGGGCTCCCAGTCCTCGTCGCCGAACCCGAAGTCCTTCCCCGGCTCCCAGCCGCCAGCAGCAGCACTACAGTCCTCGCCGATCCCAGGACTACCGGCGCCGCAGTCCCTGCTCCCCTTCCTATGAAGAAGAGTCCGGGGGATCGTATGATTACCAGCGGAGGGACGATGCCCTCAACCGCCGTCTCCATGAGGTGGAGAGGCGCATTGGTCGCATGGACAGAGAGGAGGAGTCCAGAGCAGGGACGGTCCGGCCCAGCAGACCCCCTTTCTCTCGGACGATCATGGAGGCCCCCATACCGAGAGGTTTCAAACCCCCGCAGTTTGAAACGTACTCAGGGGAGTCCGACCCAGTTGATCACATCGAAAGCTTCAAGACATTAATGCTTATCCATCAAGCTTCCGACGCTATGCTCTGCAAGACCTTCCCCGCCACCCTCCGGGGGTCGGCTCGGGAGTGGTACTCCAGGCTCGCCCCCTCTTCCATCTTCTCGTTCGAGCAGTTTGAAACACTGTTCATAACTCACTTCGTGAGTAGCAGGCGAGCTGAGATGACAAGCCTCTCCCTACTGAACCTGCGGCAGGAAAGGGGAGAGAAGCTGCGGGACTATGTGAAGAGATTCACCGCAGAAGTCAGGTCTATCGCCTCCTTAGACCAGTCAGTGGCGACCGTGGCGTTCCAGTCGAACGTCCTCAACTCTAACCTCCGGTCGTCCCTAGCCAAGAAGCCCCCTCATAACTTCGCCGACCTTCTCCTAAGGTGCGAGAAGTACATCCGGGCGGAAGAGGCCGAGTGCCTCCCGAACTTTGGAGGATCGGCCTCTGGATCGAAGAGGAAGGCGACCGAGGGGGAGGGATCGAAGAAGATGCAGAAGGAAAACGGCAGGTCAGCGCCGACCTTCCCCTAGGTTCGAGAAGTTCACGCCCCTAACCACCAATGTCTCCACAATCCTGATGGAAGTGGAGAAGGAGGGGGTCATCCCTCCAGCTCCGAGGATGAACACCCCGGCTAAGAGGAGGAATAAGGAGAAGTTTTGACGTTATCACAGGGACCACGGCCATGACACCAACGACTGCCGGGCATTGAAAAATGAAATAGAGGCCCTCATCCAGAGGGGGCAACTGGCCAAATTCGTTAAGGCAAGCGATTGGGCAGATCGCGGCACTCCTCCGCCTCGGGGGGCTAACAAGCGCTCCGAACGGCGCGAGGAGACGCCCGAATTCAAGGAAGAGCGGGTCCTGCACCTCATCCACGGAGGACCTATGGGGGGTTCCTCCAACTCCTCTCGGAAGGCCTTCGTCCGGGAGGTCAACTCGGTTCACAGCGCCCCTCCCCCGAAAGGTCTCGGAGTCCCGGTGACTTTCTCCGATGAGGACCTCGAAGGGGTCCGAACTCCCCACTGTGACGCCCTCGTCATTGACCTTCGCATGGCCAACTTCAAGGTGTAGAGGGTCCTAGTAGATAACGGGAGCTCGGTGAACATCCTCTTTCTCTCGGCCTTCCGAGGCCTGCAGCTGTCCCGGGACCGTCTCAAGCCGGCCGGTTACACACTCCACGGGTTCACGGGGGTCCCAGTAACTGTCGAGGGGGTGATAACCCTAGACGTGACTGCTGGAAGCACCCCTACTACCCGGACCGAGCCGATGGACTTCATGGTCGTCGACGTCCCGGCAGCGTATAATGTCATTCTGGGCCGACCCGGCCTAGCCTCCCTGGAAGCTGTCCCCTCAGCGTACCATCTCAAAATGAAGTTCCCCACTCGGTCAGGAGTAGGGAAAGTCAGGGGAAGCCAAGAAACAGCCCGGAAGTGCTACATGACTTCCACTGGGGGACCAGTGCTTTCGCTCGAGACACTAGAAATCCCCGAGCCGAAAGTTCGGCCAACGTCCGAGCTGGCGAACGAGTTAGAAGAAGTGCTCTTCTCGGACGAGGACCCGAGCCAAAAGTTCCTCATCTGCAAGTCCTTGCCGACCGCACTGTGCTCTGACCTGATTAAATGTATCCGGGATAACCGTGACCTGTTTGCATGGTCGGCCGCGGACATGCCCGGCATTTCCGAGGAGTTGCTAGTCCACCGCCTAAGTGTCGAACCGGGGTGCAAACCGGTTCAGCAGAAGAGACGAAAGTTCGCTCCCGAGCGACAGCAAGCCATCAAGGAGGAGGTGGATAAACTTCTGAAGGCCAAGTTCATACAGGAGGTAAACTACCCCGAGTGGCTCTCCAATGTTGTAATGGTCAAGAAGTCCAACGGCTCCTGGAGAATATGCATTGACTTCACCGACCTGGATAAGGCGTGTCCGAAGGACCCATTCCCTCTCCCAAACATCGAAACCCTTATCGATGCCACCTCGGGCCATGAGCTCCTCAGCTTCATGGACGCCTTCTCAGGGCTACAATCAGATCCGAATGTTCCCTCCGGACATTCCGAAGACCTCCTTCGTCACCGACCAAGGCCTCTACTGCTACCGAGTCATGCCGTTCGGGTTGAAAAACGTGGGCGCCACCTACCAGCGCCTCGTCAACAAGGTCTTCCAGAGCCAGATAGGCCGGAACATGGAGGTGTACGTTGACGACATGCTCATCAAAGAGCGTCCGAGGCGCTGACCACGTGACCGACCTCCAGGAGGCCTTCGACGTGTTGAGAAGGCACAGCATGCGGCTGAACCCGAACAAGTATGCGTTCGGGGTCTCTTCGGGAAAGTTCCTCGGCTTCATGGTGAGCCAGCGAGGAATCGAAGCCAATCCCGAGAAGATTAAGGCCATATTAGACATGGCCCCGCCTCGGAACATCAAGGAGGTGCAGAAGCTTACTGGTCGGCTCGCCGCCATTGGCCGGTTCCTCTCAAAGTCCGGGGAAAAATGCCTCCCCTTCTTCAAAGCGCTCAGGGGGGCTAAGGGTTTTGAATGGGGCCAACCACAACAGGAATCGTTCGACCAACTGAAGGCCTACTTGGTGAACCCCCTCTCTGCTCAGCAAACCGGTCCCGGGCGAGACTCTCTTCGTCTACTTGGCTGCTTCCGAGCAGACCCTAAGTGCTGTCTTGGTAAGAGAGGAGGATTGGGCCCAAAGGCCCATCTACTACGTGAGCAAGGTGCTTCGGGACGCCGAGCTCCGCTACCCGAAGATAGAGAAGATGGCCTACGCCCTAGTCATGGCAGCAAGGAAGCTTCGGCCGTACTTTCAATCCCACTCGATCGTTGTCCTCACCGACCAACCCCTAAAGCAGATCCTCCACAAGCCTGAGACCTCGGGCCGGCTAATGAAGTGGTCCATAGAGCTGAGCCAGCATGACATCTCTTACCAGCCTCGGACGGCAATTAAAGCGCAGGCCCTCGTCGACTTCATCGTAGAGTCCACTATCCCTGAGGTCGGCCACGTCCCGAATAGACCCCCCATTTGGACAGTCTTCGTGGACGGATCCTCCTGTAACGAAGGAAGCGGCGCCGGCATCATCCTGAACGGCCCTGACGACTTCGTCCTCCAGTACGCGATCCGTATGAACTTCAAGGCCTCGAACAATGAGGCGGAGTACGAGGCACTCATTGCTGGTCTCGGACTTGCACGAAGTGCTAGGGCGCAGCGCCTCCGAATCCACAGCGATTCCCAGCTTATCGTGAACCAAGTCTTGGGCGAGTACGAGGCCCGAGACGAGCGGATGGCGAAGTACCTCGCTAAGGTTCGGGCCCTCATGAGCCAGTTCGAGGAGGCGCTCATCCAGCGGGTCCCTCGTGAAGAGAACTCACAGGCCGATGCCCTCTCCAAATTGGCCTCATCCTCTCTACAAGGTCTCGAACAGACCGTACTGATCGAAGTCCTCTCTAGGCCGAGCATAGAAGATGAGACACCCGGCTCGGTGGAGTCATTGCCGGTCATGTTGCAGGATAATTGGATGAAGCTGTTGGTGGAATTCTTGAGGGACGGGGTTCTGCCCGAGGATCCCAAGGAAGCACGCCGAGTCAGAACTCGGGCCGAGCGCTATGTCTTGATCGAGGGTATCTTATATAAACGCTCCTTCTCTCAAATAGACGGCCGACCATACCTAAGGTGCCTCTCTCCAGAACAGGCCGGCTATGCCCTACAAGAGCTCCACGAAGGCGTCGGCGGGGCACACTCAGGATCCAGGTCCTTGGCCCGGAAAGCTTTGAATTACGGATACTTCTGGCCGACCCTCCTTCAAGACGCCGAGCGACATGTTCGGCAATGTAACTCTTGCCAGAAACACTCCAGCATCCGTCGCCTCCCTCAAGCCAACCTCGCCTCCCTATCAAGTCTTATCCCCTTCGCAATGTGGGGGATGGATTTACTAGGGCCTTTCCCTCCGACTCCGGGTCAATTCAAGTTCTTGGTCGTAGCCATCGACTACTTCTCGAAGTGGGTCGAAGCCGAGCCTCTCGCCACAATAACCGAGAACAAGGTGGTACAATTCTTCTGGAAGAACATCATCTGCAGGTTCGGCGTCCCCTATGTCCTCGTGATGGACAACGGGACTCAGTTCACTGGCGCAGCATTCCGAGCTCTGTGCGACGACCTTGCCATCCAGCAGCGCTTCTCGTCCATCTCCCACCCTTAATCGAACGGACAGGCAGAGAACGCTAATTGGCAGATCCTCGCAGGCATCAAGAAAAGGCTGGACAGAAGTTCCAAAGGCTTATGGGTCGACCAACTCCCCAACGTCCTATGGAACTACCGCACGAGCAAGCAGGACCCCCACAGGCGAGTCCCCTTTCAACCTCACCTATGGGTCCGAGGCCGTGATACCTCTCGAGGTCGGAATACCTTCCCCTCGGCTCACAGCCTATGACGAAGAGCAGAATGCCAGGGACCTCAGAGCAAACTTAGACATGATAGATGAGCTGAGGGAAAGAGCATCAATTCAGCAGCAGAATTACCGAAGAAGGGTCGAGTTGGCATACAACAAGAAGGTCCGACCCACCAACCTTAAGCAAGGGGATTTGGTCTTGAGAGAACTGGCCATATCCTTCCCCAGTCAGAGGAGCAAGCTAGCTCCGAACTGGGAAGGGCCGTACAGGATCACGAGGGTAGTTCGGCCCGGAGCATATCGTCTTGAAGATCTAGAGGGCAGAGAAATTCCGAGGACCTGGAATGCCGACCACCTCCTAAAATACCAAGAAAGCGCTCCGGCGCCACTCTAAGTATCATAGGATATCGAGCCATTCCTGTCCTCTGACTTGTAACCTATTTTCATAAATTGTACTATGTAAAACGGTTCGCCGTCGATTATCAATAAAGAAAGCTCTTTCGTATTTGTGAATTTGCATGCGTCTCTCCCCTCTTATCATCTGCTTTATAAACTTTGATTTCAACCAATGGTTCGGAGTCCACGTCCGGCTCGACTTCACCTCCTCGGCTCGTCCCCGGACGAACCAGGGGTAGACCGTCGTTCGGAACTGCTCCCACAACCGTTGAACTACACCGATGGTTCGAAGTCCAACACTCAGCTTGACTTTACCTCCTCGGCTCGCCTCCGGACGAGCCAGGGGTAGATCGCCATTCGGAACTGCTCCCACAACTGTTGAACTACGCCGATGGTTCGGAGTCCAACACTCGGCTCGACTTTACCTCCTCGGCTCGCCTCCGGACGAGCCAGGGGTAGATCGCCGTTCGGAATTGCTCCCACAACCGTTGAACTACACCGATGGTTCGGAGTCCAACACTCGGCTCGACTTTACCTCCTCGGCTCGCCTCCGGACGAGCCAGGGGTAGATCGCCATTCGAAACTGCTCCCACAACCGTTGAACTACACCGATGGTTCGGAGTCCAACACTCGGCTCGACTTTACCTCCTCGGCTCGCCTCCGGACGAGCCAGGGGTAGATCGCCGTTCGGAATTGCTCCCACAATCGTTGAACTACGCCGATGGTTCGGAGTCCAACACTCGGCTCGACTTTACCTCCTCGGCTCGCCTCCGGATGAGCAAGGGGTAGATCGCCGTTCGGAATTGCTCCCACAACCGTCGAACTACAACGATGGTCCCGGAGTCCAACACTTGGCTCCCAGTCCCCCCAAGCTTGCTTCGCGGCAGACTGGGAGTGGTCCACCCCTCAGCTTCGCCAGTGGAGGGATACCGAAGCTACGTTCGGCCACATAATCCGAGCAATCTTGCCTGGCAGCCGAAGCCCGAAGCCCTATGCCTTCGGCCAGCTACCGAGCAAGTGCCTTTCCGACCCTGCAAACGGAGAAAACTCACTTTCTCCTCAACTTTCGTGCATGATCTCGATCAGACGGCCCAGATCTTGCCACCGATGCTAAACGACAAGATAGCGTTCTCTTGGGAACTGAGCCGCCTCGAGATTCGTGCCAACATCCAACGGTTCAGATCTTGCCACCGACGCTAAACGACAAGATAGCATTTTCTTAGGAACTGAGCCGCCTCAAGATTCGTGCCAACATCAGACGGCCCAGATATTGTCAGAATCGCTAAAACGACAAGGTAGCACCCCGTCAATAGCTCGTTCGCCTCGAGGATCTCGCCGACGGCACCAAGTGCTCAGCTCGAGGACCTCGGCACGGCCGACACACACACAAGCGAAATAAGTACGCAGAACCACAAAGGAATTTTATTAATAATCGGGACACAATACGAAGCAGTCTTTCCATATTTACAAAGTGTTGGGAAACAAAAAAAAATACAACGCCGACCCATTACACTTGGTCCTCAAACAGAAATGTCTTCACTGGACTCTTCGGTCGCCAACCCTTCCACTTCGGCTGTTAGCCTCTCCGCCTCCTTCCGAAGTTTCGCCTCCACAGTCTGCAGGTGCTGGATCTCGGAGAGCAAATCGTCCTGCTCGGCTAATATCTTCGACTGGTTGTGCCGAATACACTGAACCCGAAGAGCGTTGCTAAAAGCTGTCTGTGAGTCCTCGTCTCCCCCTGCGGAGGTCGCCTCGATGATCCTACTCTCCAAGCGTTGGATCTCGGCGTCCCGTTGGCCGAGGATGGACTGAAGGTGGGCCCGCTCGCTCTCAGCTCGACGTAACCCCAGCTCCACTCCACGACGCCACTCTCGGCACTTTGACGAGCATGACTTCGCCACCCCGGAGTTCACTTCGGCATCAACCTCATTGTCCGAGCCGTTGGGATCGGTGTATTGGTCTGACACCAGGAGCTGAAAAGAAAGGAAAATGAATGGCAAGGTTTCAATACACTTCCGAGGCGCAAGACTTGAAGAATTGTCCAATCAAACTTTCAAACTCGTATATAATAGCTTCACATACATCAAGAACGACTCTACTACAAAGTTTTACAACAAATCAGAAAGAACATAAAACGACATGATCAGGGCCTCTTCGGAAGGGGAACGCTTCGGTTTAAGGAAACGCGAGGACGACGAGGCCTGCCCTCCGAACTCGATCCTAAACCAACGAAGCGTGAACCCCCTTCGCCGCTGACCCTAATTGTGGCGCCGGCCGAGGCACCGCTCGACGAGACGGCTGCGCTACTCTGAGCGTCGGCAGGGCTCCGCCTAGCCGCAGGTAAATGTGTCGCGAGTTCGTAAAAAGAAATCCCTCTCTCGCTCTCTTCGTGAGTGCACGACGTACTGCGGACGTTAGCCCTCTCCGGCATAGGCTTGAGCGACGGGACCTCTTCCTCCAGTTCAATGATTCTGTCTCTCAGAGCGTCGTCCTTCGCCAACTTCTTCAGACGATAAGGCCTTGACGAGCCAGAGACGTTGGCGCCATCGGTCGCGAGCCGTTGGAAGTGGGTAACCTCGATCCCCCTATCTATCGTGATCCTTCTGAGCCTGTCGACCTCGGCCAACAACCTCTTACGCTCGGCCGACGCCTTCTCTAGCTCGGAAGTTAGCTTCTCTTCCGCCGCCGAGCGTTCTTTCTCCGCTAATTCCATGTGTTGGACCTCGGCCAAAAGCTCGCCATTCTTCTGCTCGGCGGCAGTGAGCTCTCTACGGAGCTGCTCGACCTCGCCTTCGGGACAAGGGGCTTGGGGGTACTTCCGCAGTTGCCACAGCTCGCGACAATACCTCCGCACAGCTGCCTTCGTCTCCTCCAGCTTCAAGAGCATGAGAAACCGATTCTATCGGCTGTTCGAGAGCTCACCCCACATTTTGGCCAGCTCCTTGCGAAGGTGTGCGACCTCCGTAATCGGACCGAACCTTACCTGAAAGTCAGAGATAAATCCGAGACCCGACACTTGGATAAATCCGAGAATTCAACGCCAAATCAAACACAAAATCCGAGACTCAACACTTGGATAAATTTCGGCCAAACAAAATATTTTCATTCAAAACCGAGGAGAAAGTTTTACAAAAGCGGTGGCCAGTCTGCAGTTAGGCTAACAAAAAGTGACAAAACAACAAAAGACTAAAAGAGACAACCGAGTCAGGGGTCGACCTTTTTGTCGTTCGGGTCCGTCGACCCCCCGGTCTTGTCCTCGCCATCGCCCTCGCATTCGCCTTCGCTCCCGCTCTCCTCCTCGGAGTCATCCTCCTCTCGCCCTCGGCCTCGGTCTCTCCTGGGCCTTCGACACCTTCCGTTTCTCCCTCGGGGTCGAGCAGCCCCTCGGGAACCTCCTCCTCCCCTTCCACGGGGTCGTAAAAATGGTAGGAGGACGTGTCGAAGCCCGGGTTCTTGGCGGCTACGTGGAGCAAGGCTCGACCGTAGGATCCTCCATGTTCTGGAGCATGTGTTGCGCGACCTCCTCCTGCACGGCCTTCTTCACCTTCTTCACCTTCTTCTGGTGTTTGGCCATGATCTTCTCGGCCCTCTTCCGAGCCTTCTCCGCTTCCGACCGAGCATTGGCCAGTGCCTCCTTCAGCTCGGCAACCTCCTTCTCCGAAGCCTCAAGCTTGGTTGTCGTGTCCTTCGACAGCTGAATGGCGTCGGCCAGCTGCTTCTCCAGCCCTTCCACTTCGGCACCCCTCTTCGCCGAGAGGAGCTGCTCGGCATCAAGCAGCTTTATGGCCTTGACACGCTCCGCCCTCTCCCGTTCATTCTCCTGCTCCTTGCTCGCAAACTCCTCGAGTAGGAAATTGAAGTGGCAGAGGATCTGAAAAAGAACAGCACATCAAAACCCGAACCCAAGGACTTAGAAAAATTCTAAGAAAGAAATTTTGATGAGGGAGAGCTCGGCCTACTTACCGACATTGTATTCCGAGCAATCTGCATCACGGTGTTCCCTGCTAGCCCGGCCTTCAGGGTCGCTCGATCCTTTGGGGTCGGCAGGTGCCTCACTGCTTCCATGCAGATGTTGCCGTCGCCCATGAAGCCGTCGACGTTCATCACCTGCCAGTTAGGGACGAAGATCTGCTTATGACGCTCGGTCAAGATCTTCTCCGCCTCGGCAGTGAGGGACAGAACTTGGAGGGACAACACATCCTTCACGCCGAACGCACCGCTCGACGAACCGGGAGCATCCCCCTTCGTGGTCGGTGTCGGCGCACCCGAGGCAGGAGGGTCGAGGACCATGACGTCCCCCTGCTCGAGGACCATGACCTTCGGCTGGTCGGCGACCTTCGCGACCGAAGGCTTCTTTGAGGCTCGGCCGTCCTGAGGCCCTGCCGAAGGCCTCTTCTTCTTCGCCTCCTGCTCCAACCTGCCCTTCGCCATCAGAGCTTTGTAGTCCAGCTTCATCGTCTCTGCACAAGCCGAATGAAAAAACTTAGAAAAATTTTCATGAACTTTAAGCAAAGAGTATAAATACCAGAAGCATACTAGGGTCGATCGGACTGAGACCCCCTCGGAACAGATCCTCCTCGGTAATATCTTTCCAGCTTAGCGCTGGCAGGGCGAGGAGCTTCTTCTGGACCTCCGTCTCCTCGTCACTCAGCACCGTCTCCTTCTTGGTTCGCTTGGGCAGACCATCCTTCACCCAAACCGTCGAGATCACCCACGGCGCAGGGGCTCGGATGATGAAATACTTCTCCTTCCAATGTTTGATCGAGTCCAGATTCTCGATCAGCTTCACGCCCGTCCGGGGCGAAAGATAGAACCTTTGTTCGTCTCGCCTTGGCTGACAAGGTCGGTAGAGGCTCCGAAAGAGGAACATACTCGGCTTGGCACCAACCTCTTGGCATCGGAGGACGAATGCCATGACGTGCCTCCATGTGTTCGGCATCAGCTGGGCGGGGCTCAGACCGTACCTATGTCAAGACATCAACAACGAACGGGTGGAGGGGAAAACGGAGTCCAGCAATAAGGGAGTCGACCGAAAAGACGCACATGTCTGACGAAGACTTCGTATTGGCTCGGAAACCCGGCCCGGGGAGGAGCAATTCGTAGTCGGCAGGGATCCGGAAATCCTCTCGGATCAGGTGAAGGTCAGCCTCGGTAAGAGACGAGATGGTATGGTCCACCTCGGACAGCTCTCTCGGTTCATTCTCCTCCACCAACTTAGCCGTGTCTTGGGTCACTCTCTCCAAGGTGTCCTCGGCATAGTCCCGTACACCTCCCACGCTCGACAGAACAATGGGCTGCCGACCGAACGCTCCCGCTGTCTTCGGCATCTCAACAATGGTGACCACGGCTTTACCCTTATGGGACGCCGCCGCGACCTCCTTAGGCGGCTCAGGCTACTTCGCCCTCTCTATCCGGACGTACGACGCGCTGATCGGTCGGCTCCGCCACCTCCTTCCCTTTACCCCCTCGGCCTACTGCTTGATCCGAGGCGGGGGTCTCATCCGAGGACGTAACCTTAACCATTTTCTAAAAGAGAAGGGAGAGAAACTGACCTCGAAGTAACAAGCTACTGTCGGAAAGTTCACCGAAAACAAGAAACGCCTTGCCGGGTCAGCTAGCACCACCACCAAGGAGCTAAAAACTTCGAAGGCGAAAAGTAAGAACTGAAGAGAGAGAGTAAAAGTAAAAAACGAGACTTAGTCCGAGGGGGGGTGAAGATTTATAGTAAAAAGGAATGTCCCTTGGACTTCCAAACGAAAAAGTGCGACTCTTGGGCCGCTCTCGAAACGTCACGAAGGCCCAACACAACTACCTTCTTCGCCAAGACAACTAGCTCGGTATATCGGGACCGGGAGCCGAACTATACGCCATCCGACCACGCCAGCAAAGAGACCGGTCGGCTACCGAGCAAGTACCAATCCGAGCTGGCAAACGGAGAAAACTCCCTTTCTCCTCAAACTTCACGTAAAATCTCAATCAGACGGCCCAGATCTCGCCGAGAACACTAGACGACAAGATAGTGTTTTCTCGAGAAATGTGCTCGTCTCGAGATGCGCGACGCCATCCAACGCTACAAATTGCGTCAAGTCGTTCGGATGGCCTACACTTCCTCCATACCCCACCTCTGTCTGAAGAAACCAGAAAAAATTTGAATTCAAAGTTTTAAGGCACCGCCCTCGGCGTGCCCCCCAGGCCCCATGTCTCGGTCGGCATTCCGCCGACCCACGGGGCCCGGTCAAAAACAGACCGGTGCACCCCCCATCTCTAACTCCTTCGGGCCGACAACCATCGGAAGCTGTCGACCCGGAAGGAAGACAGAGATGGGAAGAGGCCCGTCATTCCGAAGCTGCTGCAGTCCCTCGGTTCCGGACTAGGGTCATCACCTCTTCTACCATGATCTTCCCCGACCCTGACACCCACGTTGGAGCACTCAGAATCGGGTGAAGATCATGGTGGAAGAACGACCACCCGTCCTACCGAAACAGATCGCCCCTTTCAGGATCTGGACTTCGGCGGTCAACCCTTCTGCCGAGATCTCCCTCGACCCTGACACCTCTACCCAGGCGTTCAGAATCGGGAGAAGATCTAGGCGGAAGAACGACCCCCACGTCCTTCCGAAACACACAGTACCTCGGATTTGAACATGGTCCCTCGGACCCAGACTTCGGTGATCTACCCTTCAGCCCAAATCTCCCCTGACCCTGATACCTCCATCCGGGTCGTCAGAGTGAGGAGAAGATTTGGGCGGGAGAACGACCACCAGTCGTAACCCTCCCCTCGGACCGGACTTGGGTCATCACCTCTCCTACCGTGATCCTCCGATTCTAACACCCACGTCGGGGCCGTCAGAATCGGGAGAAGATCACGGTAGGAGAACGACCACCCGTCCAAACGAGGCTCATCCCACAAATCCGGACTCTAGTCATCACCCCTTCTACCAGGATCACCCCCGATCTTGACACCCGCATCGGGCCGGTCAAAATCGGGTGATGATCATGGTGGAAGGGTGACCACCCGTCCTTCCGAAGTAGCTCACCCCTCGACTCCGGACATGGGTCATCACCTCTTCCACCATGATCTCCCCCGACCCTAACACCCACGTTGGAGCAGTCAGAGTCAGGAGAAGACCATGGTGGAAGAACGACCACCTGTCATTCCGAAGTAACTCATCCCTCGGGTCCGGACTACGGTCGTCACCACTACTGCCTTGTCCTCCCCCGCTCCTGACACCCACTTTGGGGGCATAAGGAACGGGAGAAGAACAAGGCAAAAGAGTGACCACCCGTCCTTCCGAAGTAACTTATCCCTCGGGCCCGAACTACGGTCGTCACCACTACTGTCTTGTTCCCCCCCGCTCTTGACATCCACTTTGGGGCCGTCAGGAACGGGAGAAGAAAAAGGCAAAAGAGCAACCACCCCTTCGGACCTCGAAAGAGAAGTTACCTAAGGCCACTACCTCCGAGGTTTGAAACTCTACATTGTTGCGATTGAAATGACAAAGGAAGAGGGGTACTTATAAGCTCTCCTCCAAGATCTGGCCATTATGACCCTCGGAAGTTGAAACGCCACGCATTAATTGAAGGAATTATCCTTAATGACCTGGGGAAGGTGGGACGCCGCGCAAACCCCGGGGCACCATTAATGCCCTTGGGAACAGGATCGTCTCGAGACCCCCTGTCTTCGGTCGGCTGCCGAGCAAGTGCCTTTCCGAGCTCGCAAACGGAGAAAACTCACTTTCTCCTCAACTTTCGCGCATGATCTCGATCAGACGGCCCAGATCTCACCGGGGACACTAGGCGACAAGATAGTGTTTTCTTGAGAAATGTGCCCGTCTTGAGATGCGCGTCGTCATCTAATGGCTCAGATTGTGCCACGTCGCTCGACCTGCCGAGACCCCCTATCTTCGGTCGGCTGCCGAGCAAGTGCCTTTCCGAGCTCGCAAACGGAGAAAACTCACTTTCTCCTCAACTTTCGCGCATGATCCCGATCAGACGGCCCAGATCTCGCCGAGGACACTAGGCAACAAGATAGTGTTTTCTTGAGAAATTTGCCCGTCTTGAGATGCGCGTCGTCGTCCAATGGCTCAGATTGCACCACGTCGTTCGACCTGCCGAGCCCCTATCCCTCCGGTCGGTGGCCGAGCAAGTGCCTTTCCGAGCTCGCAAACGGAAAAAAAAGACACCGAGCTACTACAACCGCTGGATCTCTAAGAAATTCGTGCTTCTAGTGATGAACAGCCCAGATTGCGCCACGTGCGCTAACAGACAAGATAGCGTTTTCTTGGGATTCACACCATCATCCGACGGCTCAGATTGCGCCACGTCGCTCGGCCTGCCGAGCTCCTATCCCTCTGGTCGGTGGCCGAGCATGTGCCTTTCCGAGCTCGCAAACGGAGAAAAAAGCTTTCGAGCGATAACAACCGACGGATCTCTCAGAAATTCGCACTCGTCCATGATCAACGGTTCAGATCAAGCCACGTCATAAATCGGTATTAAAAATCATTTTTTATTTATTTAAATCGTTTTATTTATTTAAAAATTGCGGGAAAATTACTAAAAAATCGGGAAATTAATTAAAAATTCTAGAAAATAATTAAAAATTCGGGGGTATCTTTTGAGCCCCTGAAGGAACAATTATTGCCTAGGATGTACTGTTAAGGCCCCCGAACGATTAGTAAACACATCGCAAAATTAAATAAATGATCCGAAAAAAATAGATAAAAACCGTCAAATACTCGACATGGCTGGAGAACGACACCCGGCATCAATAAATTACCTCACTACCCCCTTCGAGATTCAAAATCCTCCATCTGGACTCCGATACAACTCCACTAGCCACCAAAACGGTTAAACTACTCCTCAAAGGCTGATCACACTTAGTCTTTAGGAGTGGGGGGATCGTGATATGGCTAAAAATGGGGTTAAATCAGAACCGTCCAGATTGGACGCGAATCTTGAAGCTCGGGGGTAAAACAGTAATTTCACATACAAGCGGATCCAAAGCGGGTACTGGATCTCCTTCTCACAGATCCAATAACCCACAGACGGGTCCACTCCAATTGGGTACGGGTCCCGACCCGAAGCGAACCCAAACCAACAGGAGACAAATCAGGATCACTGATTTGACCAAGTCAACGAGCCTGATTTGCTCTCACCGAGAATCAGGGATTAGTTTCCTAAACAGGCTGTGAGGATTTTTCTCCTAGCAGTTACACAGGGAATCAAGCCTCTAATCACTCCCATGGCGACTATAATTACCTCCCCTCTGCCACTGTGACCAGGTTAATCACTCTTTTTTCACCTTAAGCTCTTTCTTTAATCACCACTGGTTACTGACAAGAGTGTCGGAGGGTGCGTCGCCGGGATCAACCCCGGTGTCTCGCACTTCCTTGCAGGTTGCGGCAGGAGTAAGAAGGCTTGGATCAGCTGTTCAGGTTTTCTCGAACTCACAAATCTTATCTGTTTACCCCCACACCGAAATCAGCGGTAACAACAACAACAACAACAATAATAATAATAATAATAATAATAATAATAATAATAATAATAATAAAACACAAAGAAAGCTATCAAGTGACTCTCCTTCAATTGAAACTGTTACCGCTAAATCTGGTGTGGGGGCAAACAGATAGAATTTATGGATTCTTGAGAAAACGAACAATGCAAACCTGTTGACCTGTTCACCTTCACAGTCTGTTGACTTGGTCTTATGCCGCTGCTGCAAACCTGTAAAAAGTACGAGACACCGGGGTTGATTCCGGCGACGCACCCTCTGACGCTCAAGTCAGTAATCAGAAATGATTATGAAAGAGCGTAAAACTGGCAAAAGATTGATTACCTCTTAATGGAGATGGATAGGGGGTATTTATAGGCATCTCAGGGATCAGATTAGGCATGTAATTCCTGTGTATAGATAAGGAATGTAATCCCTAATCCCCAGTGAAAGGATAGATATGAATCAGGGCTGTTGATTAGGACTAATCAGAAACCCTAATTCTATCCTGCTGGACCGGGTTCATTTCAGGTTGGGACCCGTACCCAGTTGAGGTGGATCCGTTTAGGGGTTATTGGGTTTTGAATAAAAACCCAGTTCCCATTTCAGACCCTTTAGTGGGTGAAATTACCGTTTTACCCCTAAGCTTTAAGATTCGTGTTCGATGTGAACGGTCCCGATTTAATCCTATTTTTAGCCATATCATGAGCCCCCCACTCCTGGAGACTGAGTTTTACAGTCTTCGAGGAGTAGTTTTGTTGTTCTAATAGCGTACGAGATTTTATCGGTATTCTTAAGGGAGTTTGAAATCTTGCTCGGGGTGTAACGGTGTTATTCTGGGCTTGTAAAATACCCAAAAATGTCCTTAGAATTTTCTGGATTTTTGGTGATTTTTCCAGATTTTTCTGAATTTTTTCTCATTTTTTTGAATTTTTTATTCATTTTCCGAATTAAATAATTAATTATCGAAAATATTAATTAATTATTCTAATTTAATAATTATTTTTCCAGAATTTTTAAAATAATTTTTCTGAATTAATAATTATTTTTAGAATTTTTAATTAATTTTTTTCGATTTTTTAAATATTTTTTCGGATTTTTAAATAATTAAAACAATTAAATTAAAAAAATAATAAATAAATAAATTAAATATTACTTGGACACATGGCGCGTTCCTGAGCGTCGATCATGATCAGATGTGCGCGCATCGCAAAGCAGATCACGTTTGGATACATGGCGCGTTTCTGAGCATCGATCATGATCAGATGTGCGCGCATCGCAAAGCAGATCACGTTTGGACACGTGGCGCATTTCTGAGCGTCGATCGTGTCGTGATGCGATTTTTGAAAAGATCGGACAGCGCGTGTAGCTCGGCAACATTTTTCTCCAATTTTGATCTCGGATTGGCACTTGCTCGGATTCCGAGCAACTTCGTGCACATTTCGCATAGCTCGGAAGCCGACCTCGGAGGTGATGCCACGTGGCATGCCACGTGGATTTTTATTTTATTTTATTTCTTTATTTTCTCTCCCTGCCCAGTTCTTTTCTCTTCTTCTTCATTCTGTTTACTTCTTCGTCTTCTTCGTCTCGTCCCCTTCGACTTTGGCCACGCCTCAATCAGCAAGAGAAGCTCGCGTCGGAGAGGAGCTCGGCGCGGAGTCGGGGCCAGCGACATGGAGGTCTTGAGCCCAGTGACGAGCTTGGCGAGGAGAGCTCACGAAGGAGAGGTGGAACTCGGCCCTGTTGTTCGGCGAAGTGGGGTAGTTCGGCGCTGTAGGGAGGAGTTCGTCAGTAATGGGTTCGTCGAGGAGCTTCGATGAAGATGTTGAAGCTCAGAGCTCGGCATCGTGATTGGCCATGGCGGAGCTCGAGGAGGGAGCTGATGGCGGGTGGAGGTGAGCTCGGCTCGATGGGTTCGATGGAGATGGTGGAGCTCAGAGCTCGGCATTGTGGTCGCCATGGCAGAGCTCGGAAAGAGGGAGAGAGCTCGGCATGGGTTCGGCGAGGAGTTCGGTGGCGAAGCTCGGCACTGTGGTGCAGCTCGGTGGCACAACTCGGAGAGAGGGAGAGAGAGCTCGGCATGGGTTCGGCGAGGAGCTTCGGTGCAGTGAAGGGGAGAAGAGGAGTGAGGATGCCGAGCTTGGGGATGGAGTTTCGGCAGAGCTTCGCCGATGAAGCTCGAAACAGGGGTGACGAGCTTGGACAAGACAGAGTGGAGCTCGGCAAATCTGAGCTTGGAACTTCGGCAGAGCAGAAGTGTTGTCGAGCTAGGAGGTCAACGAAGGAGGAGCGCGACTCGGCACCGTTTGATGCTGTGGTTTTTCTCGAGCTCGACGAGGGAAAGAGCTGAGCTCAGATGTCGGTTTTTTTGGCAGTGGAGGTTGCTGGCGACGAAGGGGGGAGCTCGGTGGTGGTCGTCAAGCTCGGTTCGATGGGTTCGGCTCGGCATTGTGGAGCTCGGTTGTGTGAGGAAGAGATCATCATTGGGTTTTGTTTTTTGGTTTTGGCGGAGAGTGGAGAAGAAGAGGAAGGGAAGGGGTTCGGGGTTTCGGGTTTGGATCCCTTAACGGGTCCGAACCCGACCCTTTGTGCTCTTCTTTTTTTTTTTTTTGGTTCCTTCCTCGCTGCTTCTTGTTCGGTAAATCCGAACGCGGATTTTGAGGCAAATTTTTTGGCCATTTTGTAGCTCGGTAGGACAGTAGCTCGGATTGTAGATCCTAGCTACGTGGCTCAATCTGGACGGTTAATCATGATCATGGCGTGAATCTCGAGGCAGGCACGGTTCCCAAGAAAACACTATCTTGTCGTTTAGTGGACGTGGCGTAATCTGGACCGTCCATCATCTCAGGCACGATTTTCGTAAAGATCCAATTGTTGGAGTTGCTCGGTATCGTTTTTCTTCACTTTCAAGGGTCGGATTGGCACTTGCTCGGAATCTGAGCGAAGTGGCTCGGTTTTTCCCTTGCGCGAGTGGCTCGGCTCGGATTTCCGAGCTATTCGGCGCAGCAGTATTGCGATCCACTTTTCCGGTGCTACGGAGGTCCGATCGGGGCGTGCGACCCCTCGTTTCGAAGCTAATTCAAAGATCTACAACTTCTCTTTAGGAGTGGGATGAAGATTCACCCTCCTTCATGGTCAAAATAGCCCCGCAACATCCTTGTCTTCATGAAGTTGAGGAGTGTTTTGGTCTTGGGGATTTTGGAAGAGGTGCTCCACTCCTAGGGGCGGAGAAGATGTGCTAGGAAGACCTTTGTGCTAGGAAGACCCTTGTAAGATGTGCTAGGAAGATGTGCTAGGAAGACCCTAGGGGCGAAGAAGGGGCGCGAGTGGCTCGGATTGCTAGTCGCTCGGCTCGGAATACCGGGCGACGTGGAGCGATCTGAGCCGTCGGATCTCAATGCGGATTTCAAGGCGGGCACAGTTTTCAAGAAAACACTATCTTGTCGTTTAGTGGCGCTGGCAAGATCTGGGCCGTCTGATCGAAATCATACGCGAATTTTGAGGGGAAACTCGTTTTTCCCCAATTCCTAACTCGGATTGGCACTTGCTCGGAATCCGAGCGATGTAGCTCGGTGGCTGAACTATTAGCTCGGTATTCCGAGCAATCCTCTTTGTTGCGGGGATTGGATCGCCTGTCGCTCGAATTTTTGTTCCGAGGGACGTGAGGCGATCCTAGCCGTTAGATGGTGGCACAGATCTCGATGCGGGCTCTGTTCCCAAGAAAACACTATCTTGTCGTGTAATGGCGCTGACATGATCTCAGCCGTCTGATCGAAATCTTACACGAATTTTGAGGGGAAAGTCGCTTTTCTCCAATTCGTTGCTCGGATTGGCACTTGCTCGGAATCCGAGCTATCCTCTTGGTCGTTGGGGTCGGATCGCCTGTTGCTCGGATTTTGGTTCCGAGGGACGTGGGGCGATTGGAGCCGTTTGGGAGACGAGTTTGAGGAGCAACTCTAGGAGAGAGTTGTGAGCTCCGAACTCGTTGAGAGGAGGTCCGCCTTGGAGGTGAACGGAGCGAAGAACTTGACTCTAGGAGAGAGTTGTGCTCCGAACTCGTTGAGAAGAGGTCCACCTTGGAGGTGAGCAGAGCGAAGAGCTGGGCTCTGGAAGAGAGCTATTTGTGAGACAAGTGTGAGGAGGAACTCTAGGAGAGAGTTGTGCTCCAAACTTGTTGAGAAGGGGTACGCTTTGGAGGCGGGCGGAGTGAAGAGCTGGGCTCTGGAAGAGAGCTATTTGTGAGACAAGTGTGAGGAGGAACTCTAGAAGAGAGTTGTGCTCCAAACTTGTTGAGAAGGGGTACGCTTTGGAGGCGGGCGGAGTGAAGAGCTCGGCTCTGGAAGAGAGCTATTTGTGAGACAAGTGTGAGGAGGAACTCTAGGAGAGAGTTGTGCTCCAAACTTATTTAGAAGGGGTCCGCTTTGGAGGCGAGCGGAGTGAAGAGCTCGGCTCTGGGAGATAGCCGTTTGTGGGACGAGTTTGAGGAGCAACTCTAGGGGAAAGTTTTAGCTCCGAACTCGCTGCTTAAGTGAGAGAATCAACGGTTGTGGGAGCAGTTCCGAATGGCGAACCACTTCTTACTCGCTTATGAGCGAGTAATTTGAAGCAGAATCGAGCCAAGTGTTGGACTCCGAACTCGTCGTTAAAGGGAGGTTCAACGGTTGTGGGAGCAATTCCGAATGGCGAACCACTTCTAACTCGCTTACGAGCAAGTTATTTGAAGCGGGATCGAGCCAAGTGTTGGACTCCGAACTCGTCGTTTAAGAGAGGTTTAACGGTTGTGGGAGCAATTCCGAATGGCGAACCACTTCTAACTCACTTACAAGCAAGTTATTTGAAGCGGAATCGAGCCAAGTGTTGGACTCCGAACTCGTCGTTTAAGAGAGGATCAACGGTTGTGGGAGCAATTCCGAATGGCGAACCACTTCTAACTCGCTTACGAGCAAGTTATTTGAAGCGGAATCAAGCCAAGTGCTGGACTCCGAACTCGTTGTGAAGAGCTTAGTAAGTTGCGGGAGCAGCCATGTAGAAGAAGCTAGACTCCGAACTCACCATTTAGCGAGTTGTGACTCGGAAAGATAGAGAAGCAAGAGCAATAATTTTCAATGAAAAAATGTAAAGTTTTATTGAGATAAACTAAGTAGCTGCTTCAATAGGGCGAGCCATTATTACATGCTATTGGCTGGATTACAAGCATTCGCCTTATTGAAAATCAAAATCCTACTTCTACGATAAGGGGAAGACCTCTTGGGAGGAGCTGGGAGGTTCTGAGTCTTGAAGCTCGGCAGGCCTTTCTGTTCGTTTATTGGCTCCTCAGGGGCAAAGCTTCGGCCCCCTCTTTTTGGATGAACTTGGTCAGGAGCCCCCGCTGTATGAGTTCTTCGATCTCCTCCTTGAGAGCCCGACAATCATCCGTGTCGTGGCCGTGGTCCCTGTGAAAGGGGCACCACTTATCCTTGTTCCTCTTCTTGCTAGGGGTATTCATTCTAGGGGGAGCGCGGAGTAGTCCTTCTTTGTCCACCTCCATAAGAACTTCTGATATATTAGCAATGAGGGGGGGTGAACTTCTCAAAACGTGGAGTCGGGCGGCGCTGGCCATTACTGTCCTTCTGGAATTTTTGGGACCCTTCTTCACTTGTGTTCTTCCGTTTGTTCCCGGAAGATGTCTCCTCAAGAGCAAGGGGGTTGAGAGCCTCTTCTGCCCGTATGTACTTCTCCACCCTAAGTAGGAGCTCTGAGAAGTTCCGAGGAGGCTTCTTGGCAAGGGATGCCCTGAGGTTGGCATTAGTGATGTTGCGCTCGAATGCGGCAGAGGCTACCGACTAGTTGAGGGAGGGAATGGACCGGGCTTCGGCGGTAAAGCGTCGAACGTAATCCCTTAGGCATTCACCCTTTTCTTGGTTGAGGGTCACCAGAGATACACTTGTTTTCTCGGCCCGGCGGCTACTCGCAAAATGAGTAAGGAAGAGCCCTTTGAACTGATCGAATGAGAAGATGGAGGCCAGAGTGAGTCGAGAGTACCATTCTCGCATAGACCCCTTCAGCGTGGCAGGGAAGATCTTGCAGAGGAGGGCGTCTGAAGCATGGTGGATCATCATAAGAGTTTTGAAACACTCTATGTGATCTGCGGGGTCTGACTCCCCGGTATACGTCTCGAAGTAAGGCAGCTTGAAGTTTTCTGGGATGGGGGCCTCCATGATGGTGCGAGAGAATGGAGGTCTGCTTGGGCGGAGTTTTATTGCCCGTTGCTCTTCTTCCTTGTCAATTCGGCCGATGCGCCTCTCCATCTCGTGGAGACGGTGGTAGACCGAGTCTTCTCTTTGATCATACCTTGCCGAGCCCCGGGACTCATCTTCAGACGATGATGGACTGGGGTTGCGGCGATGGTAGCTTGGAGAAGGATGAGGACTGAGAGTGTGAATGCGGTGGCTCCTAGCTGGCTCATGAGTAGGTGGCCTCTGGTCGTTCTTTGGAGCGATATTGAGGGCCTTTAAGACTGTCGCTTTGAAGTCTTGAAGATCTACGCTTGTGACTAGTGCCTCTCTAGCTTGGCGGTCCCTATGTATGGCTCGGCTTACTGGAGAATGAGTTCTCCGCCGATGACGCTGAGGGGACTCTCTTTGCCTCCTCGGGGGAGGGGATCTTCTAGTCCTCGATCGTCGGGGGTTCGGATTCTTGAAGCTCCTAAGTTCTCGGGTTGATGGACTCGACCAAGGGCCCGCCATCCATTCAGGCGAGTTCTAAGGTCGACCACCTTTTTGCGGTCGGCAATGATTTGACGAAGATCCCGCTCAGGAGGGCTTTGAGAAGCTAGGGATTCAACTGAAGGATTGGGACCCGTGACTTGGTCATGAGGAGGATGTTGCTTCGGATGACTCTGACGGGAGCCCCCCTGGGTAGCCCCCCGAGACTCTTGAGGGGCCTGTTGAGTAGAAGCACCTTGAACCGGAGGAGGGAGAGGAGGAAGGGAAGTGGTTCTTCGGTTGGAGACCGCTGCCTTCCCCTTCTGTTTTGGATGCATGGCTTGAAACTAGTATCGTTGATGAAGAGAGGTCATGTTGCTTTTTCGTTTTCCACAGACGGCGCCGATCTGTTACCGCTAAATCTGGCGTGGGGGCAAACAGATAGAATTTATGGATTCTTGAGAAAACGAACAATGCAAACCTGTTGACCTGTTCACCTTCATCGTCTGTTGACTTGGTCTCTTGCCGCTGCTGCGAACCTGCAAAAAGTGCGAGACACCGGGGTTGATCCCGGCGACGCACCCTCCGACGCTCAAGTCAGTAATCAGAAGTGATTATGAAAGAGCGTAAAACTGGCAAAAGATTGATTACCTCTTAATGGAGATGGATGGGGGGTATTTATAGGCGTATCAGGGATCAGATTAGGCATGTAATTCCTGTGTATAGATAAGGAATGTAATCCTAATCCCCAGTGAAAGGATAGATATGAATCAGGGCTGTTGATTAGGACTAATCAGAAACCCTAATTCTATCCTGCTGGACCGGGTTCATTTCGGGTTGGGACCCGTACCCAGTTGAGGTGGATCCGTTTAGGGGTTATTGGGTTTTGAATAAAAACCCAGTTCCCATTTCAGACCATTTAGTGGGTGAAATTACCGTTTTACCCCTGAGCTTTAAGATTCGTGTCCGAAGTGAACGGTCCTGATTTAATCCTATTTTTAGCCATATCAGAAACCAAATCAACGATTCAGATTCGCCCTCCCAAAACATATTTTTCCTCCAAAAAGTTTCTCCCCCAAAACTAAAAAAACTCATTACTTTATTACTCTCTCTCAATTCTCTCTTCACTTTTTCATAGTTCTCTCTCTCTCTCTCCCTCTCTCCCTCTCACATTCTCTCTCTATTTACTTAAATTTTTAGAATTTCAGAATTCAGGTTTGTGAATTTTCAGATTTTTTATGTTTTTTTATTGCTCATGTTATATTGAAAATAACAAATATCTCCTCAACAGTTAAATTTCATCATTTTTCATCTTTAAAGTTCTAAGAAGTGGGATTTTACACCCCCATTTATAATTATTTTTCAGCATATACTAATGGAAACATGAACTTTTATTTACAACTAATTATTGTCATACTATTCAAACTTGAGCTACATAATTGTTGTTTTACTGTTTACAAGATTTTTTGTATGTTGTATCATTTCGAAGACGTGCCGTAGACACGTGCCCACGGGAAAGTCTAGTATATATATAAAAGTTATCCAATGAGAAACATTTTTAGGTGAGAAAATGAGAAACATTCTTAGAGACAGTTAAATCTAAGTACCCCATAATCAATGGTAAAACACAAATAACCTAGTTTTTTTATAGTCTTGATTCGATTTAATCCCTTCAAAAGAACAAAAAAAACCTATGGATTTAATTCTTCTCTCTCTCCCCCAAAATCAAAAGGTTTTCCTCTCCCAAAAGACAGTGTTCTCCATTCACAAGATCATGGCTTTTTTTTTCTCCATCTCCCAAATCAAATCAGTTCTCTTCATCTCCCAAATCAAATCACATTTTGGGAGAGAGAATAATAGAATGATTTGATTTGGGAGATGGAAAGAACTGATTGATTTGGGAGATGATTTTGGGGATGGAGAGCACTTACTTTTGGGAGAGGAGAGCCATCCAATTTTAGGGGAGGGAGAAAATAATTAAACCCATGGTTTTTTTTGAAGGGATTAAATTGAACCAAGTCTATAAAAAAAACCGGGTTATAACCACTGATTAAGGGATACTTAGATTAATGGTCTCTAAGAATGTTTTACATTTTCTTACTTAAAAATATTTCTCATTGGATCACTCCTCTCATTTATATATATAAAATTAAAAAATGATTTATCCTCATTATGTAGCTACCCTAAATCCTAACACAAAACTATTATGAGATTATCAAATAAGAACATATTGATACAGAGAAAAGGAAAAGAGTACTTGGTTTGAGCTGAGTTTGGATTCTGGATGTGGGTCTGGTCAGATTTGCTTGTCGGAACCAGCAAACAAAAACAATCGGGAGGAGCAGCACAAGCAACAAGATAAGGTGCAGCAGGTGCGGATCGGGTCAAGTTTGCGAGGGCACAGGGGGAGCGACAGTGGGTTAAGTTTGGGTTTGCTCGAGGAAGAAGAAGAGAGCGACGACGAATCGAGTTTGGGTTTGCTCGAGGAAGAAGAGAATCATTTTGGGTTCGAGCAAAGAAGGAGAGCGGGTCAAATTTGGGTTTGCACGAGGACCAAAAGGGATTTGGATTTTGAATTTGAATTTGGATTTGAGTATGGGCCAGATTAGGCCCAAATAATGTAAACGAGCATGAAAATTAAAGGAAATTTAATCGGTTAATCGACCACTTAAAATCGGCCGATTAATCACTAATCGGCCAATTATACCCGATTAAATCACCAACTATTGAAATATTGAAAATCGCCAAAAAATAATCGCTTAACCTTCGATTAGCGATTAATCGGGGATTAATCGAACGATTAATTGGATTTTAACTGCTTAGATGTAGATGTGTGGCAAGGTGGTCGTAGTCGGGCAGTGAATGGTGTTTCGCAGCCTGCAGATATTGTGATGGTGTCGTTCATGGAGGCTTTGAATACAAAGTGCTTTAGCCTTAAGGGTTTTGTACAATGTCTAGTGTTGGCACAGAACTTGCGAGTTGGAGAGTCCAGCAACATAGTATCCAACATTGTGAAAAGGGGAAAGTTTTCCATTACGCATGTTCTATGTGATAGATTGTGGAGTTTGTCCTTCAAGAGTTGGCGAGGGGTGAAGTGTAGTCGAAGACTTAAGGCGCAACGCAATTTCACTACCCTGTAAAAATTCTCAGACATAAGGCACAATTTGAGGCGTAAGCCTTACTTAACCGAGGCGCACTATTACTTTTTGGGGTTTTTAAAATTTATAAATAAGATTGTATAAACAAGGAAACATCATAGCAACAAAATATATCATACAATGACCAGGATAACTGTGTAAGTTATTATTTTTGTAAAACTACAACGTGTTCCTCTGTAATGTACAACTATAATGTGTTTCTTACCCAAAGAAGAAGTGATACAATGTGTTCCTCTGTAAAACTACAATAGTATCAAGTTAACCTTCAATTCATAGTTTTGTACAGTAATGAAGATACTTAGCATATATAATATAGTATTACAGGTAATGAGCATACAGTAAAACTACAATAGTATCAAATTATATATTGCAGTAATGAGCATACAGTATTACAGTATTAAAGTCTTAATAAATGGGAAGGTATTTTGAAATATTACAGCAATAATATAAAGTTAGTCAACCATAAAATTTGATCATGATCTACACTGAGATATGATGCAATTGTATGAATAAGGCATGGTTTCATGATTATAGTAAATTATGGAATGAACTTCACAATTTTTTCAAAGTAACCTGCAAAAACATCATAAGCAAAGACATACGAAAACCCAAGAAAGAAACCACAGAAGTATAAAACCATAAAGGAAAAAAACCAGAATAGGAGTGAAGTCTGGAGACTGAGTAGGAGTGTCCCCGGCACCGCCGATCTACTGTATGTTGTCATGTCGCCGCTGATGCTATTGAGAGGAGATTGAGGAGTAGAGACTGAGGAGTTAGGGAGGTGGAGATTGAAGTTAGAGTTTGAAATTGGGGATGAGAATGTGAGAGAATTGGGGGGAGTTACAGGATATGAGAAGGCTTGAAGATGGATTGAGTTGTGAAGACGGGGTCGGGTCGGGTTTGTTATGTTCAGGCACGCTTTTTGCTTGAGGTGCAAGCCTCGAGCCTTTGCTAAGACGCGTCCAGACACAAGCCTGAGTGAAGCTTCAAACAAATGGAAGCCTTAACTGAGGCTTGAGGCTCAAAATGGTGTTAAGCCTAAGCCTTGAGCCTGAGGTGAGCCTTCAACAACACTGGAGGGGTGTTTGCGTCCTCCATGTGGTAGAGGAGTGTGGCGTGCTCTTCATGTAAGGAGTACTCAGTCTGTCACGAAGAGTGGGAGGCTAACAGAGGTAATGCGTAAGAATTTAAAAAATATACGTATATTTTTAAAGGTTTTTGTATTGTCTCCAAGTGGGAGAGTTGAGATTTTTTGGATCTACAAAGAAAGTGGGGGGCCTAAATGAAAATTTTGTCAAACCAGGGGCTGAATATGATATTGCAAAAGAAAAAAGGAAGTTGTGTTATGTTTACTTGAGGTGAAAAACATCAAAATTCAAGGAATTATTAATTCTGTAATATATCCAAACATTTAGAGTACCAATTAGTGTTTTCAATGCACGTGAGAGGGTAAGTGTGATGAAATTCAACTATCGGGTGATTGACTTCAAGCGAATGATTAATATAACTCCTACTTAATATCATGTGGTTGAGATTACTTTAAATTGGTTGTCCATAAATTACACAACTCCAACTCTCTAATTACAATAATAGAGATTGGTTTGGATTACTGGGTTTTAAGTTGAAGGTTGGATATACTTTGAATACTTTTCAGAATTTACTTAGGATATGCAAATATATATATATAAAAAAAGGAAGAACAAAATTTCCAACCATCATTATAGCGAGAAAGAGTGAGTTCTTCATTTGTTTTGAAAGGTTTCGGAGTAGAATGTCTTGAGCGAAAAGTCTGTCCCTTTATACTTTTTGCGTAAGAAGTGTTGGTTACCTTTGTATATCGTCATATTCTTGTGTTTTTGTGAGATCTTGCTTTTGTGTAAAATCTTGTTATTTGCGCATCCGATCCTTTTTTATTTTTTCTGGGAAAAAGCCTCAGCACTTTGCATATGATCTAATAGGTGATTTGTCGTCTGTTCTGAAATGGTCCAAAGTCTCCAAACCATTTACGGTTTCAATGTGCTTCTCTGGTACAACTAGGAAGATAACCTCAATGTTTACCTACTCATATTTGTTTTTCATCCTCCGAAAAATTCATTACTGTTGATCCTAAGTTTGGTATCAACAAAACACGTGCATATTGTTCTAATCCTTGATTTAGTATCTAATGATTGGTGAAAAGCAAATTCAAATGAATGAAACAAAATCAAGGTATGCAGGACCTAAAGTGTCAATCGAAACGACAAGTTCGAATGAAGAAAGTATCAAGACTCAAATGGCAAGATCCATGAATAGTCTCAAATATCAATATTGAAGAATAAAGACAGTATCAAGTGATGATATCAAATTGATGCATGCAAGATCTATCATGCAAGACTTCTTTATATTTAATTATATGTGACAAAATGATGAAAAGAACTAACAAGGAGATAATTTTGGAACGTACAATTTGATTTCCTTAAACATCTAAAATTCTAATATTTCTAATTTAATATTTGGAAAGAAATAATGGATCTCTATAAAATGAGCGGAATTAAAGTTGTAGCAGTCAAAAATAGGGATCTCCATATATAGGAGATGGAAGATCAAGTTGTGTCTATCAATTTTTTCGAATATTAAAATAGGTCGGACGGAAGATCTTCCGTCCGAACACTTTTATCGCAGAAATGTAGAGGGACCTCTACTTTAATTATATAATTAATTAATAAAAGAAGTGAGTCTCATCTTTTAGTATTTAAAAAAAATTTAAAAGTTGAGAGACGAAAGATCTTCTCCCGTCCTCTTCTTTTATTACTTTGGAAATTAATAAAAGATGACTCATATATTCATTAATTTTGGGGTTTTTTTTTGTTTTTAATGTTTTCCAAGTTCTGAGTTTTCCGAGTTCTCATCTATTCATTAATTCATTAAATTTTTTTAATGTCATTTACAATCCAGAGTTGGAAGTTTCACAATATATATATATATATATATATATATATATATATATATATATATATATATATATATATATTTTTTTTTTTTTTTTTTGGGGCCCTTGGACAGAAGAACTTCTCCGTCTGGGCCCCATTTTTTTTTTTTTTGGCTCCGATGGAGGATCATCTTCCCTCTGAGCCAAAAAAAAAATTCTAAAAAAATAAAATTACCACACGGAAAACATCTTCTGTCTGGACTCAAATTTATTTTTTTTTAATAAAATATTTGTGGTAGATGGTATATCATCTTCCGTCTGCATCTTTATTAACTAGAAAAAAATTCATCCAAACAGAAGATGATCTTCCGTCCCACATATTTATAATAATAAAAAAAACTAAATTGTTGAGATGAGGATGTTCTTCCGTCTGATTATTTTATTATTTTTTAAGCCAAATTTAGCTCCAATTTTTCAAACGATAGCAGCGAAACTTTTCTATTGCTATTTACAATTGCCAAATTCTTATATTTTAGGAGCGACGATAGTGGATGCTCTAAGTGACTTGGCTGTGCTTGGGGTTAGTTGGGCCCGGGTGCTGCATGTGAGTGTGCATGCACGTGAGGGAGGAGATTGCATGCTTGAGCTATACAATGCACGTGAGTGTGGGGAGATGGGGAAAATAATCCCACATGGAAATGAAGAAGGAATAAGGAGTGTATATATTAGGATGCCTATGATCCAAGACTACCAAGTTAAGCTAGCTCTTTTGGTGAGGTTGTGCCCTGTGGTGGGGCCGTGGTTAGGTTTTGTTTTTAGGCGGGTAGTATGCGCGCGTAGGCACGTACGGAGCTGAGTCCCGCGTATGGAGCTAAGAGGGACTCAGGGAGTTCTTTTTTGACATATCTTTTGAACCATCACTTGCTAAAATCAAAAGAGATATTTAGTGAACTATTATTGTTTACTTATAAAGACAACAATGATCTTGTTTTACAGTCTTTTGCTTCGGATTTGAAGTGTGTTTCCTGGCTAACTAAGGAGTCATGTGGGTGTAATAGGTACTTGGCCTGAATCCAAGATCATTATAACAAGTTTAAGTATCGTGGAACACTTGCACGGAATGGCTATAGGAGGGAGAAGCGGATTAAGCCTGGAAGCCTAACCACTATAAGTTGTTGTGTCTCACC
Source organism: Hemerocallis citrina (assembly GCA_017893485.1). Taxonomy (NCBI): domain Eukaryota; kingdom Viridiplantae; phylum Streptophyta; class Magnoliopsida; order Asparagales; family Asphodelaceae; genus Hemerocallis; species Hemerocallis citrina. The sequence continues at coordinate 317,607,557 of CM030358.1, forward strand.
TCTTTGTTGCGTTTACTTTCTCTAAACTTTATCTAGTTTTAATTTCTACATTTGATTTATTAATTTTTTTATTTCGGCTCACTCTATTCACCCGCTAAGGTGATTTACAAATATATCTTCCATTTCTACTAAGCCATCAATTCTAGATATTATTATAAAATGTGTTTGTACATCGATAGTTCACCTGGAAGTTCAATTTGAAGTAATCCACTAATAAGAGAAAGCATTATATTTTTTTCTTGACTGGGAATGGCTCAGATGCAAATTTCGATTAAGGAACAAATATCCTCAACATTTAAGTAAATCTGGATACCTTGGACTAATGTTTGGTTGGGCAACATTGGCATGTTGGGTCAGAAGAAGCAGGGAAGCAAGGATGGGCAAGAAAGGGGAATGGGTTGGCTGCAAGAGAGTTGTAGTCAACAACAACTTGTCATTGAAGTCGACCACAACCAGCCTGTTGCTTTGAACAAGGATGCAGTCGATTGCCACTTTGGGCAGTCGGCGGCAAGCCGTGGCTGACAACATATGGGATAAAACTTTGGGGTTTCTTTTAGGCTCAGTTTGTTTTCCAAGTTATATCATACAGCTCCTATCACATGGCTCTCTTTAAACTTACCTGATGGTAAATAATCAAGACTACAACCTAGGATTTCTAGATCTCTATAAATATCAAGTGCGACCTCCATTGAGAGGAATTATTTTATATGAGAGTTTCCCATTGTAGACAGTGATTTTTTGTTAAAATTAACTTTGATATGTATGTGTATATATATATATATATATATATATATATATATATATATATATATAAACCTTCCGTTGTGCACTAGCCTCTGTGTGCACTCGGCCTTCGGGCCTTCGTATCGATGATCCGAACCGTTCACGTTGATTTACACATCTAAATTAGTCTAAATATATAAAATCAGGTCATTTAAAATTCATTTGCCCATCCATTGAAGTGATATAAAATTGTATGGCTAAATATCGTTTTTTTATAATGACATGAGGGATGGACAAATAAATTTTAAATGACTTAATTTTACATACTAGAATAATTTAAACATGTAGATCAATGTGTACGGTTCGGAACGTCGATACAACACGGAGTGCACATGGAAGCTAGTGCACAACGAAAGGGGACTCAAAATATATTCTTTGGTGCTGAAATAATTTCACATGGGTGGTTACTGGTCATAGTCTCCTGAAAGTATATTTTATACTTAACAGGTTGCCAATATCACTTGCCCTTGGTTAACATATAAGTTTCTATTAGTCTTTTTTTCCTTGATTTTCAATCTTCAAATTTTCAGCGAACATTAACCTTACAAAAACTCTTCAATAAATTGCTAATAATTGAAATTTGCTATAAATTAGGTAAATTAATAGAAACTATTCACATACAAACGATATGGAGTTATGCTAGGAAGCACCGATTCAGGTGAGGGGATGCGGGTGCGGGAATGCGACAATTTCTAAAAACAGTGGGATACGGGTGCGGCTGGAATTCAGCTAATATTTACATAATTATTTTATATATTATATATTTATATTAATATTGATACTTTTGTATAAAAAATCAAAATCATCGTCAATAACCATTCATTAACCAAGAGATTAAAAATGATATTCAATAAATTTCAGCTATTAATCAATTCTTTTCTGCTAACTTTTGTCAAGAATCAAGGCTCAAGCACCAAGAACAACAAGCATCGTAAAAGATAACAAGTGATGCTCCTAGTTTTCGGTGCGAGAGCAACAGGTATGAGTCCTTGTAATTTGTGAAGTGGAAGGGATGGATCTCAACTGCAGATCCTGGTCGGCTTCGGTGATTCGGACGGACGAGGTCGTACCTACAAAAGGCCGAGAAACACCGGGAGGGATTCCCGGCGACGGGCTCTCCGACGATCTAGTCAGTCACTGGAAAAGAGACTGAGCAGCTAGGGTTCAGGTAGAGACATATTGATTACCTCTGAAAGTGAGAAAGGGCCTGGTATTTCTAGGGATGGGCAAACGTGTCTGAAATTCCATTGGGTCGGGTTGGACCTGTTTGCCTGTGGGCTTGAAGCTACAGACGGCCCGTTGGACCAGTTGACCTGATGATCTGGAGTGAGCGGATCCTGAGGAGATTAGATGGTCCAGATCGCGCCAAGTTGTTCTTTACCCCCATCATAGGCCCCCCACTTCTGGAGGGTTGTGTGTCAGCCGTCGAGGAGTAGTTTGTTCTTATAAGAAGGTTGGCGGGGGGTGTTTGCAACGATTTTGATAGCGGATTTTCGAAGTGCGCTAGGTGGCCGGGTGCCGGCCGCAACTAAGCACTTGAGCTCTGAGTGACGAGTAGGGCCGTCTAGACTGGTCGAGATGATCGCCGAGCATCAAACCAATGGGGTCGGCATCGAGGCTTAGGGCGGCACTGAGCATCGAGCTAGGGGGTCGACGCCGAGCATCGAGCCCTAGGCATTTTTGTGTGAAAGGTACCCCTGTATTCGAGATCCATGCCGAACGTCGAGGCTAGGGCGGCAGCACTGAGCGTCGAACTTCAGGCGTCTTTTTGTGAGAAAGTTACCCCTGTGCTCGAGGACCATGTCGAGCATCGAGGCTAAGGGGTCGGCTCCGAGTGTCGAGCTCTGAAAGCTTTTTGTGAGAAAGCTACCCCTGTGCTCGAAATCCATGCCGAGCATCGAGGCTAGGGGGTCTGCTCCGAGCATCGAGCTCTAGGCACTTTTGTGAGAAAGTTACACCTGTGCTCGAGACCCCTGCCGCGCGTCGATACTAGATGGTCGACTCCGAGCATCGAGCTCTAGGAACTTTTTGTGAGAAAGCTACCCTTGTGCTCGAGGTTCATGCCGAGCGTCGAGGCTAAGGGGTCGGCTCCGAGCGTCGAGCTCTAAGCGCTTTTTATGAGAAAGCTACTTCTGTGCTCGAGATCCATGCCGAGCATCGAGGCTAGGGGATCGGCTCCGAGCGTCGAGCTCTAGGCGCTTTTGTGAGAAAGCTACCTCTGTGCTCAAAACCCCTACCGAGCGTCAGGGCTAGGTGGTCGGCTCCGAGCATCGAGCTCGAGGCACTTTTTGTGAGAAAGCTACCCCTGTGCTCGAGACCCATACCAAGCATCGAGGCTAGGGGGTCGGCTCCGAGCGTCGAGCTCTGAGCACTTTTGTAAGAAAGCTACCCCTGAACTCGAGATTCATGCTGAGCGTCGAGGATAGGGGGTCGGCTCCGAGCGTCGAGCTCTAGGCGCTTTTTGTGAGAAAGCTACCCCTGTGCTTGAGACCCCTGCTGAGCGTCGAGCTCTGGGCGCTTTTCGTGATTGAGAAAGCTACCCCTGTGCTCGAGATCCATGCCGAGCATCGAGCTCTAAACACTTTTTGTGAGTGAGAAAGCTACCCCTGTGCTCGAGATCCATGCCGAGCGTCAAGCTCTAAGCACTTTTGTGAGTGAGAAAGCTACCCCTGTGCTTGAGATCCATGTCGAGTGTCGAGGCAAGGGATCTAGAATGTTTTCGCCAGAGCAACGACTGCCTCGAGCTCTGAAGGCATTATACATGCATAAAAACCCTTCTTTTGGGATAAGTAGTACCCCACGTGAGCCATTCAGGTGATGACACATGCTGCTGACGTCATTTTTGCAGAATTCGAGGAGTCGCAGATTTTACGAGAATCGAGGAGTCGCGGGATCTTATATATACATGCCCCCCCTTTCATTTTTTACTTCCTCTTTCTCTCACTTAATCTCGGAGCTTCTCTCTAGGTTCTTATTGTCACCGGCGATCTTTTCCAACTACTGCATACAGGTTAGTATTTTTAATATGTCGAGGGTTCAGTCCGGTTCTACAGCCTCCACTTCTGGTCGGGATATAGGCACAGGCATTTCTAACTCTTTCACTTCTTGGGAAAAAGATGAGAATGTGTACGTTGTGAAACAACTCCGCACTCGAAGGCCGTTTGTGGTAGAGTCTAGTGACGAGGAGGATGAAGCGCAGGAAGGCTCGACCAAAGTGGAGGAGGTTGGAGAAGTCGACACATCGTCTAGGGCCCCCCGTGCTCAAGCCACTGACCACACCTTCCCCTGAGAAGGCTCTCTGAATTCGAAAGAAGAGGATGAAGTGGACCATGCAAAGTAGTCCCAACGAGACGATCCCTCGTCGAAGGCTCGATGTTCCCTTCCTTTCGCAACCATTCGCCATTAGGATGTATCCGGACGACGTCGAAGACTTGGTTCGCTATGGAGTACAGCCCTCCTGGCCAAGCCGAGTAAAGTTCAAGATGGATGGTACGCCAACCGTGGTAAAAGAGGATGACCTACCTGTAATTCGCGCGAGCTACTTCATTGGGAGGGAGTACGAGTTGATGATCCCCAACACCGGCCTTCGTCCTACGGATCCCCTGGCGCCTTAATACTGCATATTTCCGATGGATGCGTTCTCCTCGGGGCTGCGGTTGCCGATCCACCCATTTATCCGCGAGGTACTCAACTGGGCCTCATTATGTCTGATGTAGTATGGTTCGAATTCTTGGAAGCAGATAGTGAGTTTCATTCTGCTCTGTGAAGAGAAGGGGGTGGCACTGAAGCTGAAGATCTTCCGAGCTATGCTAGGCATCAGCTCGTCCGGTGAATTTGAAGGAATTTTCTATGTGTCGCCTCGCACTGGGAGGAAAGTCGTGCATGGCCATCCTAATTCGATAAACGAGTGGAAGAAGTACTTCGTCGTGCGAAGTTACCAGTCTTAGGAAATTCCGAGTTTCTACAAGCCCAACTTCAAGGGCCTGAGGAAGAACGACCTGTCGAAAGAAGAGTGGGCGGACACCGAGCCTTCCTGTAAAAGCAACATTATAAGTTGGCTGAAGGTGACAGAGAGTCATATGGCACGAATTGGACTAAGCCCCACCCCTTCTCGTATGTCTTTCGTTTACTTTTCCTTACGTAATTTTTCTTTTGTTCTCATCGCCCATCCTTTGCGTTTGGGCAGACATAGACGCAGCGTCCATTGCCTAGAGGAGGGCGATGCTAAAGAAGCATAAGACCGACCATTCCGAGAAAGGGAAGAGGATGAAGCCTTCTTCCCGAGCGCCTTCTGAGGGTCCATTGGAGCCGACAGCCAAGAAGATAAAGGCTCGGTCGACCCATGAGACTCCGACCAGACCGAGCTCTAGTAGCCTAAAGGTTATGGAGGTCGTGCAGGACGAGGTACCTCCCCTTTGCGCCGATGCCCAGCAGATGGTTGGGGAAGAGGGGCTCCGGCCTTGGACTCCCGACTGGGCCATTCGTAAGGGGGACACCTTAACCGAGGGTCCCGTGGCGGTTGAGTTTGTGGACAAGATGGCCACGCCACATGATCAGCACTGCATGAGTACCAATACCATTGAGTCGGCCTACATGAGGTGGGCTCAGACGAGTGTTCAAGTAAGCTTTAACACCAATCTTGAGAATTCTTGTTCGTGAGAATCTTCTTTTCTAAGTGCTTCCCCCTCGGCTGCAGGCATCCTTGTTTGGCGCTCAGGTGATGAGGCACATCACCACGAGCTGAAGCAGGAGAGGAAGACCGCTCAACGTTACGAGCGAGAGATGAAAGATCTCAAGGTAACGCTAGAAGCATCTCGCTCGCTAGAACATGCTCTGTGGGCAGAGTTGGCCTCGATGGCCGATAAGTGCCTAAGGAGGTCGCCCTCAAGAAGGCCTTTAAGGTGGAGAAAGGGCTGCTCAAAGTGAAGGTCCAGGACATGGTCATCGAGGCCCAGAACGAGGTGTACAATCAAGTGCTGGGGCACGTCAAGCGCTTCTTCCCGACCTTGGATCTCGAGGGGTTCGACTACGATATGATCATCCCCGAACTATGGAAGACCCCTAGGTGCGATGCCCAGGCCGAGGGGAGCTGAAGGCGAAGTCGACGCAGTCGACCCCAATGTCGATGGCAACATCGAGGGAGAGGTTGGCACGTCTCAGCAGTAGCTCTTTTCTCTTTTTTTATTGAAATAAATGTATTTGCCTAAGGCGGACTAGCCACCGCAACATTTTGTATCGTCGTTTTATTTATAACAAGGAGTTTTTTCTCTCGGTTGAGGCTTTTTGACTTAGAACTTTGTTTGGATTTGTCCAAGTGTATGATATTCAAATTTATAACACGCGTGTGAGGTTCGGTATGATATTTTTGTTTCGCCTCTGTCAAATGACCTCCCTTCTCGAGGTGGATCCCCGTCGTGCCGAGGTGACGCGCCTCAAGAGCAAGGTCAAAGTTTTGAAACCTACCTTAGCACGGTATCGCAAGGAGGCTCGGGACCGAGAGGCGACTGTTCATTACTTTAGAAACAAGTCGAAGGAACTCAGCGTAGAAGCTGCTCGCTTGAAGGTGTTAGTCGACAGCAACCTAGGAAGCGCTAGTCTCAGATTTTCCATGTCCAGCCCAGTGGCCTTCCTCTTAGTCGTTCCTTCGCGAGATTATCGTGGAGAAGGAGATAGAGATACAACGTTATAAGGCCATGTTGGGGGTGTCGGGATCACGATCCGCCTCTTTCGGTGGTGCTCGCCCCTCGGGTGGACCCTCGTCCCCGTCGAAGATTGGAGCATGCGAGGCCAGGCGACGCCTAGAGCTCGGTGACTGGTGCATCCACTCTGGCTACCCCTAGACATTCTAGTGACAAGGTTGGGGAGCCAAGCCGCTCAGTCGGGCTTGAACTGGTTTGTTACAACCCGTCGACAGGGCTTGAGGGGTCTTAGGTTGGTCGTGAGTGTTGTAATGAATCCTGTTTGTACCAATGGCCCTCTACGTATTTGCAGTTGTGAATAAGAGAACTTTTCATAATGTTGAGCTTCTTATTTTCACTTCTTGCCAGCTTTTCATAATTTTTTAACTTAGTGTGCAGAGGGCTGAGGATGTACCGAATGTGAAGTTTCTCCATGTGTGGTCGAAGTCCAAAACGAGCGGCGATGACTCGACAGATGGAGAAATTCGTGAGATTGAGAAATCTCTCGTAAGTTGCTCGTAGTTCGGGCCGAGAGTTAGGGACATGGGCGGATGTGAAGTTTCTCCATGTGTGGTCGAAGTCCAAGCCAAGCGGCGAGGACTTGACAGATGGAAAAATTTGTGAGATTGAGAAATCTCTCGTAGGTTGTTCGCAGTCTGGACCGAGAGGGGGGGACGTGGGCGGATGTGAAATTTCTCCATGTCTGGGCGAAGTCCAAGCCGAGCAGCGAGGACTAGACAAATGGAGAAATTTGTGAGATATTGAGAAATCTCTTGTGGGTTGCTCACAGTATGGGCCGAGAGGCGAGGACGGGGATGAATGTGAAGTTTCTCCATGTGTGATCGAAGTCCAAGCCGAGCGGCAAGGACTTGACAGATGGAGAAATTCGTGAGAGATTGAGAAATCTCTCGTGGGTTGCTCGCAGTCCAGGCCGAGAGGCGGGGGCATGGTCGGATGTGAAGTTTCTCCATGTGTTGTCGAAATCCAAGCCGAGCGGAGAGGACTTTACAGATGGAGAAATTCGTGAGAGATTGAGAAATTTCTCGTCGGTTGCTCGCAGTCCGGGCCGAGAGGCGGGGACGTAACGGATGTGAAGTTTCTCCATGAATGGTCGAAGTCTAAGCCGAGCGGCGAGGACTTGACAGATGTAGAAATTCGTGAGATTGAGAAATCTCTCGTACACAAACATCAAACATTTGATTTATTCACACAAAAATCTCCATGTTTTTATTTATTGTGATTACAAAAATATACGGCATCTCATGCCGTTTACAGCAGTCGAGCCCCCTTAGATTTTCCCCTGGAACTTAACATGGTGCTCCGCATTCCAGGGCCTCTTAACCATCCTGCCGCCCAGGTCTTCTAGTCGGTAAGTGCCAGGACGTACCACTTTGGAGACCTTGTATGGCCCCTCCCAGTTGGGTGCGAGCTTGCCTCTGGCGGTGGGCTGGGAAATGGCAAGTTTTCTGAGGAAGAGGTCGCCTTCTTCGATGTTGCTCAGACGGGCCCTTTTATTGTAAGTTCTTTCGATCCTCTGTTGGTAGATGGCTCTTCTGATGTTGGCCCTTTCACGAATTTCCCCGACCAGATCTAGATTGGCTCGGAGGTCTGACGAATTAGAATTTTCATTGAAGCCCATGACCCGGGGCTATGGGAGTCCGATTTCTAAGGGAATTATGGCCTATGCCCCATATGTAAGATTGAATGGGGACTCACCGGTGGGTATCCTTTTAGTTGTCTAATATGACAACACACTGGGCAGTTCGTCGACCCAAAGGCCCTTGGGATAGCTGTCCAGTTGCTTTTTAAGCTCGTCGATGATTTGTCGATTGGCGTTTTCGGCCTGGCCATTTGTTTGAGGGTGTGCAATGGCCGAGAATCGCTGTTCGATTCCTAGGTCCTGACAAAATTTTTGGAAATTTTTCCCTGTGAATTGTGTGCTGTTGTCCGACACAAGTATTATGGGGATCCCAAACCGGCAAATGATGTGCTTCCAAAAGAACTGTTGTGCTTGATGCTCGGTAATAGTGGTTAATGGTTCAGCTTTTGCCCACTTGGAGAAGTAGTCGATGGCAACGATGAGGAAACGTCTTTGGGCGATCGCCTTGGGGAAGGGGCCGACTAGGTCCATCCCCCACATTGCAAAAGGGGCCGAGCTGGAGAGGCTCTTCAGCTTGCCATGTGGCGTTCGCCTAATCAGAGAGAACTTTTGGCAAGGTACGCACTTCTTGACGAGGTCTGCGGCGTCTTATAGTATCGTTGGCCAATAGTACCCGTGGTTGAGGACCTTTCTAGCGAGCGATCTGCTGCCCATATGGCATCCTCCGATCCCCTGATGTAGCTCTTCGAGGGCATATTTTGCCTCTTCCGGCTCTAAGCATCGGAGGTAGGATCTCCTGTCAACTTATGTGTACAACCGCTTGAAGAGAACATTGTCGATCAGCGTGAACCCTTGTGACCGAACGCTTATCCTCCTGACCTTGGAAAGATCTTCCGATAGTTCACCTTCTGCCAGGAATCGGCGGATGAGGTCCGTCCAGTTGCTTTTTGGTGCACTATCGGTGGTAAGGACCTCGGGCATCTCTATGCTTGGTTATGGAGTATCTCGATGAGGATGGTGCGGTCGAGACCCTCGAAGGATGATGAGGTTAACTTCGACAGGGCTGATCAGACCCTCGAAGGATGATGAGGCCAACCTGAATTTTCTGGTTTGTTAAGGACAATCTTGAAGGGCTGATCAGTTAAGATTAGGATGGAGTGAGCTTGAAAGTAAGGCCGGAGTTTCCGCGCGGCCATCACCAGGGCGTAGGCCATTTTTCTATTTTCACATAACGAAGCTCGGCGCCATGCAGTACTTTGCTAACATAGTAAATGGGCATTTGGGCACCTTCCTCATCTCTGACGAGGATGGTGCTGAGGGCATGTTCGGACGCAGCGAGGTAGAGAAACAGAGGTTCCTCCAGCTCTGGCTAGTTGAGGAGTGGGGGGTTGGCAAGATGTGACTTCAACTGGTCGAAGACTTGCTGTCGGGACTCTCCCCACTCGAAATTTTCGGGGTTCGGAGAGCCTTGAAGAATGGGAGGGCTTTTTCTCCGAATTTTGAGAGGAATCGGCCGATGGCCGCCAACCTACCCGTTAGCCTCTGCACTTCCTTGACGTTTCTAGGGGGCGCCATGTCCAGTATGGCCTAGATCTTCTCAAATTCGCCTCAATGCCTTTCTGGCTAACCACAAACCCAAGAAATTTTCCGAACGAAATGCCGAAGGCGCATTTAGAGGGGTTGAGCCTGATGTTGTGGGATCGCAGAACCCCAAAGGCTTCCTCAAGGTCAGAAACATGGTCGCGGCCTTTGCAGCTTTTGACGAGCATGTCGTTAACATAGACTTCCATGTTCCGACCAATTTGATGCTTGAAAACTATGTTGACGAGCCTCTGGTAGGTGGCATCGGCATTCTTCAGACCGAAGGGCATGACCGGTAGCAATAAAGGCCTTGATCGGTTACGAACACGGTCTTAGGGATGTCGGGCGAAAACATTCGGATTTGGTTGTAGCCCAAGAAGGCATCCATGAAGTTCAGAAATTCATGCCCCGACGTTGCATCTATCAGGGCGTCAATACTTGGGAGGAAAAATGGATCCTTCGGACAAGCCTTGTTTAGGTCGGTGAAGTCTATATAGATCCTCCACTTTCCGCTCGATTTCTTCACCATCACAACATTCGCCAGCCATTTCAGTAGCTGACCTTTTGTATCAAACATGCTGACAGAAGTTTGCTGGCTTCTTCCTTCGTAGCCTGCTGTCTTTCAGGGGCAAACTTGCGGCACTTCTAATGAATGGGCTTCGAGTCTGGTCGGACGCTGAGCCTGTGCATGATAAGGTCTTCCGAGATTCCAGGCATGTCACTGGGTGTCCAGGTGAAGAGGTCGAGGTTCTTCCGAATGCACTCAACGAGAACGTCCTTAAGGTCCGAAGGGAGGGAGCGACCAACTGATGTGGAAGCATTTTGTAAAGTCATCGTCTTGAAAGGCAATTTCCTCCAACTCGTCTACGGGCTCCGAGCCCATTGAGTTTCTCTTTGACGATAGCTCGACTACGTCGAGGGGCAATACCGCGCCCCCCAGCGCGATCATGTAGCAAGATCAAGACGATTTTTGATTCCCTCTGGCCACTCCAACTCCATGCTTGGTGGGAAATTTCATCTTCAGATGGTATGCTGATGGTACGGCCTGAAGGGAACAGAGGCCCGGTCGGCCCAGAATTACATTATAGGTAGCTTTGATGTTTACCACCATGAAGTCCATGGCCTCCGTCCGTATGGTTAGGGCGGTTTCGGTGGTGACATCGAGTGTGATGATTCCCTCGATTTGTACAGGCGTGCCGGAAAATCCGTTCAGTATATCCTATTGGTTTCAACCTTTCGTGGAAAAGTTTGATTGCCTCGAACGCTACTAGGAATAGGATGTTGACAAAGCTGCCGTTGTTAACGAGAATGCGACAGACCTCGTGGTTCACCATGGCGAGGCTGATGACTAAAGTATAGCAGTGAGGCAGGTGGATGCCCACCAGGTCATGGTTGGAAAATGACACAGCCAGTCCTTAGCTAGTGGGGGGCGGCTCATTGCAAATGGAATTGACTTCCCTCAAGGACTCCACCCTTGGGGCCGCCATGGACGTAGTGTAAGATTGCCGGGCCACCGTCTTTGCTCGGGCTCAGGCTCTGGCTCTGGTTGGGTATGTGGAGGAGAGGTCCTCTAATCCCTTTGATTGGGGCGAGTGAATTTCCGAAGGTATCCCCTCTGAATGAAGGCCTCGATCTCGTCTTTACGGGCAACGCAGGTGTCTATCTCGTGCCCGTGGTCCTGATGGAACCGACAGTAAAATCTTCAACCCCTCTTCTTATTATTGCTGGAATGTGAGGGATGGCGGACAATCCCCTTATCCTCGATTTCCACGAGAATGGCCAGCACTGTGTTAGTGGTGTAAATTTCTCGAAGCGAGGGACCAGAGGTGGCCTTTCTTGAACGAGATCTTTCGGAGTCTTCTTCGCAGGATTGGGCCTCTCTGCTTTTCTCTTTCCCTTGGACGATGCTTCAATGACGCCTCTGGGTGTAAGGTCTCTTCCGCTCTGATGTACTTTTGACATGATTTAAGAGGTCTGGGAAATCGATCGGCAGTTTTTGGCGAGAGAGGCATTCAACTGGCCATGGCGTACATTGTGCCTGAAAGCAGTGGACGCGATGCCAGCATCAAGGTAAGAGATTTTCCTAGTCTCGGTTGTGCACCTACAAACAAAATCCCGTAGGAAATCCCCCTCCTTCTGCTTGAGGTCCAGGAGAGAAGCGCTCGACTTTTCAACCTTTCTGTTGGTCACAAAGTGAGCCAGGTAGCTCGACTCTAGTTGCTCAAATAAAAAAATAGAGTTAGGGGAAAGCTTCAAGAACCATTCCCGGGCCGGTCCACGCAGGGTGGCCAGGAATGCGCGACAGAGAAAAAGGATTCGTAGCGCTGTGAATCATTATGAGGGCCTTAAATCCCTCCATGTGATCAGTGGGATCACTTTCCCCGTTATAGGTTTCGAATTGAGGGGGTCGGAAGTTCCTGGGGATAAATGCGTCCAGGATCCGAGCTGACAAGGCAGCACTGGTAGGCTAGTACCCCCGGCTGGATTGGTCGCCTCCTTCGCCGATTCGGGTTGGCAATTCTCCATATCCTGTAGCCGTTTGAGGACATGGTCGTCCTCCCTCGCCGGTCGGGTAGAGCCATGTGACATGCTACACCGGTCCCTTTCCTCGTCAGCATGATCATTGTTATGACACTGCGTCCTGGGGTCTCCTCTGATGGGTTACAGGACTTCATTCCGGAAATCCCAAAATTCGGTCCGTGTGACTAGGGGCCTCTTTGATGCAACCTGTTGGTGGTCACCGGCTTCTCGGGGAGCGGCTGGAACGTTGCTCTCGGCCCTGGAACATGTGAACACTAGGGTTCGGAGCCTGTTGAGAGTGGGCAGATCCCGCCCTCGAGCGTTCGATTTGTCCTTGGAGGTTCGTGTGACTGGGGACTGCTCGCCTATCCTCGAGTATTTGACGTTTGAAAGGCCTTTGAGCCCAGCAGGAGGCATTCCAACCTAGACCCAAAGGATCCTCAAGTCGGTGTCTTTGGAAACCCTGGGTGTTCGCACGGCCGCCGAGTAACGGTTGATGTGACTCAGCCTGCCGCCCCCCGGTGGGGACTCTTCTCGATTTGGGTGCCATTTGAGCGGGGAAATTACTGCAAGGGTCCGAATTCTAGTGCTGGATCTATAGCCACTATCCCACAGATGACGCCAACCTAATGCTGCTAGTTTTCGGTGCGGGAGCAACATGTGTGAATTCTTGTAATGTGTGAAGTGGAAGGGACGTATCTCAACTGCAGATCCTGGTCAGCTACGACGATTTGAATGGATGAGGCCGTTGGTCACTGGTCTGCCGAGGTACCTACAAAAGGCCTAGAAACACTGGGAGGGATTCCCGGTGACAGGCTCTCTAATGATCTAGTCAGTCACTGAAAAAGAGACTGAGCAGCTAGAGTTCAGGTGGAGAAATATTGATTACCTCTGAAAGTGAGAAAGGGGCCTGGTACTTATAGGCAGGGGCAAATGGGTCTGAAATTCCATTGGGCCGGGTTGGACCTGTTTGCCTGTGGGCCTGAAGCTGCAGATGGCCCGTTGGACCAGTTAACCTGATGATCTGGAGTGAGTGGATCCTGAGGAGATTAGATGGTTCAGATCGCGCCAAGCTGTTTTTTACCCCCATCAACAAGCATCAAGAATAGAAAGCATGGTAAGTTGTAACGGTGAAAAAATTAAGCATCAAGTTGTAACATCACGAATAGTAAGCATCAAGTTGTCAAGAACATTAAGCATCAAGTTGTAACAACAAGCAATAAATTCACAACAAGTATCAAGTATGGATTCACATCAAGAAAAGTGAGCAAAGCATCAAGTATGGATTCACATCAAGTTGAAGCAATTAATTCATAGCAAGCATCAAGAATGAAAAAAAAACATGGATTCACAGCAAGCAAAGCATGAAGCATGGATTCACAACAAGCATCTTCAAACTTTAAAAAAAAAAGCCTCATGTAACAGTAAAAACAATTTGTGAAGTCATTTGTTATGATAGAGGAATTCATACCTAGGTTTGTTATGAAGGGCGGAGGAAACAAACGGTGGAGAGAAGACGAAAACGACAGCAAAGGAAATGAAAGGTGGAGGAAGAAGACGACGGCGAAGAGAAACGAGGCGGAGGAAGAAGACGAAGGCGAAGGAAGAAGACGACGATGGAAAGAAGACGATAACTGCAGAGAGAAACGACGACAAAGGAAGACGACAAAGGCGGAAGAAGAAGACGATGACGGCGGAGAGAAGACAACGACGGTGAAGAGGAGGAGATTTGGGTTTTAGGGATTTTAGAATTAGATTTTAGAGAAAGGGAAAGAGAGAGAAAAAGGAAGTCAGAAAGAGAAAGGGAGTTGTCTGCCTCTTTTACTCCTTTTTTTTATATTAATGAGTGACCCGCACCCTACCCACACTTAACCCGCACCCGTTCCAATTTTTTAATATAAAATAAGGGGTGTGAATTCTGTCACACCCCGTACGAATCCCGCCGCACCACACTCGCACCTAAGTCCGATTCGAGTCTGATTCGGGTGCGTGCACCTCCGTAAAGGGTCTGTGCTTCCTAGGAGTTATGACATATACATCTTTTACACATGTAACATTTATGATAACTAAATTTGCCCATGGGCACATGCCTACGACACGTCTTCGGAACGATACAACATACGAAAAGTCTTGTAAATAGTAAAACAAAAATTATGTAGCTCAAGTTTGATAGTATGACAATAATAAGTTGTAAATAAAAGTCCATGTTTACATTAGCATATCTTGAAAAATAATTATAAATGACGGTGTAAAATCTAACTTCTTAGAATTTTGAAGGTGGAAAATGATGAAATTTAACTGTTGAGGAGATATTTACTATTTTCAATGTAACATGAGCAATAAAAAAACAATAAAAAATCTGAAAATTTATAAACCTAAAATCTGAAAATCTAAATTTCTAAGTAAATAAAGAGAATATAAGAGAGAGGGGGAGGGGGGGGGGGGGAGAGAGAAAGAGAGAAATATGAAAAAGTGAAGAGAGGAGAGAAATAGTAATAAAGTAATGAGTTTTTTTGTTTTGGAAGGAAAAAATTTAGGTTTGGGGGGGGGGGGGGAGAATTTTGGTGACTTTTGGAGGAAAAATATGTTTTGGAAGGGTGGTTTTGGAGGGAAAATATGTTTTGGAAGGGTGAATCTGAGCCGTTGATTTTGTTTCAATTGAAGGGGAGCCACTTGATAGCTTTTCTTTGTGTTTTATTATATAGATATTCTAAACCAAAAAAATAATGACAATCCCACAAATAAAAATAATCAAATACAAATAGAAACAAATTAAGCATATTCTAAATTTAATTGAAAGATTAAGAAAGTACCTTAGAAGATGAAAAGGATCTCAAATTGATGTTTTACCCAATTGAAAGAAAGAAGGCGAGAGGAGGAGGTTACGATTTCGATTGTGAAGCTGAGAAAAGAAGCAAACAATTATGATAATATCACAAACATATTACAATCAAATATAAAATAAAACAAATTAAAATGCATCAACTTCTTATAAATTTAGATGACGTTCTAAACTTCTATCTAAAAACTCATTTCAATTAAATATGGAAGAATTAATCAAGCTAGCTTTCCAATGAATCTAATATTCACAAGAGAAGTTGTGAACCTATTTATTATTATAGGGTAAGAACCTATGAACATATTTTCACTATAGTCTGAGAACCTATTGTATAGAAACATGATATATATTTACTAATTTACATTATTCGACACAAGGACATTTTCTTCTCATAAGAATCTCATCAAACACTGCATGTGCTGACCAATTTGGGCATGATTATAGTTGTGGGTTTTGTTTTTGTCTTCAACTCATTTCCTCTCGCATCACCAAAGTTATTAAAGTTATTAATATTATATATAAGAAAAAATTGCAATGAATTTTTTTTTAATGAGAATTTTATCCAACACCTCGTAAGCTAACCAATTTTAGTATGATTAGATACTTGGGTTATGTTTTCACCTTCAACTCACTTACTCTTGCATCACCAAAGGTATAAAAGAACAACTATAAGAAAAGGATCGTCATTTTTATACCTTGGGTTTAAAAAAATTAATATGAACAATCAGAGGAAATCATTGATAAACTATCGATTACACACACCTAATCCAGCCAATTTCACATGCTCAATCCACTGATTTCACTAACTATCCATAACTAAAATAATAATATTTAATCTTTTGCTAAAATTAAATTTCAGAGTGGGAAAGAAAGAAAAGATTAATTAATAAAATAAATCCATGAAGATTCAAAGAAATAATCATGGAATTATCTTTCCCAGTTTGGCCCAAATAAAATTCCAAAAGTAAAAGAATTGGAAGACATAGAATACAAAAAACCAGTGAACATGTAATCTAGACGTACAAGGGAAAAAAAAATACCAGAGATGATCCGTGAGGGATAGAGTAGGCAGCGTCGCCGTCGATGGCGGTGGATTGGATGGCGAAGGGGAAACCTAAATGGGCTCTTTTGAGATCAGGACAACAAAGGAGAAGGGTCAACGGATCGTTGTTTTGGTTAATATCGAGTCGGGTTCATTTAATTAAGTTCTGGATTTTTTTGGCTTGTCGGGTTTGAAAACTCAATACCCAGAAACAGGATATCAGTTGGGGCTTTTAGAACCCAAGCCCACTAAGCTATATTTTACTTCGGTTCTATGAATTATTATATTCAGTTTTTTGGGCCTGAGAACCCGAGGCCGCTAATTTCAATTAAATTCAGGTTCTACTAATTGAACTTTATATTTTCTTCTCCGGCGTGAGCACGTGCCTACGGCACGTGTTCGGAACGATACAGCATATAAAAGTCTTGTAAACAGTAAAACAACAATTATGTAGCTCAAGTTTGAATAGTAAAACAATGATTAGTTGTAAATAAAAGTCCATGTTTCCATTAGTATATGTTGAAAAATAATTATAAATAGGGGTGTAAATCCAACTTCTTAGAACTTTGAGTGTGGAAAATGATGAAATTTAACTGTTGATGGGATATTTGCTATTTTCAATGTAACATAAGCAATAAAAAATGCATAAAAAATCTGAAAATTTACAAACTTGAAACCTGAAAATATAAATTTCTGAGTAAATAGAGAGAGAGAGAGATAAATAAATAAAGGAGCTGTTTTGGGGGGATTTGAATTTGAGTTTTGGGGAAAACTTTTGGGCAGAAAAATATGTTTTGTGAGGTTAGATCTGAACCATTGATTTCAACGCTATTGAATGAGAGCCACTTGATAGCTTTCTTTGTGTTTTATTATATAGATTACTAATAACTTACACGTGCGATGCACGTCTTAAAAAATATAGTTTTTTTAAAGTAAAAATTCAGACATAGTCTCGATTTAAAGTTTGAACCTAAGACCTCATTTATAATAGTTATGCACGTGCGTTACACGCGTTGATCGATTTACAAATGACACTAAGGCCTTCTCACATTATAATATTAGAGATTAGAGATTAGAGAAGATTAGAGATTTACACATGTGATGCACATCTTAATAAATATAGTTTTTTTAAGGTAAAAATCCAAAAGTAGTCTGGCTTATTGGAGATAAAGATCTAGAGTTATTTGGATCAAAGAGGGAGTTGCAGACACTATATTTTCCCTCTCCATTGGAAATGGCAGAAGAAGAAGAAATTACATATACTCTCTAATAGATAATAAGTCTTTTCTCACCTCTCAAGAGGGTATGAGGAATTGTGTTTGAAGCTTATTTTGAACAGATATGTGATTCCTCCTTTGAGTCAGACTTTAATGTGGATTGACAACCTCTATATCCTGATCCTAATATGAATTTGATAGCTCTTGATGCACCCTTCAACCCAAAAGGCAGTATTTGACATGAGCATTGCCAAAGGTTCAAATCTTGATTCTCAATGAAATTTTATCATAAATTTTGGAATGTGATCAAGGTGGATTTATATCAGATGTTGTTATCTATACAGAGGGGAGATGTAGGTATTAATAGGTTGAACTACAACAACATCATGTTAATTTCAAAATGTGATTGGGGGGGGGGGGGGGTAACTCTTTTTTTTAGTTCAGGCCAATAAGTAAACTGTTCTTTTAATATTTTCACTAAAATATTGGCCAACAGACTTGGCCCCTTGTTGGACTCTTTGGTTTCCTCCTTCCAGAGTCAAAGGTAAGTCCAATGTAAATTGTTTTCTTGTTGCTCATGAGGCCATTAATCTTTATAGCAGGAGAAAGTCTGAAAATGTCATGCTCAAGACATACTTCAAAAAAGCTTTTGACACTGTAAGTTGAAATTTTATTGAGCATATGTTGGTGGATAAAGGGTGGTGCAGGTGGATTAAAATGATTATGAGAACCGCTAAATCCTCCGTACTTGTTAATGGAGTCAGAGGGAGGACTATCAACTCTAAGAGGGGATTGAAATAAGGGGATCCACTCTCTCATATGCTCTTTATTGATGCAGTAGATATCTTGGCACAAATGCTACATTATGGGAGAAGCAATGACTCTTTCTTTTCTCTACAGTTCAAAAGGACACTGCATTTATTACCTGTACTCCAATTTGTTGATGAAACTCTGATATTGTGCAGAGGTGATGAACAAGAAGTGATCAATCTCAAGCTCCTCCTCCACCTCTTTGCAAATATCTTAAGGCTATATATTAACTTTTCATATGCAATAGTCTATTTTGACTCATTAAGAGCCAAGCAACATGCAATCTCTAATATCGTTGGGTGTAAGAGAGAATCCTTGCCTCTTAGCTATCAGGGATGTCTCGTCTAGAGGTAAGTTTAGGAAAAGGGAGTTTGTGAACCCCGTTTCTGTAAATACCTATTTTCTAAAATATTTTCTGTATTTTGATTATTTATAAATTCGTTTTTGTTTTTATTCGATTTGGACCTTCTATTAAAATCTTTTCGAATCGAAAATTTTATTTATTTTGAATAATGGTATATTTGAACTTATTTTCTATCCCTAATTGGTCGACTATTATTATTATTATTATTATTATTATTATTATTATTATTATTATTATTATTATTATTATTATTATTGTTATTATTTTGTTATTATTATTGTTATTAGTATTATTATTTTTATCGTTATTATTATCATTATTATTATTGTTATTTTGTTTTAAGCCCAAACATGCTCTATTTTATATATATTTCACTATTTGATTTAATTTATATATATATGAATATTTTAAAAACCCTATAGCCTATTTTCTTATTGGATCTAAAACCTATTAATTGATTTATTACCCGATAACCCTAAACCATTCTCCTATTGGATTCCTACCCAATAACCCATTAACCCTACATCTCTAATTCCCTATATATATTAATCTTCATTAAAACCCTAATCACTACCATAACCCTAGCCCCCTTCCACTATGCAGCCGCCATAACCTAACCCCCCCCCCCCCACCCCCTGTTTTGTTCGTCCCCTACCCTTTATCCCCTGTTCCTTCCCCTACCTCCCGACCTGCACCTTCTCTCTCCCGCTCATCCTCATCGCCTATTCTCGACCATCGCCACCCTGCCTTGCCTCACCCAGTTCCTCCCTGCCTTCACCTTCATTTCCCCCTCGTCGACCTCAACAGCCTCCGCCATTGTCGCCTCAATCACCTTCATCCTCCATTTTCGTTTTTAACCCAACCCGCCATTGCCAACCTCTCCACCTCCATTGCTGCTCTGCACCTCTCCTCACCCCCAGTTGTCATCCCCGCTCAACGTCGCCATCTCCTTCATCATCGCCTATTCCCTTGTTTCATTGCCTCCAGAACCCATCCTCCTGCATCCCCTGTGCATTGCCCCTTCGACCTCCATCTTGCCATTGCCTCCCCTCTCCCCCCTGTTCTCCCCATCACCGCAACCCTTTCAGACACCGCCAGTACACCACCATCCACTCCTCGCCTTCACCGCAGTGCACCCCCTGTCCTCCCCTGTGTTGCTGCAGTCCACCATCACCGAGTACCACCTCCTCCGTCATTTCCAAAGGCATTGCCGACCTTGTTGCCAAAGTTGTTGTTGCTGTTGGGTTCTCGTGCACATAGAGTGCACGTGCCTTTGGGCTGTCGTTGAGTTGTTAGAGGCTTGCAGTTATTGTTGTGTGTTCTTGTTGTGAGTGATTTCATGTGTACTTGATCAAACTTTTGATCTTAACCCTTTGATCTTCTTGATCATTGAATCTTAGCCGTCGACCGCTTTAACCATCTTGATCTCGATCGTCTTGATCAATCAACATCAAGATCCATGCTTGATTAAATCAGCCATCACCATCCGATCAAGACCCGCTCATCGCCATCAAGATTAGTGCTCACCGTCCGATCTTCGCGATCATCACATGAAGACTCGCATTCAATCGTGATCGCTGCCGTCGCCGCCGGGATTCTTATCTCGTTATTCTCTTCATATTCGAATTAACCGTCTATAAGGCAAGTCACTTTTCCTCTTGAATTGAATCTTATATCAAATTTAAGTTTTTATTGAAATTCTTGCAAGTAGATCAAATCGTTCATCGTATCGTATATTGTTCTTCTCTTTTGTTGAGTATATTGAGGGTTTACACGAGCTAACCCAAATATTCTTGACTTCATGCCTTTGTTGACTCCAAAAATTGAATCTTTCATGCATTCATATAGTATTGATAGTGTAACACCTCGAATTCCAAAACAGACTGAATACGAAGTTCCACAGAATCTTTACACTTCTCTTCGTACAATTTTACAAGGAATTAAAAACTTTTGTTACATCAGAGTTACATTTACATTACACTTATATAGCAGAAGCAATTTACAATAATTACATGAATAAAAATATACAACATCTGAATCAATCTTTAAGCAGCATGCATACTTTAATCTTGCCAGTCACTTTATCCTACATAGAAAACTGTGGGCACGTCAGTTACTTATAACCGACGAAATATTATACACGGACATCCTCACTATGACGAACAGTATAACGATTTTCATAATTAAACAAACCACAAACTTGATCACAGACAAAGCTACAGAGGGACTATCCTATTGATATCATGTTGTGCTGTGCACTTAGTCCTTAATGTAGTTGTTTATATTATATGACACTAATGCGCACTTGTTCAGAGTCTATGCATCCCATACTACATAGGTCCGAGGGCAAGCCCTTAACCATTCTTCATCTTGTAGGGTTCGATCCCTCGTTATGACTTAATCTACTACGGTAACTACGGTAAGTATCCTAGGTGTTCTAGGAGCTACGAGCCCACGTCTAGGCGCCCTAGAGAGAACCCCACGCACTGACACATGACTCATCATGCAGGCATCCTGTGGTCAATTCACCTCCTACCATAGACATGGTACCACCCCATAAGCATCGCCACCGGGACGGTACCCTGGAGTAGTTACCACGCCCTATTCATAACGCATCATGGGACATCCTGTGAATATTCTCACGCTGCCAATCCAATGGCCCTCATACTCATGTTTTTCTCTTACGTTCATCACATCTCCACTATGTATCTAATCCTTAGGTATAAATGAAGGTCAATATTCTAGAATCTAGCATTATCCCTACATCGGTCTTTCCAATATCAGTTATTAACAACGACCCCAACTTGGTCAAAATATCGCATTTCTCTTTTCAATACTTTCATTCTTGCCGATATAAAGTTTTAGCTATAATTTCAGTCTAAGTCATCTTTTCATGTTCATAGAAGAAAGCATACTTGTTCACCAAATTTCACATTTCATCAGGTTCTCTTTTCAACACATTTCCATGCACAACTTGCATATTCAATTTCTCATTTAATTCTACTCAGTAATTACAAGTGAAAAATCTCAATTAATCACTTTTCAATTCTTTTTATGTTAAAAAAATTCATTAGTTTGTTTTGGAATTTCAAAAGAATCAAATCTAAGATGAATTCTTCACTCTCAATTTTTTACTCTTATTTATCATTCAAAAGTCCACATATTGAAAAAATAATTTTTTATGAAGTCAGAAAATTTCCTAACATTTTTCTCAGTTTTTATTTCATTTTAAAATTCAAAAAAAAAATCAAATGTATATAAAAAATCAGGTTTTTTCCAAAAAGAAGTGTCCTCAGCCAGTTTCGAACCCGCACACACAAGCCCCAAGGTGAACAGTCACCGAACTAAACCTCCACACGCTAGCCAAAAGGGACACAGTGCCCAACTGCTCTAAAGGGGAGCATAATTAGGGTAAAGCTCTGTCTCGGGATTAATGAAAATCGAATTTTTGGAAAATAAAAGCCTCTGCCGAGACTCAAACCCACACACACAGGTGCCGCTGAGCTACTGTAGAGCACAAATGGCGCCCCCCTCTAACCAGTATGACCATAGTGTTTAACTGATATGAGAGTAGATTAAAATAGGTTTGTTTCGACTCTCTGTTTATCGAAATTTCTTCATTTTGCAAAAGCTCTTAACTTTGTTTCTCTTTCACATAAAGCCATAAAAATTTCCAGAATACTGAGTTTATGTATAATTAACAAAACAGTGTTTTAAAAACATTTTATTAAGACATGCATTTCTCATTCTAATTTGTGTTCTATGCTTACAATTACAATAATTCAATTTAGCAAACTCTCTACCAAATTTTTGCATTACAACTATATTAGAAATATTTATTCTTGTTTTCTTTCTCTTTTATTTCCATAATACTCATTGTTATGGTCTCATTCATCAATTAGTGTCACAATAGTTTAATAAGCTCAAATTTCATATTTTCAACTACTAATCATTCACAAGCATATTCTACAATTAACATGGTTCCAATTTTACATTTTCATAGCAATAAGGCAATTCTACTACAATAGACATGATCTATAACAAATAGCATGCAATTTATTAAGCATTTACTCAATCATCTACCAAGTCTTTTTTAGAGCCAACACTTGGTTATCGTATTAGTTTCTTTAGCATTCTCATTAATCAAAAACTCCTAGCATGGTGTCTAAGATTAGAAGTAGAGAAAACCACCCACCTATTTGAAGAAAAACACTACAAAAGCTCCTAGAATCTCCTTGAACACACGAGCGGTCCTTCTCCTCCTAGTTTGTGCCACCACGATCGCCGTCTCCTCCCTCTAACCCTTGATGAATGGCCGGCCTCCAAGAAATGGAACACACACAACTAGAACACTCTCAATCTTTTTCTAACTTTCTCTCAATCTTCTTACTCACTTAGTGTTTTCTTTCTTTCTTTTCTTTACAAAATTTTTAGTGTGCTATATGCAAAGAAGGGAGGGGTATTTATACTAATTTTTGAGTGAAATGGAGGGTTAGGATTAATCTAGATGGTTGAAGATAAATGGCTAGGATGCATTGGAAAGTTGTAGCAACCACCCATGAACAAGTAACCACCTATCCACTAAGCCAACTCACCACAACCCTCACTCCCATTTCCGGCCTACTCCTTGATGGCTTATGACATGTGCTAGTGCAATGCACATGTCAAATGTAGCACCCCTAGTTACTAGTTGTGCATGATAAATTAATTAATTGTCTACCAAGTTGATCTACACTACAAGTCATGTTAAATAAAAGAGAAATAAACTAGTAGGCTTTCAATTAGTGGGCTCAAACTGTATGGGCTAATTAAAATAATTAAATAATTAGGATGGGCTTAAAATAAACAATTAGGCTTTAAAATTTGATTAGGCTTTCAAAATAAAAGGAGAGATAGAAAAGTATTTGTTCAAGTTACAAAAATAAATAATTATCTAGAAAAATGCACATGAATTAGTACATGCAACACACGTAAAAATTCACAAACCCTTCATTTAATTAAAAATAAAGAATCAGGGTATTACAGATAGTAGGGTTATTCATACAATCACCACACAATTAATTTATTGTAGAAATAATTGCTAGGCTGTATGTTGATTGATCGATTGATGTTGGTTGTTGTTAAAATAGAGTATGTGTGTATTCTTAATCGTGTTTATCATGCTATTACACCCATCATGTTGATTATAAGATTTATCGACTATGGAATTGATACCCATCATATTTAAATCACCTTATTTTATCAAATATATAAAAAAAAAATCTGTATGTTGCTTGTTTTCTGGAATTTGTATAACATTTTCGACCCAGTATTTGATCTCAAAATAAATAACTTTCTGAATAATAGTTATAACCCTATGTCTCTAGTTTTCAGAACATTTTGAATGTCTAAATTCCGAGTTGTATTGCAAAAGTTATGACTACTGTGTTTTATTTCCAGAATTTCAGCTTCTTGTATGTTTTCATGTTCAATCTATTAAAAGGCCGATTTACTATTAAAATAATGCTCTGATAATTTTCAGAAAGTTAGTTAACATGGTTAGGAGTCTAATAAATATTTTTTTATGAATTTATTATTGAGTTTTCGCTGATTATAAAGATATAACAACTTGATATCGATTTTCTGTCAGAACATGTAATCTGTAAGGAATAATGTGTTTGACCTAGCTACTGCTGTCGGATTTTGTATTTTAAATATGCATTGAAATCGTGTGGAAGTCTAGTTTCCAGAACTTCTGACGGTTTCAGTTTTTGATTTTTGTAGCAGTGGAAAAACTGATTCTTGTACAGTGACCTCTTGGTGTCCAGAATTTAGTTTTCCATATTTTCTTAATATAAGTATATATATATCATTGTATTGCATGAATTGAAGTGTATGTGTCGCACTGCATGATCCTAATGTGCTATGTTGTCATCATTCTATTTGTCCTATCCAAAGTTATCATCCTATTGTCCCTCTATTATTACCACCGTTCATCACATATCTCTAGATTGCATAATGTATTGTTTACATCGATAAAATAATTAACAAGCCAGAATTTAAGGGTTGATTTTAGTAGTGGACAATATAGGGACTGTACTCAGAGGAGAGGCTCGTGTTTCTCTATTTATCGGTCATATCGGTCATCGATTGATTGTAGATTACTGATTATAGTATCTCGATTCATTCGGCCATCGGTCATTAAATCATCCGTCATTATTGTATATCGTTGTCAGGGTACATGAACTGTAGAGTCTAGCACTAGAGTCTAAATGGAAGTGTTTGTATGCATCAAACCTGTTGTATGAGACGCAGTATTACGTGTATTAGTTAGGATTAAAATGAATAATAGACTTAGGATTGTCATCCCATCATCATTGCATATTGTACATCATTGTTTCTATTGATATTGAACATTGTCTAAGTGATATTGACATCGAATATTGAATTACGTATATAACCATTGCATCGATTACAATTGATATTTATTATTTGCTTTCGTCCATCATTATTGATTCCTATTGACCCATTGAATTCATTGTTATATCGTTATTCCATTGTTTCTTTGCTTTCTCTACTTGCTGTCTAAGACTTGCTCTATGGACATATTATTCTCTCTTTTTAGATGAACAGCTTACAGGTAATCATGGAGAATTGCCTGATGGATTGGGAGAACAACATTGGTGAAGGAATTGATTACATCACCGCTTAATAAATTATTGCTTTGTTATGGAGATTAATTATTGAACATTGTTATTTCTTTGTATTGTGGGCTTTGACCCGAATATTGTAATTTATTTCCAAATGTTGGATTATTGTATTTGGATATTTCATATTGTCTTATTCCAAGTATTATTGTTCATGTGGTTGTTCTTATTGTCTGCGCAATTATTTTGTATTGTTATTATGTTGAGCTGAATAGGTAAAAAGTTTATGGATGACGCAAGTCATTCGCTGGGCCAACGTCACGTGCTTGTGTTTCGTATTTTTGGGAAGCGAGGCATGACAGAGTTGCAGCTACTGATAATGAAAAATGAGAAGAGACTCTCAACTTGGAAAGTTATGATGCTATCTAGAGGAGGAAGATTGGTACTTATTAACTCTGTCCTTAGTGCTGTGTATTTTGCTTCCTTCTTTAAATTACTTAACTGGGTCATCAAGAGAATTGACCAGAGAAGAAGCAGATTCTTTTGGATAGGATCTGATACAAATAGTAGTGGATCAACATGCATGAAATGGGAGAGGATATGCTAGCCCAGGCCTCAGGGTGGTATAGGGGTGTTGGACCTAAAGACTTTCAATGAGGTCGAGCTCTTGAAATGGTGGTGGAAGCTGGTGATAACCAACACCCTAGAAGCTCAAACTTTGAAGGGATTATATTTTTATGAGACCACTAACAGCTTTATCAATCCAATACAAGATTCAGTATTGTGGAAAGGGATTTTTAGTTGAAAGAACAGTTCATGCAAATATCAATTGGCAATGTAACCCCTATTTCCCCAAATATTTATTTTCTGTACTTAAAATTTTTATAAATTATTTTTCTTGATGCTTCCAAATTCTTTTTGATTAAATGTATTCTTTGATCTTTTTTTTAAACCTATTTGTAGTTAATAATTTTATTTATAACTAGTTCCCACCGATTTTTTTATATATAATACAAACCTTTTTATTATTGTTATTGTTATTATTATTGTTTTTATAAAATCCTATTGTATTTGCTAGTATTTGAGTATTAACTCAATGTATACTATTTGATTTATTATTGTATTACTATTGGTTATAATTGATTTAATTATTTACTTTTATTCTAAATTCTAATTGTATATTTTCCTTTGGATTTTGAACCCTAAACCCTAATACCCATTTACTTAACCCTTAAACCAAATCTAACCCATACCCATACCCTGCTTTAATCCTCAAACCCGTTTCTAACCCACACCCATTACCTAATACCCCGTTATACACCCTAAAAACCTATATACATATACCCCCTCTCCTAATTGTTCATCTTCTAAACCTCCAGCAGCCTTTTCAAATTCCCGTCCTTCCTCCCACCTTCCGATCTTTCCTCACCCTGCCATCTTGTACTCTTCCCTGCAGCGCCTCTCCTCGACACCGCAGCCAGCAGTGCGCACCGACCACCAGGTGCCCCCTATGTGTTGTCCCCTCTGCAGCAGTAGCCGCTGTTCCACCGTCGTGCCTCTCCCTGTGCACCCTCATCCCTGTCTCCTCCTCTCCCTGCATCGTGCTACCATCAACCGACTGCCGCTATCCCCTGGTAGACTTCTCCTTTGTGCTGTGCTGTCTCTACCCGGCCGCAATAGTAGTTCCACCAGCGACAGCAACCAGCAACGTCTTACTGTCACGTCGTCGTGCTGCTCCCAACGCCGTCGATTGCCGTCTGAGCTCCTGCCATCTGTCATCATGGTGCTTCGCTGCCGTCATCCTGCGTTACAGAGCACAACCCCCCCTTGCCTAGTTTTGATCATGTTCATCCTGGTCGTTTGATCAACATCATGATCATCTAATCTGATTTGGACCATTGGATTGAGTTTGATCATCATCAATTAGATCTTGGCCGTCTGATTGTCGATCGATTTTGATCATCATCGCTCTTAGATCTAGCCATTGGATCTCTTGATCGTCTTCTTGATCATCGTGATCCGTGCCTTGTGTTCGTGATTGCGATTGTGATCGTGTGTTCGTGATTGGTTCGTGATTTGTTCGATCGTGTTGGTACCAGGATCCATTCCTGTTATTCTTGCTTTTGGCTTCATTGTTTTCGTCATCGGTTCAGGCAAGTAACTTGTACTCAAATTTCTTTATATGATACAAGTTATAAATTCCGCTTGTAGTGTAGTTGAGTTTTAGAGACAACTCGTGTATGATGTTGTTGATGAGTATTGTCTCTATTGTGCTCTTGACCATAGTTTCCTCATGACACATGACATGAATTAACCTAGGAGTGACCGTTTCTTGATGTGATGTATATGTGAACAATTGTGAGAACTCGTGTGCTTGTGAGATCCATGTGATATACTTGTTGTGGACATGTTGTATACCCTATTTCATGTTGTTTGGACACCTAGTAGACTCTAATTCATGTTTAGTTATGTTTCGACCAAGTTTCGTGTGATTCATGTTGGTTTTGTTCCTAAAGTAAATTCTGTGTTTTGTCGATGATCTATTTTGATCAATAATTTAGACCATATTAAGGTCAGTATCTTAATTCCAGTATAAAACATGAATTGTAGAGAAATTCGTCTTCTTTCCAACCCTCTGACCTTGCTCGATTTCATTTTCGTATGTATGAGATATGACTGTTTTATTACAGAGGTGTATTTCATTTCCGGATTTCGTTTCTTGATGATTTTGATGACTAAATTATTTTGATACTTTTGCTTCCGACTCTGATTATTTTTGTGAATGTTGTAAAGATTCTTGAACAACTTATGGATGATGAAAATCATTTGCTGGGCTTAGTCACGTATCCGTATTCCGTATTCTCTTTTGGGAAGCGGGGCGTGACAGGCAACTAGGGAATGGACAGCTATTGCAGTTCTAGACCTCAAATTGCGTGGAGGGCTAAAGCATCTTGTCGCACCCTGCTTCCCAAAATATGAAATATGAGTACGTAACGTAGGCCCAGCGAATGATGTAAACACCATCCATAAGCTGTATCAGACTAACTCAGCAATATGAACAATAAACACAGCCACACAAGAAAGATATAATCACATGAAGCAAAGATAAACTTCATTAATAATGAAATAATCCAAATAATATCCAATACAATATCCAATATCTAGGAATAAAAATAAACGATGGGAACAAAAGCCCAAAACAAAGTATAATATCTAGACAATGTTCTAAAGAAATAAACCTAGCAATATAGTAAATTAAGCAGCGCAATTTGTTTCCATCTCCTAGAATTGTTGCCCAACAGTTCCTGCTGGTATTGATCCTTCAGTACCTGTAAATTCTTGATCTAAAAGGAAAGAAAATAGTGTCTTTACAGCAAGTCATGGACAACAAGTAGAGGGAAACAGAAAATAATAGGAAGCATGTATATCAAAGAAAAGGGATGAGACAAAGTCAATAACAAAATCAAAGGTTAGTAATAATATCAAAGGTCTATATTTAGTCATGCATGTAATGAATGATGTCAATTTAAATTCTATCTTGATGATGATATACAAGATCAGGCATGGGATGTCAAATGCAGGTTATTAATCATTTTATTAATCTATCTAGTGCACGTACTACTGCGTCCCATATGTTCCATACGACAGTTTTGGTGCAAGCACACAGTGAACATTTTAGACTGATGGTAAATTCACAGACTGTGTACTCGGCAACAAGATGAAAAGATACCATGCTAGAGTGATCACACAATGACAAGCAATTATCCACCTTCCATGTAATAAATCGTGCAAGCAAGAAGGCCTATACCGAGTACATTTTCCGATCGTTCACTACCAAGTCATCCCATAATACCCCGGCATGTTAATAGTTTATTGTCATCCTATGTGAGCATGCAAGAAGGTGTCAAGGTTGTATTATGCTAGGTGTGACTAATTATACTCATTATAGACAAATCATGGAGCAAACATATTAATCACACACAAATTACACAATCTGGACAGCATGACATTGCTGTACAAAAACACAGATTACCTCTACTAAAGAAAAGAAAATCTAGATCTGTCAGAAATTCTAGAAAATAGACTCTTTGTCGGTTCTAGAGAATATATATACAACATATAAAAACTACAGAAACTAGGTCGAAAATCCTATTCTTTTAAGATTTTATGTTTAGGCAACAAGTTATAAATTATGTTCACATATATGTTTTAGGTCAGAAAACTCATCAATTAAATCTACAAAAATTTAGGGTGATTCTTACACATGTCTAGTCTCAGCCAAATTAATTTCATATTTTTACTTTACTGTTATCATGTTCTATTTAATTATAAAACAGAAAGATGTGCTTTAATTTGTGAATCTGGAAATTCAGGCACATTTGTACTAAAAATAAGATATCTCACAGATTATAACTCGGAATTTAGATCGGTTAAAAGTTCTAAAAAGTAGATTCATGGGGCTATAAATCATATTCAGAAAGTTATTTCAAATTACAACAGTAACAAGGTCAAAAATCTGATATGAAACGAAACAAACAGCAGCCCAGAAAATAATTTGATATGAATAGGCAGCAACTGTATCATACAACCATATAATTCACGCTAATTAACAATCAAAGTGATGCTAGATGTTTAACATGCATAATTCCAGTTTTAAGATGCAATTTTACAGGCATGGTAATCAATTCATTAAATCAAATACAATCTAACATATTCAATTCATCAAACAGTTCTATGACATGGATCTAGTTATTTTTCATGTAAACGTGCATATGCAATGTGCAAGGGGGACTATGTTTTAGATCAAAGATGTAGGCACGATGTTAAGAATATATCGGGTTAGCTCGTGTAAACCCTCAATATACTTAACGGAATTCAAATAGTAGGATGATAAAAAGATTTGGATCTACTTGCAGAGATCAAAGAATCTTGAACAAAACAATAAACTAGTTCAAGAAGAGACTTGCCTTTTAGTTGTTAATTTCGAATATTTAGAATAACGGGATGAGAATCCCGGGCGATGAACCACGAACACGGAATTACACAAGCACGTGCGAGCTACGTGCAATACACCCACAAAACAACAACACAACAATCAAGCCCCCAAACAGCAAAACAACGGATCCCTCTTCACAAAACAGCAAACACCAAAGAAATCCCCCCTCTTCCTTTCAATAGGGACAGAGAGGGAGATCGCAGCGGCTCGACGGCGATTGCGGCGAAGAGCGACAGCAGCGACGAGAGCAAGGGCGGCGATGGCAGTGGCGCTCGCGGTCGAGAAGCGATGGCAGCGACCAAGGGACGACGGCTCGACAGTACTCTGTTTCTCGACAAAATAGAGGAGGAGCGGGATGGCGGGGGTTCAGGTGCTCGACGATGAAGACGAAGGGGGTGAGGGGCACAATGGAGATAATGAAGACGGTGGTCGATGAGGCAGTGGCGGCGAGGTGGATGGGTGCAGGTAATGGGTTCGGTTGAGTTCGGGAAGGCAACGGGGACAGGGGGTAGTCAGGGATGGTGGTGATGACGAGGGGACGAGGAGGAGGGTGAGTGGTCGAAGTGGTGGTCGGACAGGCAACGAGAGGCGGACGAGCTTGGGTGGATTGGGTTTGAAGTGAAACAGGGGAGAGAGAGCGACGGTAGGAGAGAGAGAGCGGCGGTAGGAGAGAGGAAAAGAGATTAGAATATATTATTAGGGTTTAAGGGGGTATTTATATAGGAGATAGGATGTGGGGTTTTTGGGTTGCGGGTTAATGGGTTCAAGGTACGGGTTTAGGCTCCAAAAAGAGAAAAACACATAGAAATTAATGGGATGAACATATAGCGGAATAATTCAAACTCAAAACAGGAAGAGAAAAATTTGCAATGAGCCAAAAATAACAGAATTCAAGCCAAAATTGTACAAAATGATTAAGAGCAGATAAAAAAACCCAAGAAAAGCAAAAATTATATAATAAAAAAATTCAGATACAATAATCAAGAAAAGAAAAATAAAATACAATAAAATTTAAAATAGAAAAATAGGGGTTACAAATCCTACCCGCCTTACAAGAAGAATTTCGTCCTCGAAATTCATACAAGTGGTACATAGGGCGAACCCCGAAACAAAACAAAACAAAGCAAAACAACTACTCAAACAAATGAGGGAACTTCTCCCGAATTTCCTCCTCCAACTCCCAAGTCGACTCACCTGGCAAGTGAGGATTCCAAGAAACTCAAACCAACTTGATGAATCTATTCTTCAACACCTTCTTTCGACGGTCTAAGATAGAGACTGACTGAATTTCCCAGGACAAATCCGGCCTCACCGACAAGTCTGAGTAGTCAATCACATGATTGTCATCCCTGATGTATTTTCTGAGCTGAGAAACATGGAATACATCATGGACACCCGCTAAAGTTGGCTGCAACGTGAGCCTGTAAGCTACCTTACCCACACGTTCCACAATATCGAATGGACCGATGAACCGGGGACTCAACTTGCCCCCACCTGCAAATCGGATAACACATTTCCAAGGCAATACCTTGAGGAACACATGCTCGCCTGCCTCAAACTCTAGAGGTCTATGGCGGCAGTCAGCCCACCTCTTCTGCCTATCCTGAGCAGCCTGCAAATGCCTCCGGATTTGAGCCACGACATCAACTGTCTTCGTGATCAACTCAGGACCCAAAAGCTTCCTCTCGCTGATATCATCCCAACAGACCGGCGATCTACACTTGCGCCCATACAAAGCTTCAAATGGAGCAGTCTTGAGACTCGCCTGATAACTGTTGTTATAAGAGAACTTAGCTAAGTGAAGATGATCTTCCCACGAACCTCCAAACTGAAGAACGCAGAGTCTCAACATGTCTTCTAGGGTCTGAATTGTCTTTTATGATTGCCCATCCGTCTGAGGATGGAACGCTGTATTGTAGCTCAACTTAGTACCCAAGCTCTTTTGCAGACTCTCCCAGAACTGAGACCTGAATCTCATATCTGTATTCGATACGATACTGACAGGAACTCCATGCAGACGAACAACCTCCTTAACATACTTCTCAGCCAAACCCTCCTTGGACTGACCCACACGAAAAGGAATGAAGTAAGCACACTTCGTTAGCCGATCCACTATCACTCAGATAGCATTATGACCCTTGGGACTTCTTGGCAATGCTGTCACAAAATCCATCATGATATTCTCCCACTTCCACTCGGGGATTGGAGGAGGTTGCAAAAGTCCTGCGGTCCTCTGATGCTCTGCCTTCACCTGCTGACAGATCAGGCACTGAGAGACATATCTAGCCACAGCACTCTTCATACCATGCCACCAAAAATGTTGCTTCAAGTCCTTGTACATCTTAGAACCACCTAGATGAGTAGAATATGGGGACCAATGAGCTTCCTCAAGTAGCTTCTGCCTGACTTCTCCTCTAGGTACACACAACCTAGAGCCAAAACGAAGCAATCCATCAGCATGAATGACCAAATCGGTCCTCAAACTGGCTTCCACCTCACTCCGAAACTGCTGTAACTGCTGGTCACCCGCTTGGGCTTCCTTAATCTGCTCAATCAAGGAAGACTGCAACTACAACATCATGAACTGCTGAGCTAATACAGGAAGTACCACACCCAACTCCAGCCTTCTCATATCCTCCATTATTTCCTTTTGCTTAGTGAGGAACATAGCGGCAGGCCTCCTACTCAAAGCATCAGGCACCAAGTTCACTCTGCCCGGGTGATACTGCAAATTGATGTCAATGTCTGCCATCAATTCCAACCATCTTCTTTGCCTCATGTTCAATTCCTTCTACGTGAACACATACTTGAGGCTCTTGTGATATGTGAATATCTCCACTCCATCCCTAAGCAGATAATGCCTCCATAACTTCAAGGCAAAAATCACGGCCTCAAGCTCCAGATCATGCGTGGGATAGTTCTTCTGTCATGCCCCGCTTCCCAGAAAGGAATACGCAATACGAATATATGACTAAGTCCAGCGAATGATTTTCATTATCCATAAGCTGTCAGGATTTTTACAACATTTCACACGAATAATTAGAGTAAGAAGCAAGAGAATTCAATCACGCATGCATATATGAATCAATACACCAATAGGAATTTACTTGAAACAAAATGTAATAATCTCAAATATATCAGATTTGAAAACAAGTCAATAATCCTTGGTCACATTGCCCAATACTAAATACTCCAAAACAGATACATTATTCAAAATAAGCAACAGGAAATAATAATAATAATAGCCATAACTCCCGGAACTAGAATCACAGATCACCTACTCCATCAGGCAACTGGTCACCAAAATCTGCAATTTAATAAATTACATAAAGAGGAAAAAAGAAAACCAAACGCCCGTCAATGCAAGTTACGGGCCGCTTGTAGTGCAGACACAAGTATAGGAAAAGAATAAATAAATATAGAGTAACAACGGAAACAAACATAGCATGGAATAGGCTGTCAACAAAGCAGGATAATTAACATGAAACAAAATCAAGTAACATGATATACTAATAGGTACAGGTAACATGTAACAGGTGTCATGCAAGCAGGTAAACAGGTAATCAGATATACATGTAAATAGGTAAACAACTGTCAAGTAGCATTTATAGGTAGCATGTAATAGGTAAGTATGAAACAGGTATCATGTTATGTCAAGTCTTGTATTATTACAATCAAGGTAGCACTTCATGCGTCCTAGGTTTTACCACATGGTTGCTACATTCAAGCAAGTTACGCTTAGATTTCGTAGTGGAATCTATAGGGCCGTGTACTCAGAGATCAGGAAAATAGGAATAGAAATAGGTACAGGTACAGGTAGAATCTATTGGTCCTCTTCCGAGTACACCTTCCTATAGGGAAGCGTGCAATCAGGTAATCAGGTAAACAGGTACAGGTAGAACCTACTGGTCTTCTTCCGAGTACACCTTCCTATAGGGAAGCGTGCAGTCGGGTAATCAGGTAAACATGATCGTGTATCATGTTGTCATGAACACGTAACAGGTGGGAAACACGAGCCCCCTTCTAAGTACACATTTCTATATTTTCCACTACTAGATCTTTCCCTTAACCCCGACTTGGTTATTTATTATTATTATTAAACAGGCATTTATGTGTCACAAACAGGGCAAGAATAACATGACATGAACAAGTAACAAGCTCAAGTTGGAAGATAAACATGTACAGGTGATAGACAACACATAAAAGAGTAGGACAACGAAAATTTTAGTTCAAGATAACACGACAATATTGCACCAAATCTAAGATTCCCGTTGCCACAAACATGCAACCTGGATCCGTCAAAGAATCTAGAAAATAGACTCTCTTCCGAATCCAGCAAATATATATGTTATATGGTATTTGACAAAAAATATGACTCAAAACAGAACCGTATTCAGAAAACATGTTCAGCCAAAAATCAGGAGTTTGAATTCATAAACAGGAAAATGTTATAAAAACTTATTGATTAAATCCAAGAAAAATCTGGGGTATTCCCTAGTATGTCTAGTATCAGAAAATAAAGTTTCATAATTTTCCAGCATAGATAACATACTCAATTAAAATCAGAAAGCAGCAAGATATAGCAGTTTTGTCAATTTGGAATCATAAACACTGCAGTACTAAAACAACAATAGATTACAAAATATAAGTCGAAATCTAGATCCATCAAAAGGGTGATAAAATAGATACAGTAGGCTACAATTCATATTCACAAAGTTTTTGTAAACAGCAAATAGAGTCAGGTCGGAATTATGTTTCTTTACTGAACAGTGTAAAAATTCTACCAGTATAGTAGTTGTTTGCAAGTATAGAATTGTGTATAAAAGTTATCAATTAAATCTGCAAAAAATTAAGGGTTAATCCCAATCAGGTCTAGTTGTACTCAGAAAAATATTGGATCAAAGTATTATATTTAACATCAATATAAAAATAAATTACCATACTGAATTCATATAAAACTGGATTTGGAATTTTAAACACATCTGTAGTAAAATAGCAATAACTTGCAACTTACAAATCGAAACTGAGATCTATCAGAAAATCTGGAAAGTAGACAGAATTCTCTATAATTTATGTTCACAAATAATTTTCATATACTGACCTTAATAGGGTCTAAAATACTTAAAAAAACGGGGTACAACACAAAAACAGAATTCTTCATTATGCATAAAATCAACATAGATCATATAAAACTCACCCAAATTATAACAAACGTGAAATATGGTATACTAGATGTTCCAAGCAACATGGTATAGGGTATTTAACAAGTCTACAACGAGTTATACTACTACTAACACACCAAGCATACGATATCATACGAACAACATGCATGTATACATCAAGAAGTGGTCATCCCTAAATTATTTCATGTCATATGTGTAATGAGACAACTATGGGCAGGTCAACACATAGAGACAAGCTATAACAGGGTTTTGCACAAGAATTGTCTCTAAAACAATCCTACACTACAGGCGGTATTGAGTACTTGTATATGCAACAGAAAGTATACAAGTTACTTGCCTTAGAGATGCCGACGAAAACGACGAAGCAAGAACAAGAATAACGGGAATGGATTCTCGGCATGAACACAACGAACGTGCGAATCACGAGCCAATCACGAACACACAATCACAACGAGATCCATTTGTAACACCCCAAATTTTTTTTTTAAAACCAAACCTCCAAATTCAATTCTATCAATTTCTATATCACTTTAAACATAAACTAAAATAGTTATATTTCAATAAAAATTTGGGCAGAGTTTTCCCTGTAATTTTTGCCCCGAAGCACAATTGGCTTACGAAATTCTGCTCTAAATTCCGTAGCTCACATCACAGGCAATAATATCACGGGCTCCCCAGGCCAAAATGAGCAGAATCACACAGGCAATATAATATCATGCTCTGGGGGCCAAACTCATAACGGATTATCAAATATTAAATAAAAACCATAAATTCCTTTGAATACATATAAGATTTTTGTAAAAATTTTGGAAAACCCTTTTAAAAGCCAACCACAGATTCCAATACTCCACAACGAGGTGGGTACGGGCTTTCTTACCTCATCACAGCACTATATACATATACCTTTACCATAATACAAAATAATACATCAACTATTCACTCTTCTACAGATACTAAATGCATAAATAATCTAACATCTCGACAAAATAAAATTCCTAACTCTATAACTACCTCGCCATGCTGCTACCAACCTGCAGGAGAGTTAGGGTTGTCTGCTCTCCGGGAGGGACCCCCCTAACCCCGAGAAAACATCAGAGGTTAGCCATTTCTGGTGTGAGTATAATTTAAAAATCTAACAAATGAATTAAAATGTATAAAAAAAATAATTTAACTTACAAACATCAAGTAAGAAGATACACCTTGAACATCTGAACTTAAAAACATCATCAATACAGTTTTATATCAAAATACTCTTCAAATCTGCATCGAATTATAAAATTTCCCATAATTCACACATTCCACTATACACTTCACATCAACCTCATATATATATATATATATATATATATATATATATATATATATATATATATATATATATATATATATATCCTTATTTTACATTCGTATAATACGAATTCACATACAATCCATTACTTTTCAATTTAAATTCCCATAATGCCATATTCATTCACGTCATATAACACAAACAAAACCTCTCCTTACACATTATAATTAACTTGCATTTCATCACATCATCACCGTATCACTTATGCGAATGCACATTCTTATTGCATCAAAACATGTTTTATAGCTCATTCATATCTCACTACACCACTTTAGTATGTTCTCATTCTTAAAAGCAAGATTTCTTATTATCATTTTCACTTAATCCCCAAACACAATTTGGGACCACAACATATCACACCCCATAGCCGATGGCTTGGGTAATAATCACTGCACCTCAAACACACAGTTTGGGTAATATCACATCACATCTCAAGCCGATAGCTTGGTTATTAATTCACTTCAATCACTTATCATCTTTACTTTATTTAATTCTTCAGTTCCATTAATCATTACCACTATTTTACCAACTCACCCTGCGAATTATGCCAAGGCAGGTAGTTCCCACAATTTCCACAGAAATAGTGGGCAGGTAGTTCCTTGACACAATTCCAAGGTGTAACAACTTATGTCACACTGTACTTTACTTTAATAATCACTTACATAATACAATTTCTTCGTACTATTCATATTAACACATGTCTCTTTTATTATTCCATTTTAAATTAACCACGTACTGCACTTATCACTTCTTTTCATACACTAACTCATAACTCGTTTTCCTTCACATTTACTTCATTCACAACTACTTTCTTTCTTATCCACAATTCACAATTCACTTTCTGTACTTTCATATTTTTATTAACACTTAGTTATTTTATTAGTTTGTCGACCAGTGAGCCACAGTATCCCAACATACTGAAAGCCGACAGCGCAGTAAACACGCGGCTCGATGCTCACACAGAGTCTTACTCGATAATAACACAGATTTTCCCTACTGCCTACTAACCAATCTGCATTACATTCATTAATCTCATCCAGAATTCGACCATGCATCCTTTGTCACAAACAAAAATTTTGAATTCATGTTTGACTGATCAATTGTAGGATAGATAGTTGTATTGATAAACTACCGATATATAAGGTCGGACCAACCTCTACTACGAAAATAAAATCAAATGGATCTAATGAATTTAACACCGTCCGCTCCTGGGAGGTCATTAGGACCAAAACCTTCATTCCATTTATAGCATTCATCACCCTAATTCTTCCCCGGGTGGTATTTCATTTTCACACCCAATCTACTAATGAACTCGAGTCACCTCTATTGCCTCAGGCTAAGCTCCTATTACAAAAAATACTTCAAACTCTTCTAATCTGTTCAACACTGAACTACTCCCCAACAAAGAATATCTCCACATCTTCACTGCATACACTACTGCCACAAGTTTCAAAGCTGAGTAGGATAACTCACTCTATATAACCACAATGACCTAAATGCATAAGCCATAAGCCTTCCTTCATGCATCAATTTGCACCTGCCTGTATCACATGCATCCGCATCTACTCGGAGAGACACTCCCTTTTCGGAGTAATCAAAACACAAGCTATCGTTAATTCTTCCTAATTCTCCCTTTAACTCTTGAAAATGTCTTTCCACGCTGTTCAGGTCATACCAACGACTCATTCTTTATGATAAAATGAGTTATCGGTACCGCAATAATAGAAAATCGAGGAATGAATCCTCTGATAATAGCCAGTTAAAACCAAGAAACTCTGAATTTCCAATACATCCGAGGGTTATTTCCCGTCTTTTCACCCTTTATAATTTCCTTCGGATCCACAAATATGCTTTCAATAGACACAATGTGTCCCAAAATTCATGCTTCTCGCCCCCATAATTGGCAATTTACAGACTTGTCATACCGCTTCTAGTCCCAACAAGTCTACAACTCAGTTCTGAGGTGCCATTTATGCCCCTCCATACTGCGAAAATACACCAAATATAATCTAAAAATACAATCACACCCTGTTAATATAAGGGTGACAGGTCCAATCCGTCAAATTCATGAAAACTACAGGGGCGTTCGCCAACCCAAAAGACATCACGGAGAACTTATACAATTCATACCGAGTATGAAAAGCAATCCCTAGAATACTTTCCTCTTCAAGGATTATCTGACGGTACTCGGTGTGCAACTCTAATCGGGAGATTAGTGGCACTCCCCGCAACTAATCCAACAAATTATCTATTTTCAACAACGAATGCTTAATAGTCACCTTACTTAGTACACCTTCTCGGTGAACTACCTTCTTTGTTACAATACTGCAGAAGCGCCCTACGGCGTATCACTTGATCCGATAACCTTTTCCAAAACATCATCTCAAATTCTCTTTCATCTTTTCCCATTCCTTAAGTGCTGTAACACAAGCTGATTTAGAAATTGGAGTCATACCAAATATCTAATCGATATTGAACTCCAGAGTTCGCTAAGGTGGGGGACCAAAAACCTCTTCAAATATATCAAAAACTTTGCAAACCCCATCAACAATCTCAATCTTCGCCTTAGATATTTCCACCAAACCCAACGAGCATTATTTCATCGTCCAAGGCATTACATACAATCAAACACTGGGTTTCATCAGGCTGTCTCACCCGAATCCTCCCTTCATCATACCCTAACTATGCATATGACCTGCATAACCCTTCACAACCAATCAATCTCCCCAATATGGAATACAACCATAACCACACCACTCCTCAGTCTATAAAATATACACCTATAGGACATACGCCCATAGGACCTACACAAGATCTCCCGGGAATAGCCCCTTACGACACACAACAATCAGTATAATAGAATACTCCAATAGTACACAAATTCACACCGAGATTTCTACAGAGGTCACCCCATATGCAGGGCCATGAATGTTAATGCTGACTCAAAGTCAGACCAAAGTCTAATGAGGATCGCACCATTCCATGATATAATCTATACTTCAACAAAACACCCGCATAAAATACACTCTCTATCTCCAACTAAGCAATAATGAACCCATACTCACATGACAAGATCACTAGGATTAACAAAATTTCTAGTTAACTTAAGCTCTGATACCAAACTGTAACACCCCAAAATTTTTTTTTTTGAAAACCAAACCTCCAAATTCAATTCTATCAATTTCTATATCACTATAAACATAAACTAAAATAGTTATATTTCAATAAAATTTTGGGCAGAGTTTCCCCTGTAATTTTTGCCCCGAAACACAATTGGCTTACGAAATTGAGCTCTAAATTCCGTAACTCACATCACAGGCAATAATATCACGGGCTCCCCAGGCCAAAATGAGCAGAATCACACAGGCAATATAATATCATGCTCTGGGGGCCAAACTCATAACAGATTATCAAATATTAAATAAAATATAAGATTTTTGTAAAAATTTTGGAAAACCCTTTTAAAAGCCAACCACAGATTCCAATACTCCACAACGAGGTGGGTACGGGCTTTCTTACCTCATCACAGCACTATATACATATACCTTTACCATAATACAAAATAATACATCAACTATTCACTCTTCTACAGATACTAAATGCATAAATAATCTAACATCTCGACAAAATAAAATTCCTAACTCTATAACTACCTCGCCATGCTGCTACCAACCTGCAGGAGAGTTAGGGTTGTCCGCTCTCCGGGAGGGACCCCCCTAACCCCGAGAAAACATCAGGGGTTAGCCATTTCTGGTGTGAGTATAATTTAAAAATCTAACAAATGAATTAAAATGTATAAAGAAAATAATTTAACTTACAAACATCAAGTAAGAAGATACACCTTGAACATCTGAACTTAAAAACATCATCAATACAGTTTTATATCAAAATACTCTTCAAATCTGCATCGAATTATAAAATTTCCCATAATTCACACATTCCACTATACACTTCACATCAACCTCATATATATATATATATATATATATATATATATATATATATATATATATATCTCCTTATTTTACATTCGTATAATACGAATTCACATACAATCCATTACTTTTCAATTTAAATTCCCATAATGCCATATTCATTCACGTCATATAACACAAACAAAACCTCTCCTTACACATTATAATTAACTTGCATTTCATCACATCATCACCGTATCACTTATGCGAATGCACATTCTTATTGCATCAAAACATGTTTTATAGCTCATTCATATCTCACTACATCACTTTAGTATGTTCTCATACTTATAAGCAAGATTTCTTATTATCATTTTCACTTAATCCCCAAACACAATTTGGGACCACAACATATCACACCCTATAGCCGATGGCTTGGGTAATAATCACTGCACCTCAAACACACAGTTTGGGTAATATCACATCACATCTCAAACCGATAGCTTGGTTATTA
Source organism: Hemerocallis citrina (assembly GCA_017893485.1). Classification (NCBI taxonomy): domain Eukaryota; kingdom Viridiplantae; phylum Streptophyta; class Magnoliopsida; order Asparagales; family Asphodelaceae; genus Hemerocallis; species Hemerocallis citrina. The sequence goes on from CM030358.1 coordinate 317,648,572, forward strand.
ATTCACTTCAATCACTTATCATCTTTACTTTATTTAATTCTTCAGTTCCATTAATCATTACCACTATTTTACCAACTCACCCTGCGAATTATGCCAAGGCAGGTAGTTCCCACAATTTCCACAGAAATAGTGGGCAGGTAGTTCCTTGACACAATTCCAAGGTGTAACAACTTATATCACACTGTACTTTACTTTAATAATCACTTACATAATACAATTTCTTCGTACTATTCATATTAACACATGTCTCTTTTATTATTCCATTTTAAATTAACCACGTACTGCACTTATCACTTCTTTTCATACACTAACTCATAACTCGTTTTCCTTCACATTTACTTCATTCACAACTACTTTCTTTCTCATCCACAATTCACAATTCACTTTCTGTACTTTCACATTTTTATTAACACTTAGTTATTTTATTAGTTTGTCGACCAGTGAGCCACAGTATCCCAACATACTGAAAGCCGACAGCGCAGTAAACACGCGACCCGATGCTCACACAGAGTCTTACTCGTCCGAGGCTACGTCTTCCTCCTAGCCGAACTAGCGAGGGAAAAACCACGTCCCAGGTAAACTGGGTACTTCCTCCCAGCCGATAGCCAGGAGGGAAAAAACGACGTCCCAGGTAAACTGGGTGCTTCCTCCCAGCCGATAGCCAGGAGGGAAAAAAAAACCACGTCCCAGGTAAACTGGGTGCTTCCTCTCAGCCGATAGCTAGGAGGGAAAAAAAAACCTCGTCCCAGGTAAACTGGGTACTTCCTCGCGACAGCTGTCATCGAGGGAAAACCGGGCCTCAAGCCGATAGCTTGGGCGATAAAATCCACTTACCCCAAACATAGTTTGGGTCCACTATTCCCAAGCCGGTCCTTGGGTGTTAGGAGGTCTAGCCCAAACCCCTAGGATTGCTGTAGGTACTGGTCAACAAAACCATCTGTTATTAGCATTAATCATTTCATCTTTTCAGCTTACTTTATCAACACACGCATTTCACTTATGAATTCAATAATTGCCACAACCTTGACTTTAATCACGTGAATTAATAACACATTTTATTAACACGTACCATCTTATCTTTTATCTTACCATTTAATGCATATCCGGTTTCCACGATATTAATTATCATATCATTCTGCCCCACTATGCATACACCCTGTCATTCAATATATAAAACCATCATATTATATTATTCATTACCTCATTATACCATATATAGGCATACATTAAGTGATAGCAATAATAATAGAACTATATTATGTTATTCCATATCGTAAAAGTATCAAAATGTATACTTCATCACATTATAATATCATATTATTACCCATTAATTTATTTCGAACATAATTAGAATATAAACATGTATTTTATCATATCACCGGTCATTATCGTCTATATATATTTCACCACATACATTACATTTGTAATTTTCCAAGAGAAATGACTACAATCACTTATTTCATCTAACTGAACTCCATAGCAACCAATCAAAGCATGCTAGCTCATACACAATACTCTATGTAAGTAAAATCACCTATAAGGGCCTATATGCCCCAAATTATATACAAAACATGCACTATATATATATGGGTTTCCAAAACATGACCACAATCACTAATTTCGTCTAACTACATCTTATAATAGCCATACATATCATGCTAGCCCATATACAAGGCTCCACATATACCCGATTATCTATATCGGCTTATTCACCCAAAAACATGCACAAAACATGCACGGGGTAATTATATGCATAAACCGCTTAATATATTTGATTTTTATACTTCAACACATCACAATAACCCATAATATAGATTTTATATACTTAAAATAATCAATTTTACCACATATCTCAAAAACCCATTTTTGGACCCTTAAAAATCCACTTTTGGCGTAACTTCCACAAAATATATCAAAAAGCCACGAAATTCGGCCACAATATAAAATATTTATAAATACAACATACTCACCTGACGGATCGAGCAAACGATGTCCCACGTCCGCCCGGTAGCCAGTCGAAGTTCAACTTTTTCCACCTAATTGGAAAATTATAGAACGATTAGCTTAAAACTCATAACGTGACCTACGAACCTCCAAATTCAAATCCGTCTTCACCCACACGTCACAAATGACATAAGTAGCCGAGCTACATCGACGGATTTCAAATTCGGACCCCAATGCAAGAACTCAAATATTTATCGGAGGCTTCCTAATAGGAAAATCTCCTATTTCCTAATTTCTTCAATCCCTTTGTCCTAATATCTCAAATTAGGGTTAATAACAACAATAAAACCCAATTACACCTTCGAATTCATCAAATTCATCAAATTCTCATCTCAATCTCGCTCGGGCATTCCACAGAACACCCGGCATGCACTTTTCACCTATAGTCTATTTCACTCAATTTAATTGAGCTTGAGCCTATAAAAATCATCCTAAATTCATATTAATACTCTCACACTACTCCACAACCTCCCATACATTTTCTAAACTCGCTAGAAGCAAGTTTCTCACTCCCCTTCACATATTCTAAAATTTGGCTTTATGCCGAAATTAGAACTTCATGATTTCACCATGATATGCACCAATCCTAACTTCTAACATGTTCTATATACTCTCTTTTACAAACCCAAAACCCTAATTTATTAACAACTTATAATTTCCCTAATAATCTACTAATTCCTCAAATCTACCACTTCCAACATCTCTAAATCTCTCTACCATAATAATCCTACTCAATAAAACTAACAACACTTAATTTTATACAATAAAATAAAATGGGATATACCTTTTCGTGGTTGTTTCTCTAAATTGACTCCAGCACTAGGTAGAGCATCCTTCACTAAGTCATCTCCCTAAATTAATTCGAAAATCAATAAGTATTTGGGTGGATTTGAGGAGGGAGAAGGTCGGCCGAAGCTTGGGTTCTTTCGATCGGTGAAATGAACGGGATGGGGGAAGAAAGAAAGAAAGAAGGAACAAAATGGGGAAGGGGTTATATTGAAAATATAATATATTAATAATAATAGTAAGGTATAATTACCTATAAGCCCTCCAAATCCAATATATTACAAATAAACCCCAACTCATTTCTATAATAATACAAACAATACAAAACACATTAAAATTATCTTATAATAATCCCCCATAATGATAAAATAAAATAAACTATATTTCCTCACACAAAATCTCAACCCTTAACGCTAATATAATAATAATACCAATCTACCACAATTATGCAATACCAGTATCGATATTAAAAATAAATAAAATAAGATATCACTTAAAATAAACCCCTACAAAATATAAACGCGAATATTTTTTGTATTTTAAAATCCGAGGTGTTACACCAGTACACGAACAGAAGAGAGTCAGAGGAAGAGAGAGAGTCAGCGCTGCACACGGCTGCTAGGCGACGGTACGGCGGCACTGGACGGGGACGGCGTGACGGCGGGGAGCACTCGCTGCTGCTGCTATCAGTCGATGGAGGAGCAACACATAGGGAGCGTCGGGCTGTCGAGGAGAGGGAACAACATAGGTGGGTGCGGCTTGTGGTGGCTGCGGTCTGGCGGCGCGATAGGAGGAGGGAGAGATCGGGAGGCGCTCTAGCTGGCTGTTGATGCTGCTGTCGATGCTGCTCTGGCGTCGCTGGCTTCGGGAGAGGAGAAGGGAAGGAGGGGCTGCCGATGTGGTGGATGAAGAGGAGGCCGGGAGTCGGGAGGTGCATGGCTGGATCGGGAGAGGGAGGTGTGCGGGAGCAGGGGGTTTTTGAGAGGTAGGGGATGGGTATTAGCGGCTGGAGTAGGGTTTAGGTTTAATAGGAGATATATGCATAGGTATAAATATATAGATAGGGGATAGAGAATTAGGGTTAGGAGCTGATGGTTAGCGGGTGGAGGTAAACGAGTTTCTGGAAGGGGATTAGAGTTTAAATGGATATTGGGTATAAAAAGCTATTGGGTTTAAAAAAAAGATCCAAGAGAATGAGATGGGAACAAAAATGAATAATAAAATAGGGTATGAACAATTTAAACAATGAGGATCAAGAATAATAGCTCGATCTAACAGAGACGAAACAATAGACTGACAATCGAATCAAGAAGATCAAATAAGGGTGAAAATCAAATAGATGAATATATAGGAAAAAGAAGATCCAAACACATGGTTCAAAAGAGAAACAATATGAATAAATACTCAAAAAGAAGAATACACCCAAAAATACATAAAATGAAAAACTGGGGTTACAAATCCTACCCACCTAACAAGAAGAATTTCGTCCTTGAAATTCAAACAAGAGATACATAGGGTAACCCCGAAAAGAAAAGAATAACAAAATAAAAAGTTACTTAAACAGATGAGGAAACTTCTGTTGAATCTCCTCCTCTAGCTCCTAAGTCGACTCACCCGGCGAGTGAGGATTCCAAGAAATACGAACCAGCTTGATGACCTTGTTCTTAAGCACTTTCTTCTGCCAATCCAAAATAGCAACTAGCGGAATCTTACAAGTCAAATCTGGCCGAACGGTCAACTCAGAATAGTCGATCACGTGGCTCTCATCTCGGATATATCTCTTGAATTATGAGACATGGAAAACATTGTGCACTACTGATAAAGCTGGCGGCAATGCAAGACGATAGGCCACCTTGCCTACTCGTTCCACAATGTCGAACGGTCCAATAAACCTAGGGCTGAGCTTGCCCCCACCACCAAACTGAATGACACCTCGCCAAGGCGATACCTTTAGGAAAACATGGTCACCAACCTCAAACTCCGAAGCTCTCTGATGGACATCAGCCCATCGCCTTTGCCTATCCTGAGCTACCTGCAAGTGCTTCCTGATCCGAGTCATCGCATCAACTATCATGGTGATCAACTCTGGACCCAACAACTTTCTCTCACCAATATCATCTCAGCACACTTGTGATCTGCACTTTCGCTCATAGTCCCTCGAACGGTGCAGCCTTAAGACTGGCCTGAAAGCTGTTATTGTACGAGAACTCTACGAGATGCAAATGGTCCTCCCATGATCCACCGAATTGCACCATACATGACCTCAACATGTCCTCAAGAGTCTGAATGGTCCTCTTTGACTGTCCATCAGTCTGGGGATGGAAAGTTGTACTGTACTTCAATTTACTCCCCAAACTACTCTAAAGACTCTCCCAGAATTGAGACCTGAATCTCGTATCCCTGTCGGATATAATACTGACTGGAACCCCATGAAGTCTGACTATCTCTTGGATGTACTTCTCAACTAGGCTTTCAGTAGACTGTCCGACACGGAAAGGAATGAAGTGAGCACTCTTCGTCAGTTGGTCGATAATCACCCAAATCGCATTGTGACCCTTAGGACTCCTCGGCAAAGCGGTTACAAAATCCATAGTGATATGTTCCCACTTCCACTCTGGAATGGGAAGCGGTTGAAGAAGTCCGGCGGTCCTATGATGCTCTGCCTTCACCTGCTGGTAGATCAAACATTGAGGTACAGACTGTAACGCCCCGAATCCCAAATACACTGAATTCGAGATGTTCTACAGGATCTTTTCGCTTCCTTTAGTACAATTTTACAAGGAAATTTGAACTTTTCACTTTACATCAGAGTTTACATCAATATTACACTTTACATTGTACAGCGGAAGTAAAATTTACAACAATGAAACAAATGTACAACAACATTGAGTAATCTTTAAGCATTTGTTCCTCTTTAATCTGTATCAAGCCATTTACCTGCATATAAGACTGTGGGTACGTCAGTTTATTCAACCGACGATCATTATACACGACCATCCTCTCTATGCCGGAAATAGTAGAACTTATTTTTCATATTTAGCAAACACAAACTTGTCACATATCAAACTAAAGGGACTACCCTATTGATGTCGTGTTGTGATTGTGCACTTAGTCCTTAATGCATTTATTTATATTACATGACACTAATGCGCACTTGTTCGGATTCTATGCATCCCATACTACATAGGTCTGAGGGCAAGCCCTTAATCGTTCTTCATCTTTGTAGGGTTCAATTCCTCGTTATGACTTAATCTACTACTGTAATTACGGTAGGTATCTTAGATGATCTATGAGTACAAGTTTGTGTACAGAAAATTCTGGAGGGGAATCCCACGCACTGACACGACGCATCGAGCAGGCAACCTATGGACAATTCAGCCTCACTTCACGGCACACGATCCTCTTGCAGTCACCAAACATCCCACAAGCGTCACCACCGGGACGATAATTCTGGAGTAGTGCCCACGCCATGTCTTGACGCATCAAGCAGGCAGCCTGTAGATCACTCTCACACCGCCAATCCGATGGCCCTCATACTCGTGTCTTTCTCCTACTTTAATCACGTCTCCACTATGTACTAATCCTTAGTTTGTATCAAAATCATGAACAAAAATCGAAGCTCTAGAGTTAGCCTCTCCACTAAACCGGACTTATTCATTCATTCAAACACGACCAACCTTGGTCTTTCATTTCAATTTTTTTCATTTCATTTCTTTCCAAATGCCGGGGGAGACTTAGCTACTCTTTTGTTTCAATTTTCAATTCACAATTTCCAAATGAGCATTCCCAACTCATAAATTTCCATATTGAGTCATCATACTCAAAAGTAATTCTCTTTTCAAATCATGATTTCTAATTTGTTCAAATAGTCCATAACTATACATGAAATTCATATACTTTATCAATTATCACTTTTCACTTTGAAATTCACATTACTAACGAATATTCACATTTCACATTTTTCGCACTATTCACATATGAGAATAATTCATAACCATCACAAAATAAAATTTCTTTCTCGACTATATTAATCTTCTAATCCTTCATTTCAAATTCTTTTTGCAAGGATATAATTTCACAAAAATACACATATAGAACCATAGTTCTATTTATGCATTTTAGTCTCAAATCATAGTTTATTTCATGCAAATAATTCCCAAATCATTTTTATAAAGTCCCATATACTTTTAGAAGAATAGTCATATTTTTTCCATAATTTTTGGACAATTAAAAACCCTAAAAAATTGATTTTTCAATCTTGCCGAGGGCAAGATTCGAACCCAGCACCCCAGAGACACAGCCGAAAGCACAGACCACTAGGCCAGTTTGTGCAAGCGGTATAAAAGAGGAGCAGAGGGTAGTTAATGCTTTCGGTTCAGAACTGATCGGATTTAAAATAAACACCCATAAAAGATGGCATTCTCAAGAGTCGAACCAGTAACCTTAGAGAACCCAACTGCACGCTCTGACCACTTGAGCTACGTGCTCAGGTTGTCTAAGTGCAACTCAAATTCTTTTTGAACCGATTCTCACTGTTGTTTAAACGTTTCGATGTTCAACTAGCCTTCGTTTCATTTTGCTTTCATAAAAATTACTTTATAACTCCAGATTAATTCTTCCTCACATAATTCACATACCAGTATGAGCAAAATAATTTTTGCAACAATTAAAACATATTTTCATACAACTAATTCAAATTCTACATTATAATACTACATTTCTTCTCTTTTCGACATTTCTTCGCATTTAGCATTCTAATCTCTTTATCAATAAATTTCACCTTAATTCTCTGTCTTTAATCGTTTACCTAACATACAACACATATTTTAAATTATTCATGCCCATATTAACACAAAAGATCTATTTAACACATGAAATGGTATTATCAATCTACTAACTTTTGTGTGTAATTCTTGATGGTAATAAATGTGTTTTTATCAATCAATCCATGATTCTAATCAATTCACATACAACTTAAATAATAGAACCACATATAAAATTGCATATCCACATTCAATCATTCAATGGGTTACTAAAGTGTACTCTTCTTAATTTCTTTCATGCTTCATTCATTCATATCTAACATGCATTTCTAAGTTGGAAATATGGAGAATCTACCCACCTCAAATGGAGAGACAACACAATTAGCAACTCCCTAAACAAAAGTCCTTGCAACCGAATGCTTCTCCTAGATGCGCGCACACGAACCTCCAAGCATACCCCAAAACCGAACACTACTAAGCCAACCGAGAGCACTCCTTGATGCCGGTCCCCTCTTCTCCTTGGTGTTGCAAGAACAATCCCACACACTCTCAATCTTTTAACTCACACAATCACTAAGGTATTTGAACTATAGGTTTGGAAGAGAATAATTTGGCACAAGAATAAGTAGCCATGGGGGGGGGGGGGGTATTTATACTAAAAATCAAAGAGAATGGAGGGCTAAGATCAATTGGTTGGTTGTAAGATGGAGGGTCAAGATGAAAGTAGGAGTTGCAATAACTACCCACAACCAAGCAACCACCACACCATGATCACCATTACAAATTTTGGTTTCCCTCCAAAAGATCACAACCGGCCATGGGAAGAGCATTTTGCACGTGTACGTGTAGTGCACGTGCATGTAACTAGGTCAAAAATTGTACATTTTATTTTATATAAAAATAAACTCTAGTTTGTATTCTACATTACAAGTTGCATTTAAAAATAAATTGACTCATGGGGTTTAGTTTAGGGCCAAAATAATTATTTTAAAATAAAATAAATGAATTACATTTTGGGCTTTTAAAAGAAAAGACTTTTTAAAAGAAAGGGCTTTTCATCCATTTAAAAGAAGGCTTTTGTATAAAATAATTTGAAAGCACAAATTTAAACATTTATACCCATCACAATGAAAATAATTATAAGATTTAATTCAACCAAAATATTGCACGTGCACACTACGTGCAAAATAAAATTAATTTTTATTAATGAAAAATCAGAGCATTACACAGACCGAGCCACAACCCTTTTTATACCATGCCACCAGAAATGAAGCTTCAAGTCCCGGTACATCTTAGTACCTCCAGGATGGGTAAAATACGATGACTGGTGGGCTTCCTCAAGCAACCTCTGATAAACTTCACCCTTCGGGACACAACCTGGACCCAAAACGAAGAGATCCATCAGTATGAATAACCATGTCCGTTCTGGAATCAGCCTCAACTTCTGCTCTGAAACCCTGTAACTGCACATCAGCAGCCTGAGCCTCTTTGACCTGAACAACAAAAGACGACTAAAGCTGGAGCACCAAACAACTCCGATTAGAACTCGACAACAACACATCCAACTCCAACCTACGCATCTGCTCAACCAAATCACTATGCTGAGTCAGAAACATAGATGCCGGTCTCCTGCTTAAAGCATCTAGCACCAAGTTCACTTTACCAGGGTGGTATTGCAAACTGATATCATAATCGGCCATAAGCTCCAACCAACGCCTTCGCCTTATGTTCAACTCCTTCTGGGTGAAAACGTACTTGAGACTTTTGTGGTCTATAAAGATCTCCACTCGGTCACCAAGTAAATAATGTCTCCACGGCTTCAAAGCAAAGATCACTACTGCTAACTCCAAGTCATGAATCGAATAGTTCTTCTCATGCAGCCTCAATTGCCTCGATGCATAAGCAACGACTCGACCATTCTGTATCAGAACTGCTCCAAGACCCTTACGAGAAGCGTCACAGTGAACTACAAATCCGCCTGAACCATCTAGAATAGTCAGCACTGGCGCTGACGTCAACCTGCTCTTTAACTCAGCAAAAGCCTCATTGCAAGCCTCAGACAAACAGAACTTCTCATCCTTTCCTGTCAACTTAGTCAATGGTTCTGCTATCTTCGTAAAATCTTGGACGAATTTTCGATAATAGCCAGCTATACTAAGGAAACTCCTCACTTTGAAACTGACTTGGGAATTGGCTAATCCTTCACAACTTCAACCTTGGACGGATCCACTGTGTAGTGCCCCGAATTTCCAATATGATATCTCAGAAATACATGGCACAATTTCCAGCATCAACTTATATTATAATAATAAACATAGCCAAAAATACAGATAATTTTTTTTCCAACTTTTATTACATTAGTTCATTACAAAACACAACGGAAAAACAAACAGCTTGAATTACAATATTTTCTTTACAACACATCTTTTACAAATTTTTATGTAAGCCATAACATCACTCTATCTCAAGCATCCAAATCCAAAGCTATAAGCAACTACCTGTACAACATGAGGTTTGAGATAACCCTAACCCCCAAAACTACAGGGGTAGCCATAACGGTGTGAGTGACATAAAAATAAATAAATGCAACATAAGTAAAACATGAAACATAGTATCATAAACAACATGTATCACCAGCAAGAGTAAATGAAATAAGAAACAACAATAATTAAAACATCAAGTGAAACTAGACTAAGTGTCAAGTGTAGAAAACAGGAAACAACATGCATAAAACCAAGTCAAGAAAACATCAATGCTATATGCTCACACTCTAATGCATACTTGTCGGATTCTATGCATTCCACTCTATATAGGTCCGGTGCAAGTCCTTAACGTTCTCCACTTGATAGGGTTTAATCCCCCACTTATGCAACTAATCCTATCACGATGACTAATACGAGATATAGATAAACTATGAGTATTAGCCTATGCCCCGAAAATTTCGGAGGTCAATCTCTATCCACAGATAATTCCGGAGACTATTTTACTCACACCTGGGAATCTTCGAGAATACCCCACACCGCAAGCTATGGCGTCTCATCACACGAATACCACATGAGCGTCGCTTCGACCCCGATAATTCCGGAGATCAATCCCACACCGCAGGTAATTTTGGAGACTATTTCACTAGCACCTCGATAATTCTGGGAATTATCTCACACCGCAAGCCATATGAGGTCCATGACTCATGTTCTCGTTTCATCATATCACCATCTAGTGCACGTCCTTATCTTTGTTAAGTTAATTAATTAATTTACAAATCTCCTAGAGTTGGTGCACCCTACCGGACATAACTCAACTGATCAACAACAAGCCTCAACAGGTCAAAACACAATAACTGAACTGCCGGTATACTAGGGTCCGACACACCCTCTAGAGACTCACACTCAACCAACAATCCCAAACCTTCCATATCGATACTTTTATAAAACATCTTGAAAACGTGTAATCTGTAGTATAACGATATTTGTAACCGTAGATCATTAATCCGAAAACAATGAAGAACCAATCGTTTAAAATGAACATCAGAAACTTGAGAAAATATCAGTCAGAGCAGTGGCAGTCGACTGTAAACACCAGTCGGTAGACTGTCCTGCGTGACAATCCAACACTTCAGAAAAAATATAAATCTAAGTTTAGTCAGTAGACTGTATAAAGCTCTAGGTTAACTGTCCCACATAAAAATCCAAAACTAAAAGAAAACACAAAACAGAGCAGAGGCAGTCAGCTGTAAAAATAAGTTAGTAGACTATCCCGCACGAAAATCCAAAACTTCGAGAAGAACACAAATCAGAGCAGAGGCAGTCGACTGTATAAAGTGATCAGTCGGCTGTCCTGCACGAAATTTCAAAACACAAGAAAACACAGTAGCCAGGTCGAGACGGTCGACTGTTGATATTTATCGGTCGACTGTTGACCTACAGACTGCAGTTTTAGTTGGGCACATATCAACCGATACGGAGTTTTACTTTATAAAAACAAAATCTGTAAAAGGTAAAATTCTGATATGTTCAAATACGACTTGTAGAGTATATAAGAGTCCATAAAAACCAATCAAAATCACTTTGAATTGATAAAAATAGCTTTTTGATAAATTTCTTCAAAATAGAACATGAATGTGTGCGTATATAAAAATAGAGTTTTTAAGAATCAGTTATACATCAAAATTAACTTTGTATTATGTTCCAAACCATATCAATGCCGAAATAAGTTAAGATATAATCAAAACCACAAAACACACAAAGGTTCAATTTCTTCAAAAACCACAAAATAGGATATCCATGTAGAAATGTTCGTGCATGTTTGTGCACCAAGAAAACTTCACAAATCCATCAATTAGAAATAACCAAAATATTCAGATTTAATATTAGTATTTGAGAAATTTAAATCCAAGTAAAACTTCACAAAATCATAAAATCCTCAATTTAATCATATCGTATCATTCCAAATCTAATTTTCACAACTCCAACCCCCAAACTACATCTTTTTTATTCATTAATCCTTCTCATAACTCATCAAACTTACTTACAGTTTCCACAATAGTTAACATGTGAATATAGACAAATATAACATTTCCATGGTCAGGTTGCATTCAGCCAAACTCATTAATAGTCAAAAATCTCATCTTTAATCAATTGTGCATAACATCCACCATACTCAATCCAATCTGCAAAATCCGAAAGTAAATAGCCTACTCATGATTTCTATTATGTTCTTTAACAATCTCAAATCACCCACATACAATTCTAATCATTAATACAAAATTTCCATGAAAGTTCCAATTTTTAATTCATCTATTCATCAATCCTTCATATGCATTCATACCAAACCCTAGCATGCTTTCCAATAGATGAAACACCACATACAACATTCAAAGAACAATACAAAACAAATTATATCACTCATCTCAAACGAAGATAAATAGAAAATAAGAAATATCTCTCATTCGCAAGAAATCCAAGATCATTGCTTTAGAATTCCAATAAAATAAGATATAAGGAATTCCTTGTTCTTTGCAGCAAAGAGACGGCTGCACTTCACCCTAAATAGGCTAGGATAGGGATCTAGGGTTTTTTGAAGACATTTGCAAAATACTCCTTCTAAATATATCTTTACATATATGGATTCCCATACTAGGAAATTAGATAAAACCAATTTAATTGAGACTAAAAATCAAAATGGCCTCTTCTAATATTAGCTGACACTGTTTGAAAAAACCCAGAATTATGAATTTGCATTTTCACCCCACTAAAAGGCAATTTTACAAAAAGATCATCTTTTATCAAAACTTGTAAAATAAATTAAATTTATTAAAACAAAAAGTAAACTTTTTTCTCTTGAGTTGACTAGGCATCATACCCAGCCCAAAAATCCAAAAATCTGGAGTTTTCACTCCAAGTGATAATTTTGCACAAAAGTCCATCTTTTTGTAATATTTGCAAATAGGTCCAATAATCATCAGAAAATTCCAGAAAATTAACAAATAATATCTAATAATAAATAATGAGTTTCCCCAAAATTAATTTTGACTTTGAACTCCTCAAGAAGATATTTTCACGTATTTCGCACGTGTAAAGAGATAAATTTTTAGAAAATATTCATTAAATACCAAAAAATCATTTTAATTCATTTATAAATCTTAAAAACATTATTTAGAAAATCTGGGGTCTTACACACTGAGATACCATTGCCCGAGATAATGTGCCCCAAGAAGGTAACTCTGTCGAGCCAAAACTCATACTTGCTGAGTTTCCGATAGAACTGATTCTCCCTCAAAGTCTGCAGAACCAACCTAAGATGCTCAGCTTGATCCTCCCAGTTCTGAGAATACACCAGAATGACTTCAATGAAGACCACCACAAATCTATCTAGGAACTGGGAAAAGATCCTGTTCATAAGACTCATAAATATAGCTGATGCATTCGTGACCCTGAACGGCATCACAATATACTCATAGTACCTATATCTTATCCTGGATGCCGTCTTTTGTACATCAGTCGCTTTCACCTTGACTTGATGATACCTAAAACGAAGATCCAACTTCGAGAAAACAGCTGCTCCACTCATCCGATCAAATAAATCATCGATCCTGGGCAACGGATACCGGTTCTTCACAGTAACACTGTTCAGTTCCCATAATCAATGCACAGTCGACGACTTCCATCCTTCTTATTGGTACAAAGGACTGGAGCACCCCAAGACGAAACACTGGGTCTGATGAACCCCAAATCAAGTAACTCCTGAATCTGCACCTTAAGCTCTGCTAACTTAACCGGTGCCATCTTGTAGGGACTCTTCGATATCGGCACTGTACCTGGCTGAACTTCAATACTGAACTCTACATCCCTATAAGGGGGTAAGACAGAAAACTCCTCTGGAAAAACATCTAGGAAATCCCGCACTACTAGAGGCGCAGCCTCACAACTTGAATGCAATTCCATCGCACAAACCTCCTGATCAACTGCAGTCTCAGCTCGGCCAAGGGGCATCTCCCCGGCATGGAACTCAAACTCTACGCAGCCTGGGATTCGGAATACAACTTTCTTGGTACGGAAATCGATAATGGCGTGAGATTCACCCAACCAATCCATACCGGAAATAATGTCGAATCCTGAATTCCCAATTACAATCAGGCCAGCCTTGAAATCTGTGCGACCGATAACCACGGGACTCTGCCTGCACTTACGGGAACAAATGACAACACTGCCACCTATCACACTGTTCCAAGAATCTGACATGATGCTGCACTCCAACTGATGGCGAGCCACGAACTGAAAAGAGATGAAGGAATGGGTTGCCCCGGAATCAATGTGAACAGGAACGGGAAAAGAGCAAACAAAGACAATACCTAAGATATAATCAAAAGCAAGAGGAATAGATATGATGATCGAGGGTGAGGAAAATACAATGCAGAAAGGTAATAGGAGAGAATAATGCAAGAGAAATGAAGGAAGCAAAAAGGGGAAACAACAAAATAGCAAAGCAATAACAGCAAAATATACCTGCAACAACACCCTCTGCTGACTCAGCATCTACAGCAGTCAGGTTGAAAGTTTGACCTCTCCTGGAGGCAGCAGTCCTCTGACCGATAATCTGGCACTGAGGAGAAAGCAGCGGTCTGACTGGACCACGAGCTGGGGCTACCTGCTGAGCTGGACCCCCGGTTGGAAGAGCCATCCTCCGCTGCGGGCAATCCCGCACTGAATGGTCAGTAGCACCACATCCAAAATAGCGACGATTAGCATGCTTGCAGTCTCTGTGCACATGCCCGGTCATCTGGCAGAAATCATAGAATCTCTCTCTCCGAGGAGCGGCAGAAGGGTAAGGAGCTGCCCTGATAGGATGGGCTGAGACAGGCCTCTAAATCGGCCCACTAGAAGGCCTAGTAACAACAGAGTGCAGAACAGTCTGCCGGGGAGGAGCCAACCCACCACGAGCCTCCTTCTGAGCTCGAGCTGTCTCAAGAGCCTCAGCAAAAGTACGCAGGAGAAGGGAGACGAGCTGCACCCGAATATCTCGCTGAAGTTCTAGTGTGAATCTACGAGTCCTATCCTCTTTTGTTCGCCACAAGAACAGCTGCAAAGTAGCTAAGTCTGGTAAATTCCACTGCGTACTCATCCACAGACCTGGAGCCCTGTTTCAAGAAAGTCTCATGTTACAACATTGTATGAACAATATGTAACAAAATCCCAAAATAGAATGACGACCAATCTGTTTCAGGGCCAGGAACTGTTGCTCCATTTCAACTCAAGTGCTGCTAGGGAAGAACTTTTCTAAGAAGCTCCTAGTGAACATGGCCCAAGTAATAGGCCGTTCGAACCTTTCGGACTCGGACCTCTCCACCAGCTGGATGGCTTCCACATCCACTCTATCAGCATCGGCAACACGTGCTGTCAAAAGCAACTGCTCAGTCCGGATCAACCACTGTTCGGCCTCCAAAGGCGTCTCAGTGCCGGAGAATCTGTCAGAATGCAACCTTATGAAATCTGTGACTGTACCAGGATAAGGAGGGAGAAATACAGAGACACCCTGTTGTTCTTAGCGATCGAGCTGCCTGCATAGGCATAACGGGAGGCGTAACCTGGGCAGCTTCCAAAGCAGCCATCACAAGGTCACTGTGATTTTGCTGTATATTGATCAACCATTCCAACACATTGGTAACGGCCTCAAGCCCGGGCTGATCTTCCTAAGAACGAGAAGTGGAACCTTTACGAGCCATGGTCTGCACAAGATAAAAAACAATCAGCATCCAGATCAAAGTTGATTATAATTCATTCATGTATGTATGGTTTGTGTACTATTGAGCCGATCCCAGATCGAGCCAAGCTTGTTTAATATATGAGTCAAACTAATACATTAGCCAAACATGAGCTCTGATACCACTAAAAACCTTGTCACGCCTCACTTCCCAAAAAGAAATACGGAATACGGATTTATGACTAAGTCCAGCAAATGAAATTCATCATCCATAAGCTGTTAGGATTTTTACAACATTTCACAGAAATAATCAGAGTAGGAAGCAAGAGAAGTCAACCACGCATGCATATATGAATCAATACACCAACATGAGTTTACTTGAAACAAAATGTAATAATCTCAAATAATTCAGATCTGGAAACAAGTCAATAATCCTGGGTCACATTGCCTAATACAAAATACTCAAAGTAACAGATACATTATTCAAAATAAGCTACAGAAAATAATAATAATAATAGCCAGAACTCCAGGTACTAGAATCTCAGATCACCTACTCCATCAGGAAACTGGTCACCAAAATCTGCAATTTAATAAATTTCAGGAAGAGGAAAAAGAAAACAAAACGCCCGTCAATGCAAGTTACGGGCCACTTGTAGTACAAGCACAAGTACATGAAAAGAATAAACAAATATAGAGTAACAGCGAAAACAAATATAGCAAGGAATAGGCATGTCAACAAAGTAGGATAATTAACATGAAACAAAATCAAGTAACATGATATACTAACAGGTATAGGTAACATGTAACAGGTGTCATGCAAGCAGGTAAATAGGTAAACAGGTGTCAAGTAGAATGTACAGGTAGCATGTAAAAGGTAAGCATGTAACAGGTAGCATGTTATGTTAAGTCTTGTATTATTACTATCAAGGTAGCACTTCATGCGTCACAGGTTTTACCACATGGTTGCTACATTCAAGGAAGTTACGCTTAGATTTCGTAGTGGAGTTTATAGAGCCATGTACTCAGGGATCAGGAAAATAGGAACAAGAACATGTATAGGTATAGGTACAGGTAGAACCTATTGGTTCTCTTCCGAGTACACCTTCCTATAAGGAAGCGTGCAGTTAGGTAATCAGGTAAACAGGTACAGGTAGAACCTAATGGTCCTCTTCCGAGTACACCTTCCTATAGGAAAGCGTGTAGTCGGGTAATCAGGTAAACAAGATCATGTATCATATTGTCATGAACACGTAATAGGTGGGAAACACAGGCCCCCTTCTAAGTACACATTTCTATATTTTTCATTGCTAGATCTTTCCCTTAACCTTGGCTTGGTTATTTGTTATTATTATTATCAAACATGCATTTATGTATCACAAATAGGTCAAGAATAACATGTCATGAACAAGTAACAAGCTCAAGTTAGAAGATAAACATGTACAGATGATAGACAACACATAATAGAGTAGGACAATGAAAATTCTAGTTCAGGACAGCAAGACAGTACTGCACCAAATCTGGAATTTCTGTTGCCATAAACATGCGAACCTGGATTCGTCAGAAAATCTGGGAAATAGACTCTTGGCCGAATCAGCAAATATATATAAGTCATATGGTATTTCACAAAAACATGACTCAAAACAGAATCGTATTCAGAAAATATGTTCAGCCAGAAATCAGGAGTCTGAATTCATAAACAGGAAAACGGCATAAAAACTTACTGATTAAATCCAAGAAAAATCTGTGATATTCCCTAGTATGTCTAGTATAAAAAAGTAAAGTTTCATAATTTTCCAACATAGATAGCGTACTCAATTAAAATCAGAAAGCAGCAAGATATAGTAGTTTTGTAAATCTGGAAATCATAAACACAGTAGTACTAAAACAACAATAGATTACAAAATATAAGTCAAAATCTAGATTCGTCAAAAGGGTGATAAAATAGATACAGTAGGCTACAATTCATGTTCACAAAGTTTTTGAAAACAGCAAATAGAGTCAGGTCGAAATTATGTTTCTTTACTAAACAGTATGAAAATTCTACCAGTATAGTAGTTATTTGTAAGTATAGAATAGTGTATAAAAGTTACCAATTAAATCCGCAAAAATTAGGAGTTAATCCCAATCAGGTCTAGATGTACTCAGATAAATATTGGATCAAAGTATTATATTTAATATCAGTATAAAAATAAATTACCATATAGAATTCATATAAAATTGGATCTGGAATTTTAAACACATCTGTAGTAAAACAGCAATAACTTGTAACTCACAAATCGAAACTGAGATCTGTAAGAAAATCTGCAAAGTAGACAGAGTTCTCTATAATTCATATTCACAAATAATTTTCATATACTGACCTTAATAGGTTCTACTTTACAAAAATAAGGTACAACACAAAAACATAATTCTTCTTTTTGCATAAAATCAACATAGATCATATGAAACTCACTCAAATCTAACAAACGTGAAATATGGTGTACTAGATGTCCCAAGCAACATGGTATCGGGTATTTAATAATTCTACAATGATTTATACTACTACTTACACATCAAGAATACAATATCATACGAACAACATGCATGTTTACATCAAGAAATCCCTAAGTTATTTCATGTCATGTGTGTAATGAGAAAACTACGGGCAGATTAACACATAGAGACAAGCTATAACAGGAGTTTTGCACAAGAATTGTCTCTAGAACAGTCCTACACTACAGGCAGTATTTAGTACTTGTATATGCAACAGAAAGTATACAAGTTACTTTTCTTAGAGATGCCAATGAAAGTAACGAAGAAAGAACAAGAATAACGGGAATGGATTCCCAGAACGAACACAACAAATGAGCGAATCACGAGCCAATCACGAACATACGATCACAACAAGATCTAACACACGAACACAAGAGAGCAAGAGGAAGAGAGAGAGAGTCGGCACTGCACACGACTGGTAGGTGACGGTACGACAGCATTGGACAGGGACGATGCAAACGGCAGGGGAGCACTCGCTGCTGCTGCTGTCAGTCGACGGAGGAGCAGCCATAAGGAGCGTTGGGCTGTCGAGGAGAGGGAACAACACAGAAGGGGTGTGACCTGTGGTGGCTACGGTCTGGCGGCGCGATAGGAGGAGGAAGAGATCGGGAGGCCCTCTGGCTGGCTATTGACGCTGCTGTCGATGCTGCTCTGGCGTCCCTGGCTTCAGGAGAGCAGAAAGGAAGGAGGGTCTGCCGATGTGGTGGATGAAGAGGAGGCTGGGAGTTGGGAGGTGCAAGGCTGGATCGATAGAGGGAGATGTGTGGGAGCAGGGGGTTTTTGAGAGGTAGGGGATGGGTATTAGCAGCTAGAGTGGGGTTTAGGTTTAATAGGAGATATATGCATGGGTATAAATATATAGATGGGGGATAGAGAATTAGGGTTAGGAGCTGATGGTTAGCGGGTGGAGGTGAACAGGTTTCGGGTAGAGGATTAGGGTTTAAATGGATATTAGGTATAAAAAGCTATTGGGTTTAAAAAAAAGATCCAAGAGAATAAAATGGGAACAAAAATGAATAATAAAATAGGGTATGAACAATTTAAACAATGAGGATTAAGAATAATAGCTTGATCAAACAGAGATGAAACAATAGACTGACAATCGAATCAAGAAAATCAAATGAGGGCGAAAATCAAATAGATGAATATATAGGAAAAAGAAGATCCAAAACATGGTTCAAAAGAGATACAATATGAATAAATACACAAAAAGAAGGATACACCCAAAAATACATAAAATAAAAACCAGGGGTTACATCTTTTCATGAGGTCTCAACTGCCTCAATGCATAGGCAACAACCCTGCTTTGCTGCATTAGCACTGCTCCCAGACCTCTACCCGATGCATCACAATGGATCACAAAACCATCCGAACTGTCGGGTATAGTCAGCGCAGGCGCTGACGTCAACCGACGCTTCAACTCTGCAAAAGCTTCATCACAAGCTTCATCCCAATCAATCTGCTCCTTCTTCATCAAA
Source organism: Hemerocallis citrina (assembly GCA_017893485.1). Classification (NCBI taxonomy): domain Eukaryota; kingdom Viridiplantae; phylum Streptophyta; class Magnoliopsida; order Asparagales; family Asphodelaceae; genus Hemerocallis; species Hemerocallis citrina. The sequence continues at coordinate 317,668,331 of CM030358.1, forward strand.
CTGGTTAGAGGCCCAGCAATCTTTGAGAAATGCTGAATGAACTTTCGATGATATCTGGCCAAACCAAGAAAACTTCGCACCTCAGAAACAGACTTCGGAATCGACCAATCCTTGACCACAGAGGTCTTCGACGGATCCACAGAAACACCAGCATCAGAAATGATGTGGCCCAGAAAAGCAACCCGATCTAGCCAGAACTCACATTTATTGAGCTTCCCATACAGCTGGTTCTCCATCAAAGTCTGCAGAACAACCTTCAAATGCTCAACATGATCTTCCCTATTTCGAGAGTACACCAATATGTCGTCAATGAAGACCACAACAAACTGATCCAAGAACAACGAGAACACCATGTTCATCATACTCATGAACACAGCCGGTGCATTAATAACTCCGAAAGGCATCACTACGAACTCATAATGCTCGTACCTCATTCGGAATGCCATTTTCGAAACATCTTCTGACTTCACTTTAAGATGATGATACCCGGAACGAAGATCCAACTTCAAGAACACCGAAGCACTTCCCAGTTGGTTGAACAAATCGTCAATTCTCGACAATGGGTACCGATTCTTCATAGTGACATTGTTCAACTCTCTGTAGTCAATGCAAAGCCTACGGCTACCATCCTTCTTGTTGACGAACAGAACTGGGGCTCCCTAAGGTGAAACACTAGGCCTGATAAAACCCTTATCAAGTAGCTCCTGAACTTGCACCTTCAAATCTGCCAATTCAACTGGTGCCATACGATACGGACTCTTCGAAATAGGCATTGTACCTGGCTGAACATCAATGCTGAACTCCACATCTCGGTCTGGCAGTAAGCCGGGAAAATCCTTGGGAAAGACATCAAGGAAATCCTGCACAACTAAGGGTGCAACAACCCCATCTGAGCCCAACGACACAAGTGAAACAGCCTTAAGGTCCATCAAGTTCTTGACACGCCCTGACGGTGTCTCACCCGCACAGAACACAAACTCTGGTTGACCAGAAAGCCTGAAAGTCACATTCTTCTCTCGGTAATCAACCATGGCACAAGAAACACCGAACCAATCCATGCCCAGAATGGCATCGAAACCAGAATTGGGAATCACAATCAAATCAGCCAAGAAATCAACACTACTAATCAGCAACGAGCTTTGCTTGCATACCCTAGAACAGACAATGACACCTCCACCTGTGGTGATGTCCCAAGCTGTGGGCATAACATCGCTTGCCAAACTATGCTGATCAACAAAACGGGAGGAAATGAAAGAGTTGGTAGCACCAGAGTCAAATAAAACATGAGCTAGAAGGGAAAAGACTAAAATAACACTTAGAAGAAGTTCAAACAAAAGATAAGATGCTAGTAGGATATATGCACGAATAATTGTACAAAAGAAGGGAATAACATGCAGAAAACTGAAATGAAGAAAAATGAATAGTACAACTATTGTGATATACCAGCAACCATTCCAACACCTACCTTTGCTTCCTCAGTTGTCAGGTTATAAGCCTGACCACGACTCCCAGTCTGGCCTCCTCTATGGGCCACACGCATCTGATCAAAAGCTTACCTCTGCGGTGGAAGAGGCGGTCTACCCTGACCACGAGTTGACACTCCTAGCTGAGCAGCACCAGTAACCAGTGTAGGAGTCCTGTTCCTTGGGCAGTCACGAACCATATGGTCACTGCTCCCACACACTAGACACAGCCAATTGGCCATCCTGCAGTCTCATTGTGAATGCCCAGCCTTATGACAATAGCCACAAGTCTCAACAGTCCTTGGAATAACAGGTGCGTACCACTGAACTCTTATGAGAGGGGGCAAAACTGGCCTCCGAATAGGTCATCCGGTAGGCCGAGCTGCAACAGGATGCGAAACAGTTCGCTGAGGAACACCTGACCTGCTGAGGGTCTGCTCCTGAATCTGAGTAGCATCCATAACGTCAGCATAGGCATGAAGCCGAAGAGCATCCAAGCGGTCCTGGATAGGAAAACTCAAGCCCAACTGGAATCTGCGAGCCCTATCCTCATCAGTGGCTACCAGGGCGGGAGCGAAGTGACTGAGCCGAGTAAACTCTGCAACATACTCTTCCACTGAATGATTTCCCTGGTTAAGACAATGCTGAAATTAATATTGTCACAGGTGAAGTAGGCAACACCAATGACATTTGAGAACACTATCTAGCTAACCTGAGTTAGGAAAACGAATTGTCATTCCATATCTGCCTTGGTAACACTGGGAAAAAACTTCGTCATGACACTCTCGAGCAAGTGGCCCACTCGATGGGTCTTGCCGTCCTTTCAGTTTCGGCCTGCCACCATGTAACCCCTGTTTTTCATTTTATGTATTTTTGGGTGTATTTTCTTTTCCTTGTATTTGATTCCCGTTGTATCTCTTTTGGAACGTATATTGGATTTTTATTTTCAATATATATATATATATATATATATATATATATATATATATATATATATATATATATATATATATATATATATTGTTCATGTCCCCTTTTATTTGAATTCTTGATTCTTGTTCGTCTCTTGTGTCGTTCCTTTTGATCGAGCTGTTGTTATCTTCTCTATTTTATTTGTTCATACCCTCAATTATATTTTTCTATTGTTCTGTTCATTTTTGCTCTATCTATATTTTTGCTTGAATCCCTAATACCCATTTTAATTCTCTAAGCTATCTACCAAAAACCAAATACCTCGATTAATTACCCATGCTCTGTTGTATTTTTAACCATTACCCCACTTCACAAATCTAATCCTATTAAAACTCTACCCTATACAAAATATCCTATACCCAGTTAACCAACTCCACCTATTCATTAAACCACACCTGATATTTTCCCTACCTGTTTCCGCCGCTATCTACCCCCAAGCACTCAACCCTAAAATATAACCCACTATATATATGAAAACCAATGCACTCTATTTTTCCCCATACCTTTCCGCTGCTCTCTCTTGCTCTCTCGTCTGCCTCCTCAACTCCCGAACTCCTTGCACTTCGACCTCACCCCGACCCTTGCACACTAGCACTGAGCTCTCCCCTCTCCGTCCCTTGCTCCATCTCTCCAATCCATCTCTCTCTCCCTGCTCTGTTTTCGGCGTGCCCAGCAACAGCGAGACAGCCATCGAAGCTTTCTTCCCCCTCTCGACCGTAGCGAAAACAGCGGTAGCACCGCGTTCTCTCCGCCAAAACCGTTCCTCGTCTCCCTAGTGTGAACGGGTGTTGGTTGCTCATTGTTGATCATGCGTTGTGTGCTCGTTGTTGTGTTCGCGGGCTCGTTATTTGGTTTGTGGGATTCGTCGTCAGTTCTTTGTGTTCGTTGTTGGTTTCGTGCTTCGTCGTGGTTCATGGGTATTGTTCGTGGTTCGTTGAGTTCGTTGGCCGGAAATCCATTCCCGTTGTTCTTGCTTGAAGTTGTTTTCGTCGTCGGTTAAGGCAAGTAACTTGTACTCAATTCCTTTGTATGATACAAGTCATAAATTCTGCTTGTAGAGTAGTTGGGTTCTAGAGACAACTCGTGTGTGATATATTTTTAATGAGTATTGTCTCTATAGTGCTATTGACCATAGTTGCCTCACGACACAAATTTGACATGAAACAACTTAGGTTTTGACCGTTCTTGATGTGATTATATTTGTGAGATAATTATGAGAATTTGTGTGTTATTTGGATTCATGTGATATACTTGTTGTGGACATGCCATATATCCTATTTCATGATGTTTGGATACTTAGTAGACTCTATAACATATTTGGTTAAGTTTGAAACGAGTTTCGTATGCTGTATGTTGATTTGTTGTAAAAGAAAAATCTATATTTTGTCGATGATCAGTTTTGATTGCTATTTTTGACAATATTAAGGTTAGTATCTTAACTTCAGCATTCAACATGATTTTTTAGGGAAATCCGTTTTCTTTCCAAACTTTCTGACCTTGATCGATTTCGTTCTCGTATGTATGAGATATGATTGTTTTACTACAGAGGTGTATTATATTTTCCAGATTTCGTTTCATGATGATTTCGATGACTAAACTTTTTTGATACTAGTGTTCAACATATTATTTTGATCTAAAATTTTATATAGTATTTTTATACTTGATTAAGGATTACCCAGAATTTTGGTGGGTTTATTTGATAAGATTTACATACCGTTTCATGCTTTCGAATAAAAACTATACTTGCTGGATTTTGCGCACTGTTCTGTAAAGAAGTATATTTTCACCCTAGTTCCTTTTCCTTTATGAAAAATATTTATGAAATATGAAAGTTATCTTATTTTGTATATTTTCTTCTCCCTTTGGCAAATTTGGATTTCGTTTCACGGTTTGCGAGATATTACAGTTTTTGTACAACAGTGTTGGGAATTCCAGATTTGCCAAACTATCGTTTCTTGATATTTTCTGATTTTTATTGACTGAATTAGTCTTACTGGAAAATTATGAAACTTTATATTCTGATACTAAACATATAGGGAAATACCCCAAATTTTTTCTGGATTTGTTTGAAGTATTTTGATGCTGTTTTCCTGACTTTGAATTCGATTTACTGATTTCTGGCTGAACGTATTTTCTGGATTCAAATCAGTTTTGAGTTTTGAGTTATGTTTTTGTGAATTACTATATGGCTTATTTATATTCGCTGGATTCGGTCGGGAGTCTATTTTCTATACCTTTCGACGGCTTCAGATTTTCATGTTTGTAACACCGGAAATCACTGTTTTACTACAGTATGGTCTTGCTATCCTGAATTAGAAATTTGGTTATTTTATCCTTTTATGAGTTATCTTGCACCTGTACATGTTCATTTTGCAACTTGAACTTGTTACATGATCATGCCATGTTATTCTTGAGATGTTTTTCACACCTAAATGGTTGTTTGATAATAACAATAAATAATCAAGCTGGGGTTTAAGGGAAAGATCTGATAGTGGATAATTCAGAAACATGTACTCAGAAGGGGATCCACTGATCCTACGTGATTACTTGATACATGATGCTTGACACGTGATTACTTGACACTTGCACGCAAGACACGTACTTGCCACTTGCACAACTTGACACGTGATACATGATACATGATACATGATACTTGGAGTTTGGAGCTCGATACTTGATACTTGTCCCTGAGTACACTGCCCTCTATAGTCCACTATGAAATCTAAAGCGAAATTGTTTGTTGTAGCAACCATGTAGTAAAATCCGGGATGCATGAAGTGCTACCTAGATAGTCATAACTACAAGACTTGATACATGATACTTGAACATAGTACATGCTTACTTGATACTATATTACATGATACATGATACTTGATACTTGACACATGCTACATGATTACATGATACTTGATACTTGATGCTTGTTTACATGATCCTTGTTCACTTGACACTTGATACATGCTACTTGTACTTGTTCACCTTACCATGCTAGTTGTTTATGATGGAACTGAGATGATTCCCAGGACTACGGATTGGTGTGCGTATCGATCATAAAAGATTAACAGATTAAATACGTGATCTAACCCTTTATAGCGGAATCTAGGGTTCACGAATTATACCTGCGATGAGAAGAAGACGATAGTTTCTAGCAACCTCGAGCTGTCAGCAACCCCAAGATCTTCTGCAAGCATTCCTTCCTCGGGTTGGACGTCGTGTGGGCGACGATCTCCCAACCTTTCTTCTCCTTGGCTGACCTCTCTTTCTCTCCTTACGTGAATCACGAATTTAGAGAAAAAATCTTATATCTCAGATGATCAATGACGGCCAGAGAATAGAGGATATATATAAGGCTACGGTAGGGACCATGAGGAGAAATTAGGGTTAGGTCTCCTAACGAATCTGGGTATCCCGTGTTCAGCCCGAACACACAACTCAGGCCCATTAACAATAGCTCGGTCCACTAAAGAGCTATTGTTGCACTACCTTCCTAATCCCAAATTATATTTATGAGCTCCTTTTATTATATGCTCGTTCAGCTCCCCATGTTAAGATATCGAATGTCCGTCGATCAAATTAAGTTACAGACAACTATATTGATCAACATCTTTTATCCTTAAGTAGTACCACTCAACTTTATTTGTCATGTCGGATGTAATCCACCTGCAGGGTTTACATGACAAATCCTTATGAGCTCCTTAAGGGGACATCATCAACCCGACGTATCGGGACATGGATTCCTTTTACAATCAACAGCCCATCATACATACAATGCTATTACCCAATTCATAGAGGTTGTTGATCCATAATGAATCTCACTCTTTTATGAGTCAAAGTAATGCACACTGCATATACATGTCTGTTATTATATCTGGATTAAGAGCATAAGCATCCATAATAACAGAGGTGTTTGTTCTCTTTTGTAGTCAGTACAAAGAGAACAACCTCGAGTGGTCCTGTTCAATACACACAAAGTGTACTAGTGTAAATCTATAGTCAAGATAGACTAATACCAGATTACACTACAACCTTTCCAATGGATTGTCCAAGTCCGTCTAGGTTGTGAACTATTTATATATTCCATATGGAACTGATAATATGATCTTCTGTGTATCACCTCACACCATATTATCGACCTTATAGAATATCAGACACTTGCATTAATATTATAATAAACACAATATGCAAACATATGCCCATATGATTCTCATTCAAAAAAAAATAAGGAAATAAAGTTAATACAAAAGTGATACTTTCAGTATATAACCCTAATAGTTTATTTTATTATCATGCCTATTCCATGTTATTAGTTAGTTTTTCCATGTACTTGTATCCTGCATTACAAGCGGCCCGTAACTTGCATTGACAGGAGTTTGTTTTCTCTTTCCTATTCCTACAATTGTTATATTACAGATTTTGGAGAACACGCTCCAGATGGTATTGGTGATATGCAGTATTAGTGCTGAATTTTGCTATTATTATTTGTTGCTTTCTTTGAACAATTGTATCTTGATACTTGAATTTATTTGTATTTGGGCAATGTGACCCAGGATATTGACTTATTCAGATCTGGATATATTTGAGATTAATATATTTTGGTTTCAAGTATTCTTGTTGGTATTTGGTTCATATGTGCATACTTGGTTGATTCTTTTTCTTCCGACTCTGATTATTCTTGTGAAAAGATGTAAAGATTCTTGAACAGCTTATGAACGATGAAAATCATTCACTGGGCTTTTGTCGCGTATTCGTATTCCGTATTCTCTTTTGGAAAGCGGGGCGTGACACACCAGATGTGGGCGAGATCCACCAATTGGATGCTAACCACATCCACACATCAACATCAGCAACACGGGCGGCGATCAACAGTTGCTCCATCTGGATAAGCCATTGCTCAGCCTCAAGCGGTGACTCAGTGCCCAAAAACTTATCCGAGTGCAGCCTCATGAAATCTTCTACTGTACCGGGCCTTGGTGGCAGTGGCTCAGGTGCAGGTCCAGCGGCATTTCCATTGGCTGCCAAAGTGGCCCTCATCAATTCATTGTGCTCCTGCTAGAGGGCCATCATCTGCTGAATCGTCTAAAGAATAGCAGCGTTGTCAGGCTGCTCATCTCTCGAATGGTAAGAAGAATAATTCCCATGAGCCATAGCCTGAAACACGATCAAATATGGTCAGTACCCAGATTATATGTTGGTTATTATATATACATTCATGTGATCATCGTGGTGTGCACATCGATAAGTTAACCCGGCTAGAGCCAAACTTGACTAATATATCAATCAAAGCCAAACCTTCATAAAAATAGTTATGTTTGACTGATATATTATCCAAACCTGAGACTCTAATACCACTAAAAATCTGTCACGCCCTGATTCCCAAAATACGAAATACGAGTACGTAACATAGGCCCAACGAATGATGTAAACACCATCCATAAGTTGTACCAGACTAACTCAACGATATGAACAATAAACACAGCCACACAAGAAAGATATAATCACATGAATTAAAGATAAACTTCAATGATAATGAAATAATCCAAATAATATCCAACACAATATCCAATATCTGGGAGTAAAAATAAACGATGGGAACAAAAGCCCAAAACAAAGTATAATAACCAGACAATGTTCAAAAGAAATAAATCTAGAAATATTGTAACACCCCGCAAAATAAGATGATTTATTTTGCATTACTAAATAACATTAAATGGGTAAAGTTGACTATTTTGACTATTTTACAAATTTGTCAATTTTACACGTACAAAACACGTGCAAATATTTTCTGATATAAATCTCCAATTTTAAATTTTTGGATACATTCTCTTTTTTATATTTAATTATATCCTAAATTTTGAGATTTTTTTGAGTAAAGAAACTATTTTTATAAATACTTCGAAAGAGAGGGGCTTTTATGTAAAAAACCGTTTGGATCTCAAACAAATAATAAAAATTCTTTTTTACTGATTTTTGGGCTTGCCATGGTCATCATTGAAAATATAATCTATTTAAATTTTATTTAGAGTTGATTTGGTATAGATTTAAACAAATATGAAATTTAGGTTGGATCTTGTGCAAATATTTTCTTGGAAAATAAAAGTAAGAAATTTTAATTGGAAAATCTAATATGTATTAGTAAATATTATTTCTAAATTTTCTAGATTTTTACGAATATTTTATGACATAATTGTAAATATTACAAAAAGATGGACTTTTGTGCAAAATTACCACTTAGAGTGAAAACTCTAGATTTTTGGATTTTTGGGCTGAGCATGATGCCTAGTCAACTCAGAGGTAAAGAGTTTACTTTTTCTTTTAATAAATTTGGTTTATTTTGCAAGTTTTGATAAAGAATGGTCTTTTTACAAAATTGCCACTCAGAGGGCAAAAAGTATAATTTTGTTTTCTGAGTTTTACAACAGTGTTGGCCAGATCTGGAGTGTTAGTTTTGTTTTTAAATACAAATTGAATTGGTTTTATTTAATTTCCAAGTATAAGGATTTATATATGTAAAGATATATTTAAAAGAGTTATTTTGCAAATCTATTCACAAACCTTAGATACCCTGATTCCCGGCATATTAAAGGTGAGGTGCAGCCGTTTCTTTGCTGCACAACACAAAGAGTTTTCTTTATTATTATTTTCTTAGAGTTTCAAAGCGAGGATCTTGGTTTTCTTTCGAAATGAGAGATTTTCTTATTTTCTTTATTATCTTTGGTTGATTCTTCAATAAGGCGAGTGACATATATTTGATTTCTTTTATTGATTAGAAAGTATGTTAGGGATTGTATGTTGATATAATGAAAATTGATGGTTAGATGAACTAAAAAAATTGAATTTTTCCATGAAACTATGCTATGGATGGTTAAAATTATATAAAGATGACTTGAGATTTGTTAAGAACCTAATAGGGATCATGGGTATGTTGTTTTGTATTAAAGGCTATCTGATTTAATTGGTTATAGGGCTTATAATGCACAAAATTTGATTAAAGAAGAATCTTTCAATGTGTATGTATGTATGTGGTTTGTTTGGAGATTTTGATGAGTAAAAAACTGGATGAATGATTGTTTTATTGCATGTATTCATGAGTAAATTGATGCAATCAGTGTGGTTTGTGTTTAATCAAGTGGTGGAAAGATTTTAGATAAAAAAGAATCAAGTTTAAATGATAAAAAGGGGTGTTTTACTTTCGGGTATGTTGATAAACAGCCAAAACTTGATTTTCGTGTTTTGTAAAAGTTTCGATTGGGTTTTGATCTATATTGATACTGAGATTGAACTAGACTAGATCCTACTTATATACAATGAAATTCGATGCTTATACTGATGCTTAAACTCACCTATATGCATATATACTCATCCATGTTTGCTGTTTTGAAGATTTCGTCAAAAATTGCTCTTTGTGATCTTAATGTGATTTTGATATGTTTTATGAACTCTTATATGTGCTACAAGTCATATTTGATCGTCTCAGGATGTTGGTTTTACAAAAATTATGATTTTATAAAGTATAACCATGTATCAGTTAAAATATGCACAGAATTTCAAAAATGCCACCTGTTATAATTGATAGTCGACTGAACTAAAGTCGACTGTCGACTGTCAGTTCTTAAGTTTTGGTTTTTCGCAGGATAGTCACCGGCCAGTTGTGACAGTCGACTGTCATTGTTCTGGCTGATGGGTCTTCTTGAGTTTTGGATTTTCGCAGGACAGTCGACCGGCCAGTTGCGACAGTCGACTATCATTGTCTGGCTGATGGGTTTCTTGAGTTTTCTGATGTTTTCTTTAAGCAATTATTTCTTCGACATTACGGATTATTGATATACTGTTCTAGATGAAGTTTTTACTACAGATCGATTACAGTATTTTACAGAGAGTTTAATTTGATTATAATAGAATTTAAATTGTATTTTTACGACTTTATAAAGTGCAAGATATACAGTTTTTGAAGGGATTGATATTTTGTGATTTTCTATGACTTTAAAATATGATTCTCAATTATTTAACGAATTTAACACTTTTTTAAAATTCTGAAATCTGTGAGTATATTAAGTGGATTTGGATTTGTTGATTTTTTAGAAGTTTGATGATGGATTTATGAGTTTTATTTAAAGGTTTGGTATTGATGGTTGAGTTATGAATCTCTAGAGGGTAAGTGGGACCCTGATTACCGGCGGTTAAGATTTTGTGATTTGGTTAGTGGAGGCCTTGTTGTTGCTGTTGATCAGTTGTGATTTTGTGATTTGTATAGTTGAGGCCTTGTTGTTGTTGTTGGTCAGTTTAGATTTTGTGATTTGGTTAGTTGAGGCCTTGTTGTTGATCAGTTGAGTTAGGTCCAGGAGGGTACACCAAACCCTAAGAGATTCATAATAAATTAATTAACTTTACAAGATAAGGGCAGACACTAGATGGTGATATGATGAAATGTGTGCACACGTGAGTTATGGATTCCAGGATGATTCGAGGAGTGAGATATTCCCCAGTATTCCAGAACGATAGCTGAAATAGGCCACAGAATGATCCAACGTGAGTGGGATTGATCTCCAGTATTCCAAGGATGAGAGCGACGCTCATGGGATGTTTTTGCAATGAGAGTTCCAGGATGACCTGCAGAGTGAGACAATCCCTAGTATTCCGGGACGATGGTTGAAATAGGCCACAAAATGATCGAACATGAGTGGGAATGGCCTTTAGTATTCCAAGGGTGAGAACCGATACTTGTAGAATGTTTAAATCTAGTAGTAGGATTAGTTGCATAACGAGGGATTAAACCCTATCAAGTGGAGAACGGTAAGGGCTTGCACCGGACTTATGTAGAGTGGGATGCATAGAATCCAACAAGTATGCATTAGAGAGTCAGCATATAGCATTGGTATTTTCTTGACTTAGTTTTATGCATGTTGTTCCCTGTTTTTCTACACTTGACACTTAGTCTAGTTTCACTTAATGTTTTCATGGTTTATTTATTGTTATATCTTTTTCTTTTCGTTACTACTGTTATTATATGTTTTTTATGACTCTATACCTTATGTTTTATTTATGTTGCATTCATTTTATGTCACTCACACCATTATGGCTGACCCCTGTAGTTTTGGGGATTAGGGTTATCTTTAGCCTCACGTTTTACAGGTAGGTACCTATAGCATTGGGATTTGGATACATGTGGTAGAATGATAATATGGCTTGGCAAATTGTAAAAGAATGTGTTGTAAAGGAAAGAAATTGTAATTCAAGGTTTTTAATTTCCCGCTGTGCTTTGTAAATAATTGATGTAATAAAAAGTTTTAATTTTCCCTGAATTTGGTTGCTATGTTTATGATTACATTGAAGTTGATTCTGGAATTGTGCCACATATTTCTAAGATATTATATTGGAAATTCGGGGCGCTATAGAGTTGGTATCAAAGCATGCTTCAATTAGTAATTTTAAACATTGTACGGGGAATAAACATAAATGAACATTTGATGTGTGAGAACTTAGGTAGACATTAGAAGTGTGAGTACCTTGGTGGACATCTGATGTGTGTGACTTGATTGTTTGGTCATGAAGACCTGTAGTGAGATTTAGACTGTTTGTATGCTTAAACTTGAATGAAATTTCTTTATCGCAAGTACTTTGGTTATTTTTGCATAAAGCATATACTTTTTTCACTAGCTTTTGATCTCTCTTGTTCGCTTTATGCATTTGATATTTTATTAGGTAAGGTGTTACCTCTTCAACTTGTATCTTTTCTGTCTTACTTACTATATCTTTTCCTATTTTACTCATTGCGTATAATTTTTGGATTCTATGATTTTCACCAGTATTATTTTATTCTATTTATTTATTTATTTTTAGTTATTAAATTTAATTTTCTTCCGCTACATTCTTTTAATTATTTATTTCCTTGTATTTTTTTAAATGTTCCTTATTTCTGTATTTCTCACTCTTGTATCCTATCACTTTTACTGTTTTACATTTATTTGCTTACTAGATAACTTTTGTCTAATTAACTTATTTCTACTTTTTATTCGGTTTCTTTTATTGACAGTGATTGATTTTATTTTAGTTTCTATATCTCTAAACGAGTTTATATTCTTTCTATTCATTTGTACAAACATTAAGTTTTCACTAATCATCTTGTTTTTCTTTTAAAATTGTTTCTATAACTTTACGATTGGTTCTTACTTTTTATTCTTTTGTCTAAAATATTATTTTGCAACTTTTGCTGTAATTCAACTGTGCATTCTTTAGCATTTCACTAGCTTATTTTTATTTTTGCAACTCTTACTCATTTCTTTCTTGACGTTTTCATCATTCTTACTTTCATGTGCTCTTACGTTACTCGTATATTTTTCTATTACTTTTACATATTACACTAAGTTTTGAATTACTACGAGATAAGCTATTATTACAACTCCTATTTCCTTTCATTATTGTTTTTGCTATATTATAAAAATTATGATTTTTGCATATTTACTTTCATTTTTATATACTTGAATTTTTCGATGCTATATTTTTTCATTATTTTGTATTGTCTTATTTATTTCGGAGCCTTTAAACTTGATTATAATATTTTACTCATATAAATATGATATATCTCTGCACATTTAAAATTTTATTATTAATTATGTTTTTGCACCTTATACTCAATACCTTTATTATTACTTACTGTTTACTGTTTTTGTTATATTTACTTTTCTCCATTTAAAGCTACTTATTAATTTTGTTGCTTTATACTTCTCGAATGTACTATATGCACCCATTACTTATATTTTACTTAATTTTTATTATAAATTTTTATTATCATTACATTCTTTATTTCTACATGTACTTCCTACTAATTACTATATATGTAAAATATATTTCAACATACTTACTATGCATATCATTTTACACTTGTTTAATTCCTACATTACTGTATATTCTATGATATATTTATTGTGTAAATTTACTACACTGCATATTTATTTTCTCATCCACATTTGCATTTATGTTTACGCATGTATTTCATTCCGTTTTTCTACTTACTTTTATAAACCATTTTCACTACTACTATTTTGTACTATTGTATTTGATATTTATAATCTTTACATTTATTTTAATATTCCACCGTATGACTTTCAACTCCATTTCCAACTTTTTCTAATATTTTTATATCACGAATTTTCAAACATAACATCATACTTAAATTAAATGTCCAATATCCCTGTGCATATGGAAGGTTACATCTTCCATTTCACCATTTCAGTGCAACCTAATGTCGAGATGGCAAATATGCAACTCGATGTCAATGGAGGCAAATTGCAACTGGATGTTGGGGAGGCAAAATGTGCAACCAAATATCCAGACGACAACCTGCAACCTGATGTGGTGAAGGCAAATCTGCAACTTGATGTTAAGGAGGCAAGTCTGCAGCCAGACATCAATGAGGCGAACCCACAACAAAAAAAAAAAAAAAAGAGAGGATATTTTCTATCTATTTGCTAATTGATATTTCAAGACTTTTTACTTATATAATGAAACTATTGGTAAAGAAATATTTTCTTTATGACATTTTGTTTATACAATTACACTTTATGTTTCCATGTAATTTGAACTAGTATAGTTGATTTTACTCTATTTTGTGTTCACGAAATTTTTAAGATTGAGTACATCAACTATGGTCTAAGCTTTCGTTCTTTTGTAATTACTATTTATTGCTACCGTTTTCCAATTCTATAACATTTTGGATTTCTCACTTACTTTTGTTTCCGCATCCTAATTAGTGATTCGACGCTTACTTTTGTAATATTTAATGAACTTCTTTTAAGTCTTCTTGCATATATATATTTTGGTCTATTTTGCTCGTTACCTTTTAATGTGGTTTAAGAGTATTGATTATAATGTCAATATTCACTAATATACTCATTATTCTTTGTTCTTTACATTCATGGTTATTAATATTTTCTTTACTTAGCTAAATTTGTTCGTATTTCTATGTATCCTGACTGGTTATTTTCCCAAAACTATTTTTTTTAATATAACATTTAAGTTTGTGTTCCTTCGTTGTTTGTATGCTTATTAACATTTTTATATTTGGGTTTTATCTTTTTACTTTTGACTTCTTATTCTATAAGAATAGTCTTACTATTTTCTTACGTTCGGGATTTATTGTGTATTCTATTGGATTTCTTATACTTTTGCCATGTCAGTTTTCACCTTTTACTCTTCGAGCTATAATCATATGTTAATTTTTTCCCCTTAGTTATTAAATCCAACTATAAAATAATGATAGAGTAAATTTTCGAAACAATCTTTTAAGTTTTGTATTTTGTTTTCTTTTGCTTAGAGTAGTTCTGAGGACAGAACTATTCTAAGGGGGGAGTGATGTAACACCCCGCAAAATAAGATGATTTATTTTTCATTACTAAATAACATTAAATTGGTAAAGTTGACTATTTTGACTATTTTACAAATTTGTCAATTTTACACGTGCAAAACACGTGCAAATATTTTTTGGTACAAATCTCCAATTTTAAATTTCTGGATACACTCTCTGATTTATAATTAAGTATATCCTAAATTTTGGGATATTTCTGAGTAAAGAAACTATTTTTATAAATACTTCGAAAGAGAGGGGTTTTTATGTAAAAAGTCGTTTGGATCTCAAACAATTAATGAAAATTCGTTTTTACTGGTTTTTGGTCTTTCCATGGTCATCATTGAAAATAAAGTCTATTTAAATTTTATTTAGAGTTGATTTGGTAAAGATTTAAACAAATATGGTATTTATGCAAATATGGAATTTAGGGTGGATCTTGTGCAAATGTTTTCTTGGAAAGTAAAAGTCAGAAATTTTAATTGGAAAATCTAATATGTATTAGTAAATATTGTTTCTAAAATTTTCCGGATTTTTACGAATAATCTATGACATATTCGCAAATATTACAAAAAGAGGGACTTTTGTACAAAATTACCACTTGGAGTGAAAACTCCAGATTTTCAGATTTTTGGGCTGAGCATGATGCCTAGTCAACTTAGAGGTAAAGTTTTTACTTTTTGTTTAATAAATTTGGTTTATTTTGCAAGTTTTGATAAAGAAGGGTCTTTTTGCAAAATTGCCACTTAGAGGGCAAAAAGCACAATTTCATTTTCTGAGTTTTACAACAGTGCCGGCCAGATCTGGAGTGTTGGGTTTGTTTTTTTTTTTTAAATACAAATTGAATTGGTTTTATTTAATTTCCAAGTATAAGGATTTATATATATAAAAATATATTTAAAAGAGGTATTTTGCAAATCTATTCACAAACCCTAGATACCCAGATTTCCGGCCTATTAAAGGTGAGGTGCAGCCGTCTCTTTGCTGCCAAACATAAAAGGTTTTCTTTATTATTATTTTCTTGGAGTTTCAAAGCGTGGATCTTGGTTTTCTTTCGAAAAGAGGGTTTTTCTTATTTTCTTTATTATCTTCGGTTGATTCTTCAATAAGGTGAGTGACATATGTTTGATTTCTTTTGTTCTAAGCATGTTGTATGTGATGATTTATTGATTAGAAAGTATGTTAGGGATTGTATGTTGATATAATGAAAATTGATGGGTAGATGAACTAAAAAAATGAATTTTTCCATGAAACTATGCTATGGATGGTTAAAATTATATAAAGATGACTTGAGATTTGTTAAGAACCTAATAGAGATCATGGGTAGGTTGTTTTGTATTAAAGGCTTTCTGATTTAATTGGTTATAGGGCTTATAATGCACAAAATTTGATTAAAGAAGAATCTTTCACTGTGTATGTATGTATGTGGTTTGTTTGGAGATTTTGATGAGTAAAGAACTGGATGAATGATTGTTTTATTGCATGTATTCATGAGTAAATTGATGTAATCAGTGGGGTTTGTGTTTAATCAAGTTGTGGAAGGATTTTGTATAAAAAAGAATCAAGTTTAAATGATAAAAAGGGGGGTTTTACTTTCGGGTATGTTGATGAACAGCCAAAACTTGATTTTCGTTTTTTGTGAAATTTTCGATTAGGTTTTGATCTATATTGATACTTATATTGAACTAGACTAGATCCTACTTATACACAATGAAAATCGACGCTTAAATTGATGCTTGAACTCACCAAATGAATATATACTGATTCATGTTTACTGTTTTGAAGATTTCGTCAAAAATTGCTCTTTGTGATCTTAATGTGATTTTGGTATGTTCTATAAACTCCTTTATGTGCTACAAGTCATATTTGATGGTCTCCGGATTTTGGTTTTACAAAAATTGTGATTTTATAAAGTATAACCGTGTATCTATCAAAACATGCATTGAATTTCAAAGCTGCAACCTGTTATAATTGACTGTCGACCGAACTAAAGTCGACTGTCGACTGTCGACTGTCAGTTCTTGAGTTTCTAATTTTCGCAGGACAGTCTACCGGCTAGTTGCGACAGTCGACTGTTATTATTCTGGCTGATGAGTTTTCTTGAGTTTCGGATTTTCGCAAGACAGTCGACCTGCCAGTTGCGACAGTCGACTGTCATTGTTCTGGCTGATGGGTTTCTTAAGTTTTCTGATGTTTTCTTTAAACGGTTATTTCTTCGATATTGCAGATTATTGATCTACTGTTCTAGATGATGGTTTTACTACAGATTACAGTATTTTATGGAGAGTTATAATTTGATTATAATAGAATTTAAATCGTATTTCTACAATCTTATAAAGTGAAATATATACAGTTCGAAGGGATTGATATTTTGTGATTTTCTATGACTTTAAAATATGCTTCTCAGTTATTTAATGAATTTAATACTTTATTTCAAATTCTGAAATCTGTGAGTATATTAAGTGGATTTGGATTTGTTGATTTTTAGAAGTTTGATGATGGATTTATGATTTTTATTTAAAGATTTGGTATTGATGGTTAAGTTATGAATCGCTAGAGGGTAAATGGGACCCTGATTACCGGCGGTAGAGATTTTGTGATTTGGTTAGTTGAGGCCTTGTTGTTGTTGATTAGATGAGATTGTGTGATTTGGTTAGTTGAGGCCTTGTTGTTGATCAGTTGAGTTAAGTCCGGTAGGGTACACCAAACCCTAGGAGATTCATAATAAATTAATTAACTTAACAAGATAAGGACAGACACTAGATGGTGATTTGATAAAATGTGTGCAAACGTGAGTTATGGATTCCAGGATGATTCGAGGAGTGAGATATTCCCCAGTATTCCAGGACGATAGCTGAAATAGGCCACAGAATGATCCAACGTGAGTGGGATTGATCTCCAGTATTCCAAGGATGAGAGCGACGCTCATGGGATGTTTTTGCAATGAGAGTTCCAGGATGACCTGCAGAGTGAGACAATCCCTAGTATTCCGGGATAATGGCTGAAATAGGCCACAGAATGATCCAACGTGAGTGGGTTGGCTTCCAATATTCCAAGGGCGAGAACCGATACTTGCAGAATGTCTAAATCTCGTAGTAGTCATCGTAGTAGGATTAGTTGCATAACGAGGAATTAAACCCTATCAAGTGGAGAACGATAAGGGCTTGCACCAGACTTATGTAGAGTGGGATGCATAGAATCCGACAAGTATGCATTAGAGAGTCAACATATAGCATTGGTGTTTTCTTGACTTGGTTTTATGCATGTTGTTTCCTGTTTTTCTACACTTTACACTTAGTCTAGTTTTACTTGTTGTTTTCATGGTTTATTTATTGTTATTTCTTTTTCTTTTCGTTACTACTGTTATTACATGTTGTTTATGACTCTATACCTTATGTTTTATTTATGTTGCATTGATTTTGTGTCACTCACACCGTTATGGCTGACCCCTGTAGTTTTGGGGTTAGGGTTATCTCTAGTCTCATGTTTTACAGGTAGGTACCTATAGCATTGGGATTTGATGCATGTGGTAGAATGATAATATTGCTTAGGCAAATTGTAAGAGAATGTGTTGTAAAGGAAAGAAATTGTAATTGAAGGTGTTTAATTTTCTGCTATGCTTTGTAAACAATTGTTGTAATAAAAAGTTTTAATTTTTCCTGTATTTGGTTGCTATGTATATGATTACATTGAAGTTGATTCTGAAATTGTGTCAAGTATTTCTGAGATATTATATTGGAAATTCGGGGTGCTACAAATATAGTAAATTAAGCAGTGCAATTTGGTTCCATCTCCTAGAATCGTTGCTCACCAATTCCTGCTGGTATTGATCCTTCAGTACCTGTAAATTTTTGATCTAAAAAAAAAAGAAAATAGTGTCCTTAGTTCAAGTCATGGACAACAAGTAGAGGGAAACAAAGAATAGTAAGAAGCTTGTATATCAAAGAAAAAGGACGGGATCAAAGTCAATAACAAAATCAAAGGTTGGCAATAATATCAAAGGTTTATATTTATTTATTGTCACGTCCCGCTTCCCAAAAATACGGAATACGAGTACATGACATTAGCCCATCGAATGACTAACGTCGCCCATAAGCTATTTATCCGATCAACTCAACAATATAATCAATACAGAATAATTGCGCAGGCAATAATAATAATCTCACGAACAATAATACTTGGAATGAAACAATAAAAATATCCAAATACAATAATAGTCCAACATCTGGAACAATAATAAAATCCAGGACATAAGCCCAAAATAATAATAAATCCTAATACAGTAATAAGTCTCAAACACAATAGCAATAACTCTTAATACAATAGTTCATTAAAGCGATAAGTCTTTAGAATGTCTGTTCTCCAATCCCAACAGGCAATTCTCTTTCATTACCTGTATACACTTCATCTAAAAAGAGAAGAAAAATTGTCCTTACAACAAGTCATGGACAACAAGTAGAGAAAGCAGTGAACAATGGAATAACGGTATAACAATGGATCAATGGATCAATAGGAATCAATAACACGGGACAATAACAATAATCGATATCATGATAATCGGTACAATGGCCATAAACAACGATGCAATATTCGGTAACGGTAATCAATGATCAATAACGGTAATACTTAGCCAATATTCGATATCAATAGAACCAATGAGGAATAATATGCAATGTCGGTGATGTGTCAATCCTTAAGTCTATTAATCATTTTAATCCTAACTAATGTACGTACTACTGCATCCCATACTACAGGTTCGATGCATACAATCAATTTCGTTTAGACTCAAGTGGTGCACTCAGTAGATCATGTACTTGACAACAGTAAATACTATTTACCTTTCAGTGTACGATACGATCATCGACAACGATATGGTACACGATAGATTGGGATTACGACCATAATCGACAATCACACCATAAAACGGTAGCCGGAACAGTAATTAGGGAAACACGGGCCCCTCCTCCAAGTACAGTCTCTACTTTGTTCACTACTTAAATCACCCTTTAAACCCCGACTTATTAATTATTTATCAATGCAACAATACATTATGCAATCAATGGACATTTCCGTGAACGATAGTATCAATAGGAGAACAATTGGATGGTAACATGAAGTAGAACAATCAGAATGGTGACAATAACTCATTGGGATCATGCAATGAAACATACACACATTAATTCATGCAATATTGTGATATAAGAATAATTAATTCATTAAAAACTGAAATTTAAAATTCTAGACAATAAGAGTAGTCTGTATAAAAATATAGTTTCCCGCTGTTTTAGAAATTGAAACCTGAATCCGTCAGAAATTCTAGAAACTAGACTTCCACACGGTTCCAACGCATATTTATAGTCCAAAATCCAACAACATTAGCTAGGTCAATCACATTGTTCTTTACAGATTTCATGTTTAGGCATAATTTCGGCATTATGTTATTATAATTTTAGAATCAGTAAAATCTCATTATTAAATTCATTAAAAATAATTTCTGGACTCCTAAACATGTTAAGCAATAATCTGGAAATTTTTAGAGTAAAATTTTATCATTTGATCAGTATTTTTACTGTTTAAACATGGAATATACAATAATCTGAGAATCTGTAATTAAAAACACAGTTGTAGTAAAACAAGCATAACTTTTGCTACACAAATCAGAATTCAAGAATTCAAGATGTTCTGGAAACTAGAAAGATAATGCTACAATTATTGTTCATAAAGTAATTCATTTTAAGATTGTTTACTGGTTCAAAAATAGCAGTCACCATACAGGTCAGCAAGAAATATACAGATTTTTTGTAGTTTTCTTGAAAATAAATTAATTAACATGATGGGTGTCGATTCTTTAGCCAATAAATTGTATAATCAGCATGATGGGTGTGAAAACATGATAAATAAAATTAGAACACACGCATACATCAATTTATTATCAATCAATCATTAATCGATCAAATAACATACAACCTAGTAATTGTCTCAACAATAATTTATTTGTGTGACGATTATATGAAGAACCCTATTATCAATTCTATACGCACTCATTAAATATCCAAACTTTAGAGTCAAAAGTGGCACGATGTCAAGAATATTGGGGTTAGCTCGTGTAAACCCTCAATAGACTTAACGAAGATAATCAATACATCGATATGATAACGAATATGATCTACTTGCAAGAATTTCAATAAAACTTGAATTTGATACAATTAACAATTCAAGAGGACAGTGACTTGCCTTATAAACGGTGAAAACAAATACCAAAAATAATGAGATAAGGATCCCGAAGCAACGAACCCCGAACACACAATTCAGCACGTGCACAATACGTGTAAAAGGGAACTCAACACTCAACAGCAAGCAACAGAGACTGAAGCAACCACAGCGGCAGAGCTTAAGGGTGTCGGTCAGGGACTGTTCAAAATCGACCACGGTGGCGGCACGAACTGCGAGGGCTGAACGACACGACAGCGAGGCACTGGGTTGCGGTGGCTCGTCGCCGAGCGAGCGAAACAGGGAAGCAGCATCGGCTTTGGGTTCTGGCGCTGAGCGAAATGGAAGAGGAAAAGCACAGGGGGGGTTTTGGGGTGTTCAGGTGGCGCGTCGACGAGGAGGCGACGCACTGAGTTGGTGGTCGCCAAAGTGAGGTGGTCATGCTGGAGAAGACGAACAGTAGTTGCTGGGGTGTTTTGGCGGGAAAAATTCAGCGAAAGAGAGAGAACGGAGGAGAGAGGAGAAAGGAGAGAGAATAAGCGGCTAGGTTTTCGAAATTGTGCAATTTTTAGGGTTTCCATTAGGGTTGTATTTATAGGGTACAATTGAGATACTTGGTTAGAGGTTTAGGATCCAATAATAACGGTTTTGGGTCAAGAACAATTGAAATTGGATTTTAGGGTTCAATAAGAGATAGATCCAAATCGATAGGGTTCAAATAAAAATGTCCACAATTAAATAGAAGAAAATAGAGTCAATAAGAACAGCTCAACAAGAAGAACAGAGAATTTTGTGAACAAGATTAATTTAAAATAATCAAGAAGCAAAAATAGAGTATTTTATTCAATTTCAAATAAAATATTACGAAAGGTGAAAAATGAAAAATAGCGGGAACAGTAGTCACAGTCATGCATGTAATGAATGATGTCAATTTAAATTCTATCTTGATGATGATATACAAGATCAGGCATGAGATGTCACATGCAGGTTATTAATCATTTTATTAATCTATCTAGTGCACGTACTACTGCGTCCCATATGTTCCATACCAGATTTTCGGTGCAAGCACATAGTGAACATTTTAGACTGATGATGAATTCACATGTTGTGTACTCGGCAACAAGATGAAAAGATACCATGCTAGCGTGATCACACAATGACAAGCAATTCTCCACCTTCCATGTAATAAATCATGCAAGTAAGAAGGCATTTACCGAGTACATTTTCCCATCGTTCACTACCAAGTCATCCCATAATACCCCGGCTTATTAATAGTTTATTTTCATCCTATGTGAGCATGCAAGAAGGTGTCAAGGTTGTATTATGCTAGGTGTGACTAATTCTACTCGTTATAGACAAATCATGGAGCAAACATATTAATTACATACACAATTTGGACAGCATGACATTGCTGTACAAAAACACAGATTACCACTACTATAGAAAAGCAAATCTGGATCCGTCAGAAATTCTAGAAAATAGACTCTCTTCCGGTTCCGGCGAATATATATACGACATATAAAAACTACAGAAACTTTGTCGAAATTTATATTCTTTTCAGATTTTATGTTCGCGTAGCAAGTTATAAATTGTGTTCACATATATATTTTAGATAAGAAAACTCATCAATTAAATCTATAAAAATTGAGGGTGATTTCTACATATGTCTAGTCTCAGCCAAATTAATTTCATATTTTTATTTTACTGTTATTATGTTCTATTTAATTATGAAACAGAAAGACACGCATGAATTTGTGAATCTGGAAATTCAGGCAAAGTTTTACTAAAAATAAGATATCTCACAGATTATAACTCGGAATTCAGATCCGTTGAAAATTCTGGAAAATAGATTCATGAGGATATAAATCATATTCAGAAAGTTATTTCAAATTACAACAGTAACAGGGTCAAAAATCTGATACACAACGAAACAAACAACAGCCCAGAAAATAATTTGATATGAATAGGCAACAACTTTAACATACAACCATATAATTCACGCTAATTAACAATCAAAGTGATGTTAGATGTTTAACATGCATAATTCTAGTTTTAAGATGCAATTTTACAGGCATGGTTATCAATTCATTAAATCAAATACAATCTAACATATTCAATTCATCAAACAGTTCTATGACATGGATCTAGTTATTTTTTATGTAAACATGCATATGCAATGTGCAAGGGGGACTAGGTTTTCGATCAAAGATGCAGGCACGATGTTAAGAATATATCGGGTTAGCTTGTATAAACCCTCAATGTACTTAACGGAATTCAAATAGAAAAATGATAAAAAGATTTGGATCTACTTGCAGATATCAAAGAATCTTGAACAAAACAATAAACTAGTTTAAGAAGAGACTTGCCTTTTAGTCGTTAATTTCGAATATTTAGAATAATGGGATGAGAATCCCGGGCAATGAACCACGAACACGGAATTACGCAAGCACATGCGAGCTACATGCAATACACCCACAAAATAGCAACACAGCAATCAAGCACCTGAAATAACATAACAACGGATCCCTCTTCACAAAACACCAAACACCAAAGAAATCCCCCCTCTTCCTTCTCAACAGGGACGAAGAGAGGGAGATCGCAGCGGCTCGACGGCGACTGCGGCGAGGAGTGACAGCAGCGACGAGAGTAAGGGCGGCGATGGCAATGGTGCTCGTGGTCGAGAAGCGACGACAGCGACCAAGGGACGACGGCTCAACGGTGCTCTATTTCTCGACGAAATAGAGGAGGAGCGGGATGGCGGGGGTTTGTGTAACCCCTGTTTTCCATTTTCTGTATTTTGGATATATTTTTCTATTTTTATATTTATTCTCGTTGTATCTCTTTTGGACCGTATATTGGATCTTTTTTCTTCTTCAATATATTCATTTATTTGAATTATCGTCTTCTTATTTGATTTCTTGACTCTATTATTAGTCTATTATTTCGTCTCTGTTTGATCGGGCCATTATTTTGATCCCTATTATTTTAATTGTTCATGCCCTATTTATTTATTCATTTTTGTGCCCATTCTTATTGTTTGGATCCTTTTAATTTTAGCCGATATATTAAACCCAATAAACCTATTAATCCATCACCACAAATCCCCTCCTATTATGCCCATTACCCATCAGAAACCCAATAACCCTATTGCACAAAACCCTAGCTACCTTTATATATAAATACCCATACATCTAACCCTGTTCACCATACAAACCCCCAACCGCTTTCATCCTCCAAGCCATCCCCTACCTCTCCTGCACCTCCCGACCTACTACTCATCCTGTCAGCCTCCCTAAATCCATTCACCCTCACCCTTTGTGTGCGCCTCTCTCCCTCAGCCCGGTGCCTCGCGTGCAACGCCGCACACCCCTGTGTCCCTCCGTCAATTGCAGCATCTCCCGCTCACCTCCTTCCGAACCCCTTCCCTATGATGTGCCTCCCCTCGTCATCTGCAGCGTCAACCAGCGATGCCAGCCGCAACACCAGTGCAGCCATCCGCATCCCGATGCAGCCACCCTCATCGCGATGCCAACAGTAGCAGCGCTCAGCCAGAGCGTTCCTCCTGGCTTCCGACCTTGCTCCCGGGCATGCTCCTCCCGAGCGCCGCATGCCAGTGCCTGCAGCGCGTCGTGCTCGCTGTCCGTCGCTCTCCCTTGCGCAGTGATCGTCTCCAGCCACTGCCTTGGTTTTTAGGTGCGTGTGTTGATCCCCGAGCACACCCTGACTATCTCTCTCTCTCTCTCTCTTTGTGTGCGTATTGATTTGTGGCCTTGTTCGTGGTTTGTGTTCGGAGTTTGTTCGTTGTGTTCGTGCTCCAGGAATTCGTTCCCATTATTCTCTTTGCATCGTCATTCCCGTCGCCGACTATAAGCCAAGTAACTTGTACTAATTTCTGTTGCAAATACAAGTACTAAATACCGCCTGTAGTGTAGTTCTGTTCTAGAGACAATTCTTGTGTAAAACCCCTGTTATATTTTGTCTCTATTGTGTTGACATTCCCGTAGTTGCCCTAATTATACACATGACATTAAATAACCTAGAGATAACCACTTCTTGTTGTATACATGCATGTTGTTCGTGTGATATCGTATGCTTGCTTGTGTTAGAAGTAGTATAACTTGTTGTAGACTTGCTAAATACCTTATACAATGTTGCTTGGACATCTAGTACACCATATTTCATGTTTGTTATGATTTGGATGAGTTTCATATGATATATGTTGATTTTACACATAAAGAAGATTCTGTTTTTGTGTTATGCCAGTTTTTATCAGTATTTTAGGCCCTATTAAGGTCAGTATACGAAAACTATTTGTGAATATGAATTATAGAGAATTCTGTCTACTTTTCATATTTTCTGACAGATCTCAGTTTCGATTGATGAGTTGTGAGTTATGACTATTTTACTATAGATGTGTTTAAAATTCCAGATCCAGTTTTATACGAATTCTGTATGGTTATTTATTTTTATACTGATGCTAAAGATAATATTTTGATCTAATACTTTTCTGGTTACAACTAGACTTGATTGGAATTAACCCCTAATTTTTGTGTATTTAATTGATAACTTTTATAAACTATCCTATACTTGCAAACAACTACTATACTTGCAGAATTTTCATACTGTTCAGTAAAGAAACATAATTTCGACCTGATTCTGTTTGCTATTTATAAAAATTTTGTGAATAAGAATTGTAGCCTACTGTATCTATTTTATCACCCTTTTGACGGATCTAGATTTTGATTTATATTTTGTGAGATATTGCTGTTTTAGTACTGCTATATTTATGATTCCAGATTTACAAAACTGCTGTATCTTACTGCTTTCTAATTTTAATTGAGTATAATATTTATGTTAGAAAATTATAAAACTTTATTTTCTGTTACTAAACATACTAGGGAATACCCCAGATTTTTTGTGGATTTAATTAGTAAGTTTTCATGCTGTTTTTCTGTTGATGAATACAAACTCCTGATTTCTGGTTGAACATGTTTTCTGGATACAAATCTGTTTTGAGTCTTGTTGTTGTGAAACACCATATGAATTATATATAATTGCTGGATTCGGCCGAGAGTCTATTTTCAAGATTTTCTGACAGATCCAGATTTGCACATTTGTAGCAAGGAGAATTCCAGATTTAGCGCAGTACTGTCTTGCTGTCCTGAACTATAATGTTCGTTGTTCCATCCTTTTATGAGTTGTCTTTCATCTGTACATGTTTATCTTTCAACCTGAACCTGTTACCTGTTTATGCCATGTTAGTCTTGCCCTGTTTTGTGACACATATATGCCTGTTTGATAATAATAACAAAATAACCAAGTCGGGGTTAAGGAAAAGATCTAGTAGTGGAAAATATAAAAATGTGTACTTAGAAGGGGGCCCATGTTTTCCACCTGTTACGTGTTCATGACTACATGATACACAATCCTGTATACCTGATTACCTGACTGCACGCTTCCCTATAGGAAGGTATACTCGGAAGAGAACCAATAGGTTCTACCTATACCTATTCCTGTTCCTGTTCTTGTTTTTCCTGATCCCTGAGTACACGACCCTATAGACTCCACTACGAAATCTAAACGTAACTGTTTGAATGTAGCAACCATGTGGTAAAAGTTTGGAACACATGAAGTGCTACCCAGATAGTAATAATACAAGACTTGACTTGACATAACATGACACCTGTTACATGCTTACCTGTACATGCTACCTGTATACCTATAAACCTGTTTACTTGTTCATCTGTATACCTGTTTACCTACTTGCATGACACTTGAAACTTGATACATGTTACCTGTACCCTGTTAGTATATCCTGTTACTTGATTTTGTTTCATGATTCATGCTAGTTATCCTGTTCTGTTGACATGCCTATATCATGCTATATTTGTTTCCGTTGTTATTCTATTTTGTTTATTTTATCCCTGTACTTGTGCCTGCACTACAAGAGGCCCTTAACTTACATTAACGGGCATTTTATTTCTCTTTTCTTTTTTCTATAATTTGTTAAATTACAGATTTTGGAGATCAGCTGCCAGATGGAGTAGGTGATATGAGATTCTAGTTGTTGGAGTCCTTGCTACTATTATTATTATTATTTCCTGTTGCTTGTTTTGAATAATTGTATTTGGTTACTTGGATTATTTTGTTTTGGGCAATGTGACCCAGGATTATTAACTTGTTCAGATCTGATTTATTTGAGATTTATTAAAAAAAAATTCATGTAAATTCCTATTCGTATATTGATTCAATTATGCATGGGTGGTTGACTTCTCTTGCTTCCTACTCTGATTATTCCTGTGAAATGTTGTAAGGATCCTGACAGCTTATGGATGATGAAAATTATTCGCGGAACTTAGTCACATATTCGTATTCTGTATTCCCTTATAGGGAAGCGGGGCGTGATAGTTAGGGTTCTCGACGACGACGACGAGGGGGTGAGCGGTCTATGGTGGTTGTGGGGAACAGCGGAGAGGATGAAGATGGTGATCGATGAGGCGGTGGCGGCGAGGTGGATGGGTGGAGGCGATGGGTTTGGTTGAGTTTAGGAAGGTGACGGGGATAGGGGGGTAGTCAGGGATGGTGGTGATGACGAGGGGACGCGGAGGAGGGTGAGTGGTCGAAGTGGTGGTCGGAGAGGCGACGAGAGGCAGACGAGCTTGGGCAGAATGGGTTTGAAGTGAAACAGGGGAGAGAGAGCGGCGGTAGGAGAGAGGAAGAGAGATTAGAATATAATATTAGGGTTTAAGGGGGGTATTTATATAGGAGATAAGATGTGGGGTTTTTGCGTTGCAGGGTTAATGGGTTTAGGGTACGGGTTTAGGCTCCAAAAAGAGAAAAACACATAGAAATCAATGGGATGAACATATAGCGGAACAATTCAAACTCAAAACAGGAAGAGAAAAATTTGTAATAAGCCAAAAATAGCAGAATTCAAGCTAAAAGAGTACAAAATTATCAAGAGAGGATAAAAGAACCCAAGAAAAGCAAAAATTATATATATATATAAAAATTCAGATACAATAATCAAGAAAAAAAATACAATAAAATCCAAAATAGAAAAATAGGAGTTAGAAATCTCACTTTTTCCTTCTTAAACTCTTGCTACTTGGAACAGAGAGGTCACTCCACTTTCCCAGGGAGATTGGATAGTTCATATATGGATTTGGTGACCTAGATTAAAAAAAGCTAAAATTCGATTCTTGAAACAGAAAAAGCTCAGCTCTTGCATCTTATAGCCAACTAGAAGCCCTTAAATGGAGCAGATACACCTGTTTGGAAGTACTCCTCATCTAGTTCATTCTCAGTTAAATTTGCTTATTCTTTCTTCAGCTTCAAGGGTCTCATCTCCCCATACTACAAACTTGCTTGAAGAACTTAGCCCCTCTCAACTTTCCACCAATGATATAACTAATCAAGTGAGAATTATAATTAAGTAACCATGCCAGTTCATATCGAGAAAAAAAGGAAAGAAAAAAAAAAAAGAAATGTATTTCCATACGAAAATCGCATATTAATACTTAACATATAGAACATGGTATGCCTTTTATATTGAGCATTATGGGTGTCTTTTTGTAATTCAAGATCACGTCAAGGAAAGAAAAGAACAAAGTTGAGATATCCAACTCAAGATAGTCGTTGGAATAGGCAAAACTATTCCTTCAAAGAAAAGAAAAAAACATTTGTCATGTAAAAGAAAAGGATATTTTTAGAAAGTGAATTAAAATGAAAATTTAAGCCCAAAGGTATGTGCGTAACATGTACAATAACTCACATAAATAATTTTAATAAGTCTTATAATTTGAACTTTTTACAATTTAATAATAATAATAATAATAATAATAATAATAATAATAATAATAATAATAAGATGCAAGTAGACAATTTTTGGAACCAATTTTTGTATTCATCCTTTCTTTAGCATAGATTTATTTTATTTTTTGGCAATTGATGAGAACCTAAGTAAGTGGAATTGCTTCTTATAATTGGATGTGTAAATATACTTACCATTTTCAAGTCATCACAATATACTCCATGTACTTTATTTTGTAACCCTAAAAACATCAACATCCATATACTCTATTTTGTAATCTTAAAAATATCAACATACAAAAAGAAAAAAAATACAACATGTTTCAAGAAAGAAAAAGAAAACAACAACATTTATATTACAATTGACTAATAGAATTTTATAGCAAAACAAAGAAAATAATGCATGAGAACTTATTTGTTACTTAATATTGAAAAATAATTTTTAAATAAAAGCATAAGAGAGAGAGAGAAATGATTTATGTTCTATCTTTATATATCTATTTTAAAAAAAATTATATATGAATTTTGATATGTTTTTAAACTTTGATATTTGAAATTGGGGATACCAGTCAAGACCCTTAGATTGTGCTAGATTATTAAAGTGAAAGAACTTCATCCTAAGAGGGGCCATTAAGCAATGCAGGTTTATGAGATGGAGAAATTATGTGATATATTAGTTATAATACAGACATTATAACTATATATTAATCAAAAATGTCTACCTCCTCTCTCTTTTCTTCATTTTGAAATAGAGAAAGGAGAACAAATGGAAGAAAAATATTGTATAATTCAAAATTCAAAATTCATAATTCAAAATTCTTGTTAATCACTTTCTATATATATGGATTTCCTCTATCCAGCCTCATCTTTTCTAACTAGGGCTGTAAATCGGACCGGACGGGATCAGACAACAATATGCTCAAGCTCGGACCGAAATTCTACTCAGACAGGCTTATGTCCGGCTCGGTCTAGGTCGGACAAAACTTTTATAGTCCAGACTCGGTTCGATAAAGCATCAGACCGCAATAATACTCGGATGGACCTATGTCCGGCTCGAGCTCGGTAAAGAATCAGACCTAATAATTTGTTCGAGTTCGGTTCGTATAATAGTTCGAACGGTCAACGATTGGGCCATTTCTTGAGCCGAACTCGGACGGACGACGGACCGTCCTGTTCATTTTACACCCCTATTTCTAACTGCCTCATCTCTCTCTTTGTTATGTCAAAAATAACCCCCCCACTTTCCAAAAATCTTACAAAATTTAAACCTTCATCTTTTTATTATCTCCAGAAACTCAACATTCTCTTGACTGATCCAGTTCTCCTCTCTAAACCCACCTCTCTGCATGCAAACTCTGAACTCATATCTATGTGGTGCCGGAGTTCGAATGAGAATGGAGGGTGCTATTTCGCTGAGAAAAAAGATTTCATCAAGTTAAATATTCTTATAGATCGTCTTCAATGTTTAAGCCCTCACAAAATTGTGGGATCACAAAAAAATTATTTTACCTCCACCTTGCATGCAACATCAAAGAGTCCAAGAACTTCCTGAAATGCATCAGTATTTATTCAAAAAGTTTACAAACTTTCATCAAAACTCTACAAATTTGGTCATAATTATTTAGTCTGTGCAATATTGCACAGGGATAAACTAGTAAATATATTCATTTAAATTAATGTCAATTTAAAATTTAAAAATAAAATATATGAAAATTTTACATGACCCTTAAAAGATGTCATGTGGCAAATTTTCAGGGGCCATAAAAAATGCCATGTGGCGAGTTTCCAGGGCGTTCAACTCAGTTTAGCTTTCTTGGAGCAGAAGCTCATCCGAGTCAAAATTCTGTCTGCTTTCTTGGATAAGATGCATGTCATTCTTTCACTCTTGTCTGACTCGCTCTAGCTAGCATATCTGCCAAGGCCATTGGGCCTGACTATGATGATGACTTTAGTATATTTATATAGAAAATGCAAGGAACAAAATTTAGATTAGTAAAATAATTAATTAAAAATGAGGTTTGGGTCTAAAAATAATTTATTTTAGGACATTGGGTCGTTTAGTATTTATGATAATCAATGGGTATCATTACTGCTTTTTTCAGTATGGGAGCAATCAGATGATGTGGGTTCTTTGGAGGAACAATAAAGAACTTGACTTTTTTGACTTTCAATGGTGTTGACTGCCTTTGACTGCGATTGACTTGAAGATCTGACTTGTTTGCGCCGTAGGATACCATTCATGTGGTGACGATCGCCTCCATTGACCTGCAAAAAGTATGAGACACTGGCGTTGATCCCGGCATCAGACCCTCCGACACTCTAGTCAGAAATCAAGAAAACTTTGAAAGAGCTTTTATGGAGAAAATACTGATTACCTGTTTCTAGTTGGGGGTATGGGGGTATTTATAGTCGCTTTGGTCAGTTTCATGAAAATGATTTATTTCTACTTTACGGTTTTTTTGAATTGAATCAGTTATCTTTTCTTCATGAAGAGATAAGCGTGGTTGAGAAGAGTTTAAACTTCCTTTAAGATAAGAGATATGATTTTGAACCACCTCTTATGGATAATCATGGGTTTAAATCATATTTAAACAACCTGGACTCATTCTTATTGTACTGGTAAGACAACCCAATTCAACAGACCTGTTTTGGGCTGTTAGGTTTACCCAATTCCAATTTTACAGACCTGTGTATAGCGAGATTACTGTTTTACCCTTAAGAGCCAAAATATTCATGCCCGATTTGAACGCATATTAGGTTCTATTTTTACCCATATCACAAGCTTCCCACTCCAGAAGACTAAGTTTCTCTGCCTTTGAGGAGTAGTTCGTCCGTTTTCAAGGGTTTAAGGAACTTATCGAAGTTATTAGAAAAGTTTGGATCTTGCTCGAGGTGTAACAGTGTTATTCTGAGTTTGTAAGATAACCAAAATTAATCTCAGAATTTTCTAAAATTTTTGTGATTTTCCAGATTTTTCTAATTTTTTCCTATTTAAAAATCATTTTTTAAACTTTTTAATTCAATTTTTGAGATTTAATAATTAATTATAAAAAAATTTAATTAATTATTTTGAATTAATAATTATTTTTTAGAAATTTAAAAATATTTTCTGAATTAATAATTATTTTTTTTCGAATTTTTAATCAATTTTTAAAGATTTTTAATTATTTTATCTAAATTATTAAATAATTAATTTGATTTTATAACTAAATAAAGGAATTAATAATTAACTGATGACATGGCATGATCTGCAGCGTCGATCGCGACTGCCCGAGAATCGCGGAGATCGAGTGGTCTGGTAGCGTTGATCGGTCAATGCAAAGTGCCCCTTTTAGCTCGGGGGCACGTTTGCTCGGAACATTGTGCCGAATGATGGGGATTGTTTGGCTATGAGACACGTTGTGTTGACCATTGACCATTGACCGATCAACTATTTTCTTTGACTTTTTATTGGGGGCACGTTTGTTCGGCGCAAGCCACTGAGCGTTGGAGGTGGTTCGGTTGCACGACACGTATCTCCGTTGACCGTTGACCAGTCAATGGATTTTTGTGACTTTTCTATTGGGGGCACGTTTGTTCGGTGCAAGCCACCGAACACTAGAGGTGGTTTGTCTACCCGACACGTGTCCCCGTTGACCGTTGACCGTTGACAGTTGACCAGTTAATGGATTTTGGTGATTTTTCAATCGGGGGAATGTTTGTTTGGCGCAAGCCACCAAACGCTCGAGTGATTTGGCTGCGCAACACGTGTCCCCGTTGACCGTTGACTATTGACCAGTCAACGAATTTTGGTGATTTTTTCAATCGGGGGAACATTTGTTCGGTGCAAGCCCCCGAACGCTAGATGTGGTTTGCCTACGTGACACGTGTCCCTGTTGACCATTGACTGATCAATGGTTTTCTTTGATTTTTCGATCGGGGGCACATTTGTTTTGCATAAGCCACTGAACGTTGGAGGTGGTTCGGTTGCGCAAAACGTGTCCCCGTTAACCGTTGACCAGTCAACAGATTTTGGTGATTTTTCAGTCGGGGGCACGTTTGTTCGGTGCAATCCACCGAACACTGGAGGTGGTTCGGCTGCATGACACGTGTCCCCATTGACCGTTGATTAGCCAATAGATTTTGGTGAATTTTCGATTGGGGGCACGTTTGTTCGACGCAAGCCATAGAACACTGGAGGTGGTTTGGCTGCATGACACATGTCCCCATTGACCGTTGATCAGTCAACGGATGCGTCGTTCGATCTTCCTGACTGTTGAACTTCTTTTGTCGTTTTGCCTTCATGACCGTTAGGCTTCATTCATCATTTTGCCTTAAGGATTATTGGGCTTCTCTTACTCTTGGGCTTTCCCAACAGTTGGGGGCCCAATAGCTTCGGGAGCCCAAGCGTCATCTCCCTCTTGCTGTAAAACCCCCACCCTCTCCTCTCCTCCTCATTCTTTTATTTCTCATCCTCAAAATCTTTTCCTTTCCTGTGAACTTATCAGTAGTTGCGGCGGGTATTCACTTTTTTTGACAAGCTTTTCGACCGTAATTGTCACATCCACGGTATGGAAACCACGTAAAAGAATCCTTCATTTTCGCTATTTTCACAGACAACTTCCACATGTATTGTACCAGACTCGATAATCAGTATTATACTTGCATTAAGGTACTAAATCTCTCTTCTAAATCTTCATCAATAATCAATGATTCCTTTGTAAAGATGAAGCACCAGTATTGCACGTGTTGAGAAAACCAGTTTGCAACTTTGCATAAAGCTCCATCCAAGAAATGGATTTACAAATTACAGTCTATCCACTGTCGCTATTTCGACCGTTACCACTAAAACAAAGAGGGAGCTATATATATATATATATATATATATATATATATATATATATATATATATATATATATTATCAAAGATGTCTAGGGTGTCTTTGGGAGATGAGACCTCCCCTTCGAGCAATGGTGGAGATGGGAAACTGGTTCCGCCTTCAAGGGTAGATAAAGGAAAGAAAGTGGCGGAGTCGGTTGTGGTCAAGACAGTAGTCGAAAGAATGAGAGAAGTGGGGGAGTTGGGTAGGCTTCCTAGCCTTTTGTCCCACCTCGGCGGTGTTCGAGACTACTCCACCGATCTTTTGTCGAGAGTGGTGCACGGGATGGCGCCGTTGTATGAGGAGAACGAGCCTCGTGAGCACTCTGAGGTGGAAGATATATCTTCGATGATTACGGAGGAGGATTTTCGCAGCATTTGGGAGTGTTTCATGATCCCGAGGGAGTTCGATCTTATATTACCATGCCCTGGCCTTAGAGCATGTACGCCTACTTCTCTTGACACGTGCTTCTTTCCGTTCGATGCTTTTCTTGTGGGCCTCCGTCTCCCCCTACCGCCGTTTGCGACCGAAGTTTTATGATAGTATTCTTTGATTCCTATCCAGTTTATGCCAAACATGTGGAGACATGCGAATGGCTTTATGCTGCAATGCCAGCGGTGGGGATTGAGCCTCGATTGAAATGTTTATAGGAGGCTCTACAAGATCCATCAAAAGAATAGGTCGGATTTTAGATACCGAGGGAGTTCGATCTTATAGGAGGCTCTACAAGATTCCTATCCCGAGGGAGTTCGATGTTTATAGGAGGCTCGTCGAGGGGTGAAGTTGTAACCCCTGTTTTTCATTTTATGTATTTTGGAATGTATTTTTCATTTTTGTGTATTTATCTCTCTTGTATTTTTTCTGAACCGTATATTAGATTTGTTTTCAATATATATTCATTTTTTTCATTTGAGCTCCTTGTGTTCGATTGATTGTCTCTTTTGTCTCGTTTTTCATCATTTTGATCTTTTCCTCATTTTTGGTCTCTTCTCTTTATTTTATCTTTTTTTTGGTGTTATGGTGGTGTTTTGGTTGTATTTTCCTTTTCCCATTATTTTATCTCCTAATAAGATTTCCAAAGCCAAAAATCCCAATCCTATTTGCATTCCTATTGTTATTTGACCCAACAAAACCCATTTGTATACCTATTACTAGATACTAATACCCACAACCCATTAACCCACATTTAAACCCTTATATATGTACCCCCTAATTCTTAAACCCTAACCCAAACCCTAATACTCTCTCTCCCTCTCCTAATCTCGGCCCCCATCCTCTTTGTGCTTCCCGGCCTGCACTTGTCCCAAACCCGACACCATCCCTCGCCGAGCCCAATAGCCGGCCACCTCTACACCCTAACCTCCGGCCATCTCATCTCCGACACCTACAAAACCGAGCCCCTACATCCCCTTGCATTGCCGATCACCACCACCATCAACAAACATCTTGCATCAGTCCCTACATCTCTTCGTGGTGTTCTCAAAGTGGGTGCTTGCCACTTTGATCGTCGTTGCTTCAAGGAGATCGTTCGTGAGGAGATTTTGTTCGTTGTGCTTGGATTCGTTGCTTGTAGCGGATTTTGTTCGTGGGTTTCGCTTCTAGGATTGATTGCATCGTTCTTCATCCCTAAATTAAGACAAGTAACTTGTACTCCAATTTATTTGTTTGATACAAGTCAAAAAGTTCACCTATAGTGTAGTTGGGTCTAGAGACAACTCTTGATTGTGTTTTTCTTGATGGATTTTGTCTCTATTGTGATAATTTGGCCATAGATTACTCATGACACAAATCTTGACATGAAATAACCTAGGATTCGCCCGTTCTTGATTTCTGATCGTGTATGTGAAAATTTGTGTGAAATTGTGTTTTGATTGAGACCCATATGATATATTTGATATGGACATGTTAATAACCCTAAATCATGATTTTTAGACACTTGGTAGGTTGTATTTCAAGTTTGGATGTGTTTGGACCAATATTCTTGAAGCTATGTCATTTTTGTTTTGAATGGTGAAACTTGTATTTTGGCACTGTTCTGTTTTGTTTACTGTTTTCGTCTATGCTACAGTCAGTATCTTGATTTCGGTATAAAATATGAGTTTTAGATAATTTTGTATATTTTAAACCCCTCTGACCTTGCTTGATTTTGATTTCTTATGACTGAGTTATGGCTGTTTTAGAACAGAGGTGTTGATCGTTTCCAGATTTTGTTTTTGGGTAATTTTGATAACAAACTATTTTCAAGAACTTATCTATACATATTATTTTGATTTGAAACTTTGGTTAGTGTTTTTTTATTAATTTAGGGATTGCCCAGAATTTTGGTGAATTTTATTAATAAGTTTTATGTGGTGTTTCATTCTCGTTTCTAAAATCTGTACATGCTGTATTTTGCTCGCTGTTATATAAAGAATCCTATTTTCACTATGATTCCTTATACTGTATGAAAAATATTTGTGAAATGTGAAAGTTAGTAAATTCTATCTATTCTCAATACCCTTTTGGCGGAATTGGATTTCGTTTCACTGGTTGCGAGATATCTTAGTTTTCGTACAGCAGTGTTGAGATTTCCAGATTTGCTAAGCTATGTTTTCTTGATGCTTTTGTATTTTTGATGAATGATCTATTCTTACTAGAAAATTCTGAAACTTTATATTTTGATTTTAGACATATAGGGGAATACCTTAGATTTTTCCTGGATTTAATTGAGAGGTTTTGATGTTGTTTTTCTGAAAGAGAATTCGTTTTCCTAATTTCTGACTGAACATGTTTTCTGTTTTCGAACCTGTTTTGAGTTATAATGTTGTGAAGTACTATATGACTTAATTATACTCGTTGGATTTGTGTGGATGTCTATTTTCTAGATCCTTTGACTGATCCATATTTGCATTTCTGTAGCGACAAGAATCACTGTTTTAGTACTGTACTATCATGCTGTCCTGAATATGACATACCCTGTTTTGCTCGTTTATGTGACTGTATATCGTCTATGATTGATTATTTGTTTTCCTGAACCTAATACTGATTATAACATGTTAGTTTGACACTGTTTCGTACACAGTCATGCGTGTTTGATGACCATAATAAAAATAACCAAGCCGGGGTTTCTTAAGGGAAGATCTAGTAGTGGAAAATATGGAAACATGTACTTGGAAGGGAACTAGTGTTCCATACTGTTACTGTTACTATTACTATTACTTTTCTGCTACTGTTACTGTTACTATTACTGCTACTATTACTGATACCGAGTACACTGCCCCATCATGGTCCACTATGAAATCTAAAAGCGAAACTGTTTGTTGTACCAACCATGTAGTAAAAACCGGGATGCATGAAGTGCTACCTAGTTAGTAATACACACAAGACTATAAGAACATAAAACTGAGACTGTTAGACTATATTGTTAGACTGAGACTATTATACTGAGACTGTTGGACTGATACTGATGTACTGTTATCCTGATTCACTGATATACTGAGTTTACTGTTATTAGAGACTGTTAGTTGCCATGTGACACTGCTTTGACATAAAACAACTGTACTGATAGAATACCTTGCTAGTTGACTGCCATGATATTAGTTAGTTCTCCCATGTACTTGTATCCTACATTATTTGTGACTTGCGACTTGCAATTGACGGGTACTTGTTTTCTTCTTTTCTCCTTCTCCTGCAAATTTACTAATTACAGATCAGGATGGACGACTGCCAGATGGTATTGGCAAGATGATGTATTAGTGCTGGAGATTCTGCTTTATTATTATTATTTTTATTGTTGCTTGAACACTGCATAAAGTGTATTTGGTTTATTGGATATTTATTGTATTTGGGCGATGTGACCAGGATATTTGTTTTTGTCTAGACTCTGATTTATTTGAGAATATTGTATTTGGTTTCAAGTAAATTTCTGTTGGTAATCTGTTTCAATTATGCATGTTGGTTGATACTTTTGCTTCCAACTCTGATTATTTGTGTGAGATATTGCAAAGATTTCTTGAACAACTTATGAATGATGAAAATCATTCGCTGGGCTTTTGTTACGTATCCGTATTCCGTATTCTTTTTGGGAAGCGGGACGTGACAGGGTTTTTAGTGGTATCAGAGCATCAGGTTTGGCTAATGTATTAGTTGCCTAATATATTAGACAAGTTTGGCTCGAACTGGGATCCGCACAATATTTCACCAACCATGCATACATAAATAAAATATATACCAAGTCAGATTCTGGATGCTAATTGTTTTTGGTTTGTGCAGACTATGGCTCCCCGAGGTTCTACTTCTCAGTCGCAGGTTGATCTGATTGAGGCTGTCACGACTGTGCTTGAGCGGCTGATTAATCAGCAGCAAAATCACAGTGATCTTGTGATGGCTGCTCTTAAAGCTGCCTGTGTTCCGTCTCCTGTTGTGCCTGTGCAGGCAAACCTTCCGCCTCGCCCAGGGACAGTTACAGATTTTATGAGACTGCATCCCAACCATTTTTCCGGCACTGAGACACCTTTGGTGGCTGAACAGTGGTTGATCTGGACTGAGCGCTTGTTATTAGCGGCTCGTGTTGCCGAGGCTGATCGGGTGGACGTGGTTTCCATCCAGCTGGTGGATTTGGCTCATATCTGGTGGATGGCTGAGTCTGAGCGTCTTGAGAGGCCTATTGCTTGGGCTACTTTTATTCGGGGATTCTTGGAGAAGTTCTTCTCCAGTAGTACTCGAGTTGAGATGGAACAGCAATTCCTGGCCCTAAAACAGGTTAAGTCATTGTTCCATTTTGGATTTGTTACATAATTGTTCATGCAATGTTGTAACATGGACCTTCTTGCAACAGGGCTCCAGGTTAGTAGATGAGTACGCAACTGAGTTTACTAGGCTTAGCAGCTTCGCTGCCATTCTTGTGGCAATCGAAGAGGATAGGGCTCGTAGATTCACAAATGGGCTTGAGCAGGATATCAAGAGGCATCTGGTCTCTCTTCGTCTGCGTACTTATGCTGAAGCTCTTGAAGCAGCTCGAGCTCAGGAGCAGCCTTGTGGTGGTTTGGTTCCTTCTCCGCGGACTGTTTCGCATTCTGCTGCTAGGCCTTCTGGTGGTCCTGTTCGGAGGCTTGTCCCAACCCATCCAGTCAGGACAGCTCCGTATCCTTCTGCTACATTCCAGAGGGGTGGTTTTTGCGACTTCTGTCAGATGTCTGGGCATGAGCGTAAGAATTGTTGGCGCATCAACTGCCGGTGCTTTAGGTGTGGCGCCACTGATCATTCTGTACGTGATTGTCCGCAACAGCAGCAGGTGGCTCTTCCAGCCAAGGGTCCTATTCAGCAAGCGGTCCCAGCTCGTTGTCCAGTTAGGCCACCACTTCCTCCTCAATGCCAGATTGTCGGTCAGAGGACCGCTGTTCCGAGAAGAGGCCAGGCTTTCAACTTGACTGCTGTAGATGTTGAGACAGCTGAAGGAGTTATGGCAGGTATATCTTGTTTTATTGTTTTGATGTTTCATTTCTCTTTTGTTTTCCTTCTTTTAGTCTTGTCTTGCTTCCTTTTGTTATTTTCCTGCATTGTTTTTCTTCTCCCTCACCCTTGATTGTCTTTGCTTTCTCCTTGTCTTTGATTTCTTTTAGGTATCATCATTGTTTGCTCTCTTCCTGCCCATGTTCTTTTTGATTCTCGGGCAACCCATTCTTTTGTCTCCTCTCGATTTGTCGCTTGCCATCAATTGGAGTGTAGCAACATGTCAGAGGCTTGGAACATCGTGACCGGTGCTGGAGTTGTCAGTTGTTCCTGTAAGTGCAGGCAATGTTTCGTGGTTATTGGGGACACAGATTTCAAAGCCAACCTGATTATAATTGAGAATTCAGGATTCGACGTTATTCTGGGTATGGATTGGTTGGGTGAAGCCCATGCCATTATTGATTGCCGTGTCAAGAAAGTTGTCTTCAGAATTCCAGATCGAGCAGAATTTGAGTTCCATGCCAGAGAATCTTTTCTTGGTCGAGCAAAGACTGCAATTGAACAGGTGGATTGTGCGATGGAATTGCACTCAGGATGTGAGGCTGCGCCTCTAGTAGTTTGGGATTTCTTAGATGTTTTTTCAGATGAGTTGCCTGGCTTACCCCCTGATAGGGAAGTGGAATTCGGTACTGATGTTCAGCCTGGAACAACACCGATATCGAAGAGTCCCTACAGGATGGCACCGGTTGAGCTCGTAGAGCTTAAGGTGCAGATTCAGCAGTTGCTTGATTTGGGTTTCATCAGACCTAGTGTTTCGCCTTGGTGTGGTCTGGTCCTTTTTGTTGACAAGAAAGATGGTGGTCGTCGACTGTGCATGGATTATCGAGAGCTGAATAGAGTTACTATGAAGAATCGGTATCCATTACCTAGGATCGATGATTTGTTTGACAAGTTGAGTGGGGATGCTATTTTCTCGAAGTTGGATCTTCGTTCTAGATATCACCAAGTCAAGGTGAAGGCTGCAGATATACAGAAGACTACTTTCAGGACTAGATACGGGCACTATGAGTATCTTGTGATACCTTTCAGGGTCACGAACGCGCTGGCTGTATTCATGAGTCTTATGAACTGGGTTTTCTCTCAGTTCTTGGATAGATTTGTGGTGGTCTTTATTGATGATATTTTGGTGTACTCTCGAAATCGAGAAGATCATGCTGAGTATCTTATAGTGGTTCTGCAGACTTTGAGAGAGAATCAGCTCTATGGAAAACTTAGCAAGTGCGAGTTTTGGATCGACAGGATTTCTTTCTTGGGGCACATTGTTTATGGCAATGGTATTTCGATGGATCCTGCCAAGATTGAGGCTGTGAAGGATTGGCCTATTCCCAAGTCAGTTTCAGAGGTCAGGAGTTTTCTTGGTTTAGCTGGCTATTATCGGAAGTTCGTCCAAGATTTTTCGAAGATAGCAGGACCATTGACTAAATTGACTGGGAAGTATCAGAAGTTTTGTTGGTCTGATGAGTACAATGAGGCTTTTGTTGAGTTGAAGAACAGATTGACATCAGTGCCTGTGTTGACTGTTCCAGATGGGTCAGCCGGATTTGTAGTTCACTGTGATGCTTCTGGTAAGGGTCTTGGAGTAGTTCTTATGAAGAAAGGCCGTGTTGTTGCGTACGCATCGAGGCAGTTGAGGCCGCATGATAAGAACTATCCTACTCATGACTTGGAGTTAGTGGCAGTGATCTTTGCTTTGACGCTGTGGAGACATTATTTACTTGGAGACCGCGTGGAGATCTTTACAGACCACAAAAGTCTCAAGTACGTTTCCACCCAGAAGGAGTTGAACATGAGGCGAAGGCGTTGGTTAGAACTTATGGCCGATTATGACATCAGTTTGCAATACCATCCTGGTAAAGTAAACTTGGTGCCTGATACTTTGAGCAGAAGACCAGCAGTTATGTTTCTTACTCAGCAGAGTGATCTCAATGAGCAGATGAGGAGGTTGGAGTTGGATGTTGTGTTGCCGAGTTCTGGTCAGAGTTGTCTTGCGCTCCAGCTGCAGTCGTCTCTTGTTGAGCAGATTAAAGAAGTGCAGGCTAGTGATGCGCAGTTGCAGAGTTTTCGAGCTGAGGTTGAGTCTGGGTCCAGGACGGACATGGTTATTCATGCAGATGGTTTGCATCGTTTTGGTTCCTGGTTATGTGTCCCTAAGGGTGAAGTTCATTAGAGGTTACTTGAAGAAGCTCATCAGTCTTCGTATTCTATCCATCCTGGCGGTACTAAGATGTATCGAGATTTAAAGCTTCATTTCTGGTGGCATGGTATGAAGAGGGCGGTTGCTTAGTTTGTTTCTCAGTGTTTGGTCTGTCAGCAGGTTAAGGCAGAGCATCAGAGAACCGCTGGACTTCTTCAACTGCTTCCTATTCCAGAGTGGAAGTGGGAACATATCACTATGGATTTTGTGACCGCTTTGCCGAGGAGTCCTAAGGGTCATATGCTATTTGGGTGATTGTCGACCATTTGACGAAGAGTTCTCACTTCATTCCTTTTCGTGTCGGTCAGTCTACTGAGAGCTTTGCCGAGAGGTATATGCAAGAGATTGTTAGACTTCATGGGGTCCTAGTTAGTAGTGTATCCGACAGGGATACGAGATTCAGATCTCAGTTTTGGGAGAGTCTTCAGAACAGTTTGGAGAGCAAATTAAAGTACAGTACAGCTTTTCATCCCCAGACTGATGGACAGTCAGAGCGGACTATTCAGATTATTGAGGACATGTTGTGGTCCTGCATGCTTCAGTTTGATGGGTCTTGGGAGGATCATTTGCATCTTGTAGATTTCTCGTACAATAACAGCTTTCAAGCCAGTATTAAAGCTGCTCCGTTCGAGGCACTCTATGGACGGAAGTGCAGATCACCAGTGAGCTGGGATGACATTGATGAGAGGCAGTTGTTGGGTCCAAAGTTGATTACCAAGACAGTAGATGTTGTGGTTCAGATCAGGAAGCACTTGCAGTCAGCTCAGGATAGGCAGAAGCAATGGGCTGATGTTCATCGTAGAGCTTTGGAGTTTGTTGTTGGTGACCATATTTTCCTTAAGGTATTGCCGTTGCACGGTATCATTCGGTTTGGTGGCGGGGGCAAGCTTAGTCCGAGGTTTATTGGACCGTTTGAGATTTTGGAGCGAGTAGGCAAGGTGGCCTATCGTCTTGCATTACCGCCAGCATTATCAGAAGTGCACGATGTTTTCCATGTCCTGAACTAGAATGTTCGTTGTTCCATCCTTTTATGAGTTGTCTTTCATCTGTACATGTTTATCTTTCAACCTGAACCTGTTACCTGTTTATGCCATGTTAGTCTTGCCCTGTTTTGTGACACATATATGCCTGTTTGATAATAATAACAAAATAACCAAGTCGGGGTTAAGGAAAAGATCTAGTAGTGGAAAATATAAAAATATGTACTTAGAAGGGGGCCCATGTTTTCCACCTGTTACGTGTTCATGACTACATGATACACAATCTTGTTTACCTGATTACCTGACTGCACACTTTTCTATAGGAAGGTATACTCGGAAGAGAACCAATAGGTTCTACCTATACCTATTCCTGTTCCTGTTCTTGTTTTTCCTGATCCCTGAGTACACGACCCTATAGACTCCACTACGAAATCTAAACGTAACTGTTTGAAGGTAGCAACCATGTGGTAAAAGTTTGGGACACATGAAGTGCTACCCAGATAGTAATAATACAAGACTTGACTTGACATAACATGACACCTGTTACATGCTTACCTGTACATGCTACCTGTATACCTATAAACCTGTTTACTTGTTCATCTGTATACCTGTTTACCTGCTTGCATGACACTTGAAACTTGATACATGTTACCTGTACCCTGTTAGTATATCCTGTTACTTGATTTTGTTTCATGATTCATGTTAGTTATCCTGTTCTGTTGACATGCCTATATCATGCTATATTTGTTTCCGTTGTTATTCTATTTTGTTTATTTTATCCCTGTACTTGTGCCTGCACTACAAGAGGCCCTTAACTTACATTAACGGGCATTTTATTTCTCTTTTCTTTTTTCTATAATTTGTTAAATTACAGATTTTGGAGATCAGCTGCCAGATGGAGGAGGTGATATGAGATTCTAGTTGTTGGAGTCCTTGCTACTATTATTATTATTATTTCCTGTTGCTTGTTTTGAATAATTGTATTTGGTTACTTGGATTATTTTGTTTTGGGCAATGTGACCCAGGATTATTAACTTGTTCAGATCTGATTTATTTG
The DNA here is from genome assembly GCA_017893485.1 of Hemerocallis citrina. Taxonomy (NCBI): domain Eukaryota; kingdom Viridiplantae; phylum Streptophyta; class Magnoliopsida; order Asparagales; family Asphodelaceae; genus Hemerocallis; species Hemerocallis citrina. Next base: position 317,711,708 of record CM030358.1, read on the forward strand.
AGATTTATTAAAAAAAATTTCATGTAAATTCCTATTCGTATATTGATTCAATTATGCATGGGTGGTTGACTTCTCTTGCTTCCTACTCTGATTATTCCTGTGAAATGTTGTAAAGATCCTGACAGCTTATGGATGATGAAAATTATTCGCGGGACTTAGTCACGTATTCGTATTCTGTATTCCCTTATAGGGAAGCGGGGCGTGATAGTTCGGGTTCTCGACGACGACGATGAGGAGGTGAGCGGTCTATGGTGGTTGTGGGGAACAGCGGAGAGGATGAAGACGGTGATCGATGAGGCGGTGGCGGCGAGGTGGATGGGTGGAGGCGATGGGTTTGGTTGAGTTTAGGAAGGTGACGGGGATAGGGGGGTAGTCAGGGATGGTGGTGATGACGAGGGGACGCGGAGGAGGGTGAGTGGTCGAAGTGGTGGTCGGAGAGGCGACGAGAGGCAGACGAGCTTGGGCAGAATGGGTTTGAAGTTAAACAGGGGAGAGAGAGCGGCGGTAGGAGAGAGAGAGAGCGGCGGTAGGAGAGAGGAAGAGAGATTAGAATATAATATTAGGGTTTAAGGGGGGTATTTATATAGGAGATAAGATGTGGGGTTTTTGCGTTGCGGGTTAATGGGTTTAGGGTACGGGTTTAGGCTCCAAAAAGAGAAAAACACATAGAAATCAATGGGATGAACATATAGCGGAACAATTCAAACTCAAAACAGGAAGAGAAAAATTTGTAATAAGCCAAAAATAGCAGAATTCAAGCTAAAAGAGTACAAAATTATCAAGAGAGGATAAAAGAACCCAAGAAAAGCAAAAATTATATATATATATAAAAATTCAGATACAATAATCAAGAAAAAAAATTAAATAAAATCCAAAATAGAAAAATAGGAGTTAGACATCTCACTTTTTCCTTCTTAAACTCTTGCTACTTGGAACAGAGAGGTCACTCCACTTTCCCAGGGAGATTGGATAGTTCATATATGGATTTGGTGACCTAGATTAAAAAAAGCTAAAATTCGATTCTTGAAACAGAAAAAGCTCAGCTCTTGCATCTTATAGCCAACTAGAAGCCCTCAAATGGAGCAGATACACCTGTTTGGAAGTACTCCTCATCTAGTTCATTCTCAGTTAAATTTGCTTATTCTTTCTTCAGCTTCAAGGGTCTCATCTCCCCATACTACAAACTTGCTTGAAGAACTTAGCCCCTCTCAACTTTCCACCAATGATATAACTAATCAAGTGAGAATTATAATTAAGTAACCATGCCAGTTCATATCGAGAAAAAAAGGAAAGAAAAAAAAAAAGAAATGTATTTCCATACGAAAATCGCATATTAATACTTAACATATAGAACATGGTATGCCTTTTATATTGAGCATTATGGGTGTCTTTTTGTAATTCAAGATCACGTCAAGGAAAGAAAAGAACAAAGTTGAGATATCCAACTCAAGATAGTCGTTGGAATAGGCAAAACTATTCCTTCAAAGAAAAGAAAAAAACATTTGTCATGTAAAAGAAAAGGATATTTTTAGAAAGTGAATTAAAATGAAAATTTAAGCCCAAAGGTATGTGCGTAACATGTACAATAACTCACATAAATAATTTTAATAAGTCTTATAATTTGAACTTTTTACAATTTAATAATAATAATAATAATAATAATAATAATAATAATAATAATAATAATAATAATAAGATGCAAGTAGACAATTTTTGGAACCAATTTTTGTATTCATCCTTTCTTTAGCATAGATTTATTTTATTTTTTGGCAATTGATGAGAACCTAAGTAAGTGGAATTGCTTCTTATAATTGGATGTGTAAATATACTTACCATTTTCAAGTCATCACAATATACTCCATGTACTTTATTTCGTAACCCTAAAAACATCAACATCCATATACTCTATTTTGTAATCTTAAAAATATCAACATACAAAAAGAAAAAAAATACAACATGTTTCAAGAAAGAAAAAGAAAACAACAACATTTATATTACAATTGACTAATAGAATTTTATAGCAAAACAAAGAAAATAATGCATGAGAACTTATTTGTTACTTAATATTGAAAAATAATTTTTAAATAAAAGCATAAGAGAGAGAGAGAAATGATTTATGTTCTATCTTTATATATCTATTTTAAAAAAAATTATATATGAATTTTGATATGTTTTTAAACTTTGATATTTGAAATTGGGGATACTAGTCAAGACCCTTAGATTGTGCTAGATTATTAAAGTGAAAGAACTTCATCCTAAGAGGGGCATTAAGCAATGCAGGTTTATGAGATGGAGAAATTATGTGATATATTAGTTATAATACAGACATTATAACTATATATTAATCAAAAATGTCTACCTCCTCTCTCTTTTCTTCATTTTGAAATAGAGAAAGGAGAACAAATGGAAGAAAAATATTGTATAATTCAAAATTCAAAATTCATAATTCAAAATTCTTGTTAATCACTTTCTATATATATGGATTTCCTCTATCCAGCCTCATCTTTTCTAACTAGGGCTGTAAATCGGACCGGACGGGATCAGACAACAATATGCTCAAGCTCGGACCGAAATTCTACTCGGACGGGCTTATGTCCGGCTCGGTCTAGGTCGGACAAAACTTTTATAGTCCAGACTCGGTTCGATAAAGCATCAGACCGCAATAATACTCGGATGGACCTATGTCCGGCTCGAGCTCGGTAAAGAATCAGACCTAATAATTTGTTCGAGTTCGGTTCGTATAATAGTTCGGACGGTCAACGGTTGGACCATTTCTTGAGCCGAACTCGGACGGACGACGGACCGTCCTGTTCATTTTACACCCCTATTTCTAACTGCCTCATCTCTCTCT